>CAXIUP010000214.1:1477500-1960000 GCA_964035015.1 Corallium rubrum | reverse complement strand
CCTTCGTAATTTTCTTTACCCTTTTTTAAAAACACAAATGAATAGTCGAGTCTTACTTAGTCTTCACTGTCTGGTTGTTGTCGCCACGGCTAGTTCCCACTTCTCTTGCAATGTTTACTCAGCGAATTCACGCATGCGCAAACGTTTGGCAGCGCTGTTCCCCCAACCCCAATATACAGCCAGCTACACGGGCTAAGATCGGGGTTAAAAGGGATGACTCAAATTGACCCGCGGCTTTCTAAAATACCGTGTGGCATCAAATTTGTGAGTCCCAGGCATGCGCTAAACGTCGCACAATAGACGAATTTAATTCAGACGAATTTAATTGCTTGAATTTTATTCGACGAAACTGCGACGTATAACTCGATTGAATACGACTCACGAATTAAGTTCGTCTCGGCAATTAAATTCGTCTGAGTCAGACGGATAATGCGACGACAATGCGTGTTCGAGTTACACGACGAATTATCGTCGCGTCAAATTAAATGTTTCTCTTCTGTCTGTGACCATTCGGCGCCATGTTTTCAAGAAATTGTTTTCAGGCTCCACGAGTCCAAGTAAAAACAATTAAATGCGACTGAATTTCGACGTTGAACTCGACGTCGCATTTACGTCGCATTTCCGACGAAGTTAATTCGAATTAAATTCGCCTTAATTAAATTCGCTTAATTAAATTCGTCTATTGTGCGACGTTTAGCGCGCGACTAAGCATAATTTTTCCCTGACATTCTGAAAAAAGTACTTTAATTTGTATTTGTAATGGTTTTGTCTGACAACAATATCTTCCTTTGGGCGGCTTAAAAATTTTGTCCATTAGGGTATGTATTTTGAGGACATATTTTGGAAAAGCCACAAAAGGGCTGGACGGGTCCCTTTGAGTAATCTCTTTTAACCTCGAGCGGTGCTTGTTCTTGTGCAAACTGTGAACATAAAAACCTTCCGTTCCTCGTTTTGTGTGAATATCAACATGAACCTACTTACACCGATAAGCTAAATCTCACCGATCTCCTTTGCTATAAATTGCACTTAATAATTGACTAATTGTGCGCCCTTTAACATGCCTTTGACAGGAAAATTAAGTTTGTCTTATTTGAAAGAACACTTAAAATGACAAAGTAACATATTTTGAAGTTTTTCGTTTCCTTGCTTCGTTCTTGAGATATTTCAAGTTGTTAAGTTCGCGAGGTTATGTTTTGCACCCGTGTTTGTTTGTTTGTTTGTTTGTTTGTTTGTTTGTTTGTTTGTTTGTTTGTTTGTTTGTTTGTTTGTTTGTTTGTTTGTTTGTTTGTTTGTTTGTTTGTTTGTTTGTTTGTTTGTTTGTTTGTTTGTTTGTTTGTTTGTTTGTTTGTTTGTTTGTTTGTTTGTTTGTTTGTCGCCAGGATGTCTCACAAACTACTGCACAGATTTTCATGAACGTTTGTGGAAATATTGATCATTGACAAAGGACCAACCCTTTCAAATTTGGTTGAATTTGCTTGAAATTTGGATGAGAATTTAATATAAATCTGACCACAAGATTTTTATAGACTATGCTATCGTGCGTGTAATGTAAGTTAAGTTACGTTACGTTACGTTACGTTGCGTTGCGTTGCGTTGCGTTGCGTTGCGTTATGTTATGTTACGTTAAGTTAACAAAAGAACGCCTTCGGAGCCAATCAAAACACAGAATAAAACTATTGACTCACGACAAACCACCGAAGCCAAAATAACTACTGTAAACCAAGTATTTAATAAGTCATTGTTGACAGCATCGAGCAAGATATTCAAGGGGCGGGTTATTCTCATATTCAGCATATTCAGCAAGGGAATGTTTTTACAAATTTAGTAAGTATTTTAAGTGTGAATCGTAGTCAGTTCTTAATTGTGATGTACTAGACGTTGTTGGAATGATGATAAACGTTTTTGAAAAAAAATTAATGGTCGTTGGTTCGCTGCATGGAGGATTTCATATTCAGACGAGGCAATTTATGAATGAATATTGAACAAGACACCTGGGTCAGGTGTTCACTCGGGCTACTGGAAAGTGCAGAGGTCTCTATAGCCCACAAGCAAAGAGGTGGGAGTGGGCTGAGGAAGATCAGATCGAAGGCTGAATGCGGTGCAGGACTATCCTGAAATGTCAATTTAAGGTGTCTAGAATTCAGGATTAACCTGAAGCCTAGGGGACTTCTCTGTCCCACATACAGGATGTTAAACTAAAAAGCATATAACAAAAAAAACAAAACAATAGGCGTGTTGTAGTCAGGGTCTGAGAGGTGGAACTTTCTCCCAGGGGGGTTGTAGTTAGATTTAGGTTACTGGGGGTTGTCGTTAGGTTTAGGGTCAGGTTTAGAGGTTGGGGCCAGGTTTGGATTTCATTTTCGTTAATATTCAGGATTATCTGGAATTCTAGACCATTTCACAATTCAGGATAATCATGTAAACAAATACAATAGATATAAGTGATTAAGGTCAGTAGCAGTAGGGTTTAGAAGAGCGTATGTTATAGGTTGGGATGAAGAACATTTTAAACACTGACTTCCAAAAAAAAAGTTATTGATGTCATAAGCACTAATTAATAATTACAGCATTAATCCAAACTTCACACGTGCAGACCAGGTGCAGATGCACTAGCAAATACAAATGCAATAGGTGAGTAGTAAAATATACCCACACCCTACATCTATGCAATATCTTCATACAACATGAATCCTGATTCTATGTTTTTGCTTTAGAGCATGTTGAGAAGGCTCTTTGACTCTGCAGCACTGGCACTGTATGGGGAATGTCAGATACTGTAATTTCTCTATAGAGTTTGGTACCATCCACATAATAACACACACTTGGTGGCTGATGTTATAATGGCCAATGTGTCATTAAAGTATGACTGTATGTAATTGTATGTGAGGAACATGACTGGTTCAAAATTATTTTTATGATGAATATCTTTTTACTCAATCTATGCATCAAAATTTATATCAAAATGAACATCAAGATATGGATAACATACTTGTTATATACTCAAAGGTTCAAACCACTTACAACATTGAATATAAATCCTAATGGATCAATAAAGCTACTGTCCATTGCCAATCTCAAACTCAAAGACAAAGAACAGTCGGTAAAAAAACAAATGGTACATAAAACAATACATGTTTAACAAGCTTCCTACTACTCAGCATAACAAATATATTTAACTATTAAACACATAAATAATAATGCAAAAAATTATAAAGATACTGTCAATGTCAACAAACTGTTTCCTCAAAGTCTGTCATCTTCATGAATGTTCCTTGTGTTCTCACATCTTGGATTTTGTTTGCAATAGTTTTCATGATAACAGGTCCTGAGTGGTCACTTGGATGCGACAGCTTCGGCGAGGTTCGAAAGCGTTTTGTGAACACCGTGGAGAAGTTTATAAACAAGATACTTGCCAGCCGCATAACTGACTTCAAACACTTCCATGCCAAGCAAGCAGCTGGCAAAAACACTTCACATTGAACTATGTACAGTACTCGATCGAACTCGACCGAAATTAAAAGAAAGATGCCGCCTGCAGTTTCGCAAAGCCTCTTGGGGCAATATCTCGACCCAAAAAACAAAAAAAACAAGAATCGCGAAACCTAGACTCGGCTACCACAGGTAGCCCGAGTAATAACTTTATTTAAGTGTCGATGTATTTAGCTCTATTACAGCTAATTGGGGACACTATTTTTATACGTTTTAAACTAAAATAGGATTTAAGATAAATATCTACCAGATCAAAATTTCTCTATTTTTACAATAATTTACCTACTAAAACTATTAAGAATATTTCTTAATACACCTATATACAATATGATACATAGATAGATAAATAGACAATGAGTCAAAAAACAATAAAAATTAAGTTGAGCATAAAATACAATTCCTGCAGTTATTATCAAGTATGCTTTCTAAGTCCTGTTTTCTAATATTCCTTTTAAAACATTCTAGGCTAGGTTTATCTTTACTTTCTTTGGTTAATTTAGACCATATAAAAGGGCCATAGTATCTTAAAGAATGTTTACTGTATTTTACTGTACTGTATCGCGGTATGTTAAAATCTGCATTTCGCAGTTTGTAATGATCAATGTTTTTATGAAGATTTCATTTAAGTGAACAGGACTTAAATTGTTCTTAATTTTGTACATTAATATTGCTGTGTCTTGAAGTCTTCTATCAATTAAACTTGGGAGATTAGCACGATTGAGTAGCTGCTGGTACGTAATAGTTGAGTCAGTTATATTAGCGAGGTTCAGATCACACTTCCAGTACCGCTACTGCTACCGTAAATATGGTTAAGCTGATGTAATGTTCGTTTTTTCGTATTGTAATCGTAGTTGGTTTTAATCCTGGTATCGTAAAACGCTTTCTTTTTGCACAAGGTTTGAGACCTGCGACCATTACTGAACGTAAAAACAATATTTGACATGCTTAATAATATTTGCGGTAGCGTTAGTGGAAGTGTGATCTGAACCTCGCTATTATATACTGCTCTGAGGGCTCGCTCTTGAATTCGCTAACTTTCTTTTATCTGAAACCCGACAAAAGTGCCACACCAAGTGACAATACGTGAGATACGGTAAGATTGCAGACTTGTAAAGTTGTAGCTTTGCTGATGTTGGAATTAACTTCTGTAAACGTAATATCACCTCAACTTTTCTGCTACTTTTTCTACACACAGTCGTGACATGTTTATTAAAATCAAGAATTTCGTCAAGGTTTACTCCCAGTACTTTAAGATCTTCTCTGTTAGGTATTTGGTAACCATCAATACTAAGAGACACATCAATATCATTATCATTTGTTCGCTTGGGTTTTAACGTTATCGTCTGAAATTTCTCAGGATTCGCTATTAAAAAGCTTTCTTCATACCAGTTTGATGCTGTTACCATATCATTGACTAAATCATCTTTTACTTTTTGAATTTCTTTACCCATGGCGCAGAGTTGATGGTCGTCAGCATATAGATACAAATGTGGATTTTTCATCTGTAATGGCATATCATTTTGGAACATGTTCCACAATGACGGACCTAATCAAACCAAATTAACTTGAAGAACGCATGTGGGTGTGTTCGTCTCACAACACTAAACATGTAGATATTCAAGCGATTGTATTTGATAATATCAAAGATATATAACCTCCGATAACTCAATATGCACATGCATGTAAGATTAATTTCCTTATCAAACAACCTGAGATAACTCAACAACGAAGCAAGGAAACGAAAAACAGCAAAAGATGTTACTTTGTCATTTTAAGTGTTCTTTCAAATACTTTATTTCGTGTCATGGGCACGGTCTAATCTACCCTGCGAGTCAGAGCCCCTCTCCGACTTGCGCAGGCTTCGGGGGAAAGTAGGCACTGCCAACTGCCAACAAACTCGATAATTCTTTTTGAGCATGCGTGAACGGTTGCCAAGATACTATTTTTGGCCCAGGCTCTAACAGGTTACTTGCTATTTTCCTGCTTACGTTGTGTTCATAAACCAGCACTTGTTTGACCAGTTTAAAACCTGACTGACTCGCCCCAAACTTGGGGCGAAGATCGAATTTGTTGGCAGAGTCCCCCAAAGCCTGCGTAGGTCGGAAAGGGGCTCTGACTTGCAGGGTATCAGGAACAAATCAAAACTATTTTAAAACTAAAAAACAAAATTCCATTAGTATATGGTTAAAAATTGGCGCTTACGGTTCCATGGTTTCCAAAGTGGTTTCCGGTGATCTACACTTGATGCTCGGTGAGCTTGTCAAGGTCAATGCTGGCGTAGTTAGTTTCCTCACGAGTGCGGTCTCGCATCTTGGAACTGTCAGGTTGAAGTAAGACTGGGTCAAAGGAAGCGTAGGTCAAGGCGTCCGGTTTCTAACGATGAAAGAGAAGAAGCATGGATTGTAAAAAGAGGATAAAGGACTGAGGGAACACTTAACATTTTAGTGAGAGGCGGCGCCCTAAAAGACGTACCACGCTAAAAGACGTACCACCTGTGCTGAGTAAACCTTTTCAAGTTTTTTTCCGCCATGACGCAAGGGGTGCAGAACCATCGGGGCGCGCGTTCGGCCATGCCTATTTATCCTTGTTAAAATCATGGCGAAACCCGCGAAGCAAGAAGGATATCGCTTCAATTTTTGTCAAATTCGTGCTTAATCGTCGTTTGGACCACTTTTCTGTGGACTGGTATGTTCGTTCTTTGATTTTAGACCATTATCGCTGATAACCAACGTGTAGAAACGCTATAATACGAACGTTTCCACAACTGAGGGGTGGCTGCGCGATTGTAGCGGACACGGGACGCGACTGTTTGTCGATTTTAGCAGAGACAAAACTCCTCGCTGTGCAGTGGGATACTGTGATAACAACAAACGCAGTCCAGAACGTTAGGTGAAGAGGTGTTGTCTTAACGTTTTGGTTCTTAATAGGCGGGCAATTTCACCAGATTTCGGCAGAAACTTGGCGTAAAGCAAACATTTGTCCAAAATTTTCAACGCCAATGGTGTCACATTTCTCAAAACTCACCAAATAAAATTGCTTCGTTCTTCAAAATAAATTATACGTTTTATTCGGTAAAAATACAATCAATATGAACGATTCTATCTTTATACTTTAGTTAGACTTAAGCTGTATTTAAAGAGTTCCCGCTCTCGTTTTGTCCTGTATAATGCAAGTTAACGTGTACATACATATTTAATAGAAGTAAACATGCGTAACCCGAAACGTATCACTTTCCTGCGAGAAGGGGATCTAATACATAATACACTTCGTTAAGTTCGTTTGATAACGGGAAAGAGGATATTTCGGACTTCAGATGACGAAGATGAACCTCTGGTTACTCTACGCTTGAAGTTCGAGTGATTTACAAGAGAGTAGTTGGAGGTAAAGTTTTACATTGCGTTGCTGAAATCGTCACTCAGTCGTGCCTGTCATACCAGCGAAGCCACACCTCAGTTGAGGAAACCTTCGTATTATAGCGTTTCTACACGTTGGTTATCAGCGATAATGGTCTAAAATCAAAGAACGAACATACCAGCCCACAGAAAAGTGATCCAAACGACGATTAAAGACGAATTTGACAAAAATCGAAGCGATATCCTTCTTGCTTCGCGGGTTTCGCCATGATTTTAACAAGGATAAATAGTCATGGCCGCGCGCTCGCCCCAAATGGTTTTGCACCCCTTGCGTCATGGCGGAAAAAAACTTGAAAAGGTCTATAAAGTGACTTTATTTATTGAGGCTAGCATGATGGAACTGGTAGACCCTCATTTGTTGTGGAATAAAATGTCTCAACTTTCTGGGCCGTTTTTCAAACGTTAAACAAACATACTTTTCTTCAATTATTCGCCCTGAAACTTTCACAATTGAAAGAGATACAGACAGGTAATCTCCAAATTTACTTTAATATTATTTTTTCCATTTCGTTGCATAGACGTATTTCAAAAACAAAATTGTGCGTGGTTGGCTTCGCTTTTACAACGTGTTCAAAGATGGATGGGGAAGAAAGTACGGCCCGATTTTGATAATGTAAGCTAATGTAGACTTGTGGAATTTGCTGGAACCTATGAAGGAGAAATGAAGTTCGAGTTAACTCTGTACAACGTTGGCTTTCTCGTTCCCTTGTTCAACAGATGAAGGAGGAATCGCTCGCTCTTCAGTCTCACAGGTTAGCATTCATTAAAATATAATATGTGTGATAGTGTAGAATGATTGTGTCGAGTTGTTGTATCGTAGGAAAGTTACAAAATGAGGTCAAAAAATTACAAGCGAGAATTCGTGGTAATGAGTAGCGATTTATTTAACTTGGTTAAACACAGGAAGTGGTTGCCCAATCATCGGAGCCAGAGGCTCATGACTAAAGTGCACGACATAAGCTAAGACCTAAGTGTTGATTTTACGGAGGGAGGAAAACCGCAGAACCCTGCGAAAAACCCTCAAAGCACAGGAGAGACCAACTAAACTCTACTCACGTGAAATTCAAGTTCGAGGACGGAGGTTATTCCCAGACGGTCACCCATCCAAGTACTAACCCCCTCTAACTGGGCTTAACTACAGCGGTGAGAGGCAGCGCCCTAACAGCACACGCCACCCGTGCTTCGAATTTTATATTGAAACATCACGTTTATTATTTACGCAGTGGCTATATTTACGGGCCCGTAAACGAAGTTCGCCAGGCTATATATTTACGGCAATTCGTTCCCGGCCCCCACACCCTATATTTTCAATATGACGCAATCTAACAGAATTGTGTATAAACAGTGAATTGAGTGAAACATTCGAGGTATAAAATTCGAATGTAGCCAAGCCGAACAATTGCCGGTGTGTTTACTTCCACAGCTATTTTGTGTAGTTGGCTCACGGCATATAAGCAAAAACAACTTAACAACCAAAATGACGTAATCTTTGCTTCAAGGCAGCGACAAACACTCATTCAAAGAATGAGGAAATTTAAATTTTTGAAAAGTCATACGACTTCACAGGAGTCAGCCACTGAATAGCGCTTGGTTAGCTCTCTTCGATCCACAATCCTGATTATACAAATATGTAATTTAATTACTCGGGCTAATGTGTACTGACATAACGCTTAATGATCAGAGACCGAGTCTACGTTTCGGCTCCATTTTTTTTTTTGTTTTCTTTTTGTCTGTCGGGAATGGCAATTATTGCATCATCCGATCAGGCTTTGCGAAACTGATGCCGTGCATGCCAAATGCTTTCTTTCTTTGTTTTCCTGATGCCTGATCAAGTCTTTCTCGTCTCGGATGTGTTTTGTGTGTTCACAGACATAGTTATTGGTCAGTAATGTCGCTGGCAAGTATCTTGTTATTATATACGCTTACAATCGCACACACCGTTGATTAAGTGACTTGACATATGAACGCTGTACATGTGTGGAAATAATACTTTCTTTCTTTTCTTTCTTTCTTGATGTCTGATCAAGTCTTTCTCGTCTCGGATGTGTGTTGTGTGCTCACAGACATAGTTATTGGTCAGTAATGTTGCTGGCAAGTATCTTGATACATACAATCGCACATGCCGTTAATAGCTGTGTTAATATTTAATACCCGAAGAGACTCGACATATGAACGCTGTGTACATGTGTGGAAATACGTCAAATACAGGCAATCGTGTTTCGTTATTGCAAATTGTGTTTTCTGTCGGAGAATTGGATTGTGTTTTGACTTTTGTCTGTGACCAATGTGTTTAATAGACTTTAGGTCCTAGCACGGCATGTGACAACCTGCGTATATGAACGTTTCAGCGTAAACAAGACACTTAGGATAAAGGAATGGGGGCTAACCATACTTACTCGCAGCCAGCGACTGAATTACGATCCGAAGGACGCAGATCAACGTAGCCGTGTCGAGGCATATCAACCGCCATACGACACAGTTCACACCAGGAGCACTCGAAGGGCCAGAACGATTCTGGGCAGGACCTTTTTATGAATGTTGCTAGGCCTTCTCGTTTCCAGCCTCTTCCCAGTCTTCCCAAGAACCCAAACCGACTACGCGGCCAAGCTCATGGCGGAAACGAAAGGCTTACAAACTAGGCTAGATTAACTATTTAACTTTCAACTTTTGGCGGTGCAGAAGGAAAGCTAGTGATAAGAAAGCTAGGCCAGTGAACCTTCGTTGATCCGCGGTGAGCTGGCTTGTATTATTTTATGCAGATGGAATAGTAAATGTCGGGAAACACTTAGGACATCATAACATCACAACTCTTCCTCAAACCAAGCTGTGAAGTGAAAGTATTTACGAATTTTGCTATGATAGCCGTTCCTTTCGCCTCCCGCCTCAAATAGAACGCAGCCTAGTGTCAAAACTTGCACGCAACGATGATGCGCTGGTTTGCTGGCGCTCAGTATCAATGACTTACTTTCTCCGGTGGTGGTTTTGGTGTTATCTTTGACTTATCAACCACCGCATACACAGGAGGCAAGCTGTTAGCAGCATCTGGAGGGCTCTTCTTACCAGCATCTGGAGGGCTCTCGTTACCAGCATCTGCAGGGCTCTCGTTACCAGCATCTGCAGGGCTCTCCTTACCAGCATCTGGAGGGCTCTCTTTACTAGGTCCTGCTTCGTCAGCTGCACGAGCCTGGTCTATCTTCGCTTGATCAACAGATTCATACGCGTTGCCTCCATCCATACTGTCACCCATAGCGGCGACATAACTAGGATTTGAATGATTTCCCACGTCATCTCTAGAAAATGAAATGACAGATTCAGTTATATAACCAGACACAGTACTAACGTTCGATGCCTTCTTTGGTTAACGTAGCGCGAAACCTGGCGTGAAAAAAGGTAGCGTCAAAAAAGTCGCGTTAAAAATCTCGCATCAAAAAAGTCGGGTCAAAAACCTCGCGTCAAAAAATTCGTTTAAAATGTCCTGTCGAAAACGTCGCGTAAAACTGTCCCGTCAGAAAAGTTGTGTCGAAAAATTCCCATCAAAAAAATCGCGTTAAAAAGGTCGTCTCGAAAAATTTGCGTCGAAAACGTAAAAATCTCGCATCAAAAAAGTCCTTTAAATAGTCGTGTCAACAAAAACGTCGCGTCTAAAAAGTCGCGTAAAAATGTCCCGTTATAAAGGTCGTGTCAAAAATGTCGCGTCAAAACAGTCTTTTTAAAAAACGGCGCTTCAAAAATTTTTCGCCAAAAGTCAGTCCAAAACGTGTGAAAAAATTCTTGCTTGTATAAGGTGTCAACAACGTCGCGTTAAAAGTCTTGCGTTAAAAAAGTTGTGTCAAAAAAGTTGCGTCAAATACATCGCGTCAAAAATGTCCCTTGCTATCGCTTCAACAGAACGAACGAACTGGCAGAACTCACAGTGCTAAAAGCGATGCTCTGTTTGGTGTCAAAAATGTCGCGTCATAAAAGTCGCTTTTTAAAAAACTACTTACTCTCTTCCACTCATATCTCCTAAAAATAAACGAAAATAGTCTTAGTAAGAAAATTGTGTTCCATGAAACGAAAATTAGGTTTCTTGTATTTGAAACAGATCTTAACGTCACACTATTTTAAAATGTCTTTGACAGGAAAATTAAGTTTGTCTTATTTGAAAGAACACTTAAAAAAATGACAAAGTAACACATGGTTTGAAGTTTTTCGTTTCCTTGCTTCGTTGTTGAGATATAGACGAAATTGGAGTTTCGACTGCGCATACAATCTGAGTCGGGATAAACGTACTTCATTTATAACATGAGGCTGAAGTTAGTAAACATAACATTTCTGGTTTCAGAAACTTTTTAATGTTTAGGTATTCTATAAGGATAAAATTTACTTATCGATTATCCTTGACAATAATCCTAAACGTAGTGTCTAAAAATAATGAACTCAAAACATGAAAAAACAGTCCCAGCCTGTGTTATCTTCCCGTTATGCTTTAATAGACACAGTGTAATTTGCATTGGGGTCCAAATTGAATAGGAAACTAATTTGCATGTGGGCCTAAATGACTACGATTTGGTGTATTCCAGTTTGTTTGATATACAAATTAAACATCTTGATGTCACATGTGCATAATGAGTCATCGGAGAAGCAGATAAATAACCTTCTTCGATAAGTCATTATGCAGAGGTGAGTCAGGTGACGTCGAAATGTTGAATTTGCATGTCAAATAAGCCGAAATATCTCAAGAACGAAGTAAGAAACGAAAAACTGCAAAAGATGTTACTCTGTCATTTTAAGTGTTTTTTTCAAATAAGACAAACGTAATTTTCAATTGTACTTTAAGATTATATGTATCTCAGGCACGGCAGAGCGATATATGAAGGGGTGGGGCTAAAAAGGGAGTCAGGAGGACAGTGCACTCTCCCTTTAGAGCCTGGTGTCCATATAATCGCCATGATGGAGAGAAGAAATGAAAATAAGGCTGTATTGATGTATAAAGTAAAAAATGGAGAATATTTAGAAAACATTTCCAAAAGTTGCAAAAAACCAAGCATATGGCTACGCAGTAACAGTCTCGATTTTTCTATTGAAAAACCTAAAACAAATTTTCTAAAAAAAAAGCATCAGTTATTCAGGTGTTAAAACATGGAATAATTTACCAAGGTCTTTAAAGGACGACAATATTTCCCTAGGGCATTTCAAGGTTCTACTCGGAGACAGATGTACATGTACATAATGTAATGCATGCAGTGATTGGTAATAGGTTATTTATTTGTATTTATTTGACGTAGGGTAGTTATTTAGTAAGTTTTTGTAATTAGTTTTTAAATCATGTGTACATAGCTTTTAAGTTTTGTACGACTCCTTGGAAAGCAGACATTTTTTTTACAGTCTGCAGAATACCGTATGTAAATAAGATTAAATAATAATAATAATCTCCGCAATCGCTCAAAAATTCGAAAGTTCAAAATAAATTAAATGCTGATTTGGAAAAAGTACACCAGTGGTTGATGGCAAATAAGCTTACGTTGAATAAAGATAAAGCAGAATACATGGTACTTGGTTCAAGACAAAGACTAAGTAATATCGATAATGATGCTGAAATAAAATTAGGAGGCACAGATATTTAAAAAGTTAAATATACAAAAACACTAGGTGTTATTGTCGGTGATCAACTATTATGGAACAAACAAATCGAAAGTATTCTTTCTAAAGTCACTAAGGGTATTGGTGTTTTGCGACGAATAGAGGTCAGTCCCAAAACATACATTAATAAACATATATAATGCTGTGGTTCTTCCACACTTTGTATGGGAAAATTGTAGCGATTATCTAATAGACAAATTACAAAAAATGCAAAACAGGGCGGCCAGGATAATTACTGGCCGATCCTACGAAAGTAGATCAGAAGATGTTTTAAAAGAGCTAAATTGGAAATCATTGAAAGAAAGAAGGCAATATAACAAGGGAATATTTATGTATAAAGTCAATAATAATATACACCCTGAGAGCATAATCAGCATGTTTCAATTAAGCAACAATACAAATTATCAGCTTCGAAGTAATAACATTACATTTTCACTTTCAAAACCTAACACTAATTTTCTAAAAAAAATTATTAGTTATTTGGCAGGAATGTTTTGGAACAAGTTACCAAAAATAGCAAAAAACAATGATCTTTCCTTAAATCAGTTTAAGGCAATTATCCAGGACAGTGATCTGTAGTATTGTGATCTTATTTACTTTGTTTGTGTGACTGTTGTATATATAGCAGATAATTTAATTTTTGTAAATAGTTTAGATAACTTTTTATCATAGATGTAAATAGTATAAACGCCCCCTTGAAAATCAAATGCTTAGGAGCTTTGAAGGACTACCGTTTTTAAATAAGATTAAATGAAATAAAAAATAATCCCCGAGCCGGGCGTAGGGCCGAAGGCCCGGAGCCCAGTGAGGGTGCTAATCTCGACACGCGTAGAGTCCATTTTACACGCGTGTAGAAAAAGCGAGGGAGACGAAATCTGGAAATAGTATATTTATATATACTGTATATATATATATGTATATATATATATATATATATATATATATATATATATATATATATTGGTTCACGAATTGTTAGAGAGTGCTCAATACCATATAGATAGAGCAAAATATAAAGCATGAAGTATAGTTACCTTAAAGTCTTCGCTACCAGAGGTTTCACCCTAAACGGGATCCCGTTTAGGGTGAAACCTCTGGTAGCGAAGACTTTAAGGTAACTATACTTCATGCTATTATATATATATATATATATATATATATATATATATATATATATATATATATATATGTATGTTTGGTACGGTGTCACGCGGTAAGACTAGTTGGACACTGGTGACTTGCGACGAAGAAAACTATTAAATCTGTCAGTATTTTGCTTTCGTTTAACGAAATAGAGCCTGTTCTACTTTAATAATATAAGAGAACAATGAAGAAAAGGATACAAACAGCCGGTTTAATATATCTTGAAACGAAACCAGAGAACCTGAAGAAACCAAACGCCGTATGGTAAACAAAACACGATCTGAATTGCAGTGGTTGTGGTCACTCAGTGTTAAAGTTATAAACGGTAGGATTCTTGTTGGCTTAATAACCTAAACAATAATTACAGCTTCATGTTTTCGTGCTTTCCCTTTGCTCGTCCAAACCATAAGTCAGCTTAACTATTAAAAGCTAACTTAAAACACTTCCTTTATAAGCTTATGTTGATGTTATTCATTGACTTTGCATGGGCTTTGGCGATTTTTTTTTGCTGTATTTCCAAATTTTCGACTGAAACGTGGTCTGTTTAATACTTATTTCTGGGATCCGATGCTACTGAATTGTTTTTATCTCAGACTCTATTATAAATGTAATTCTGAGCTGTTAACTAATAATTCTGCCTTTGCAAAACATGTACACATAGGGAAGCCATAAGCCATTTAAGTGCTTGCTACTTTTGAATCCTCCTAAAAACAATATATTTTTTACAACCAGATCTAAGTTTTGCTTTGATATGTTCAACTTTCATTAAATCAGTTAGTTATCCTATCCATAAATTCTATAATTATCTCGAGGATTATCATTTGTTTTAAAATCTGTTTGTTTTTATATTGGTTGTATATCAGGAGTGCTTATTTTAAATCAGGGTGGGTGGGGGTGTTTCAAAAAACCATTTAATAAAAGCGGGCGAGGGGTTGTTGCATTCATGTATTTCTAGTAAATAATAAAATAAAAAAATTAACTTGGCGATCGCAACGATCAAAAATCATGTCACTGTTTCTATATGATCGCTAAGGCGGCCACTGGTTGATCGAGGCCATTGTTTTAATGGTCCGCTGGGATGCATACTGATCGGCAAGATCACTGAGATTGCAAAATCACCGTTTCAATATAAAACGCAACGATCGCGATTGCAGCGATTGTTGCGTCAAGTGGTTTTGATATGATCGCTGCGATCGCCAAGTTCATTTTTGAGCGTTCCTGGCGATCATAGCGATTATATGGAAACCAGGCTTAAGAATATACAGTCTTCTACTTACTCTTACGGCTTCCACCGCCTGAACGTTTGCAATACCAGATTATCAAAATAAGTATTATGAGAAAGACGATACCACCAGCTACAACGCCCGCAATGAGGGCAGTGTTACTTTTCTTTTTCTTCTTGTCGACCGGGGTTGGACCTAAACAATAAATACTTATGAGCAATACACGTAAATAATGCAGAATAACTGCAGTGGTTGATCAACAGGTTTCAGGAAGATTCACAACAGATAGCGTGTTTAAGTTTCATCTGTTCATTAAAACAACAAGAATGTCATCGAAAATAAAATAATAAAGAATATGAATTTAAATTTACCGTTCTTTCCTATTTCACTTCGTTATATATGTATATATATATATATATATATATATATATATATATATATATATATATATATATATATATATATATATATATATATATATATATATATATATATATATATATATATATATATATATATATATATATATATATATATATATATATATATATATATATATATATATATATATATATATATATATATATATATATATATATATATATATATGCATATATATATATATATATATATAAAGCATGAAGTATAGTTACCAGAGGTTTCACCCTAAACGGGATCATCAGGCGACTGGAAAATATCGGTTAGTGGGCTGCTTAAATGTGTTGGTTGGGGCGTAGGTGTGGGCGTCGAAACGTCCGGCCCATTCGTTTGGAGCGTGGGTTGGTTGTTTAGGTTGTCGATCCGACATCTGTTTTTGTGCCGATTTCGGATCAATCAGATTTCGGATCGACAATCTGAACAACCAAAGGAATGCGCGTAACGTTTCGACGCCCACACCCACGCTCCAAACGAATGCCCCGGACGTTTCGACGCCCACACCCACGCCCCAACCAACACATTTAAGCAGTCCACTAACCGATATTTTCCAGTCGCCTGATGATCCCGTTTAGGGTGAAACCTCTGGTGGCGAAGACTTTAAGGTAACTATACTTCATGCTTTATATTTTGCTGTATCTATATGGTATTGAGCACTCTAATACTTCGTGAACCAAAACTCATATATATATATATATATATATATATATATATATCACAGAAAAAACTGAATTTGAGCCACTAGTGTCTAATAACTTTGATAAAACATTGATGTTTTATTAATCAATGTTTTAATAGTATTTACAAACACCTGATTAAACATTCATTTCTTTTGAATTTTCCTTATGAATTATTAATGAATTTGAGAAGTAGTATATCATACACGAGAAGCCGTTTATTATCTGATTTGAAAACACCGAGAAGTGTGTTGAAAAACGAGGCAATAGCCGAGTTTTTTAATTCACTTTGAGGTATTTTTAAATCTGATAATAAACGGCTGTCGAGTGTATGGTATAACTTCTCAAACAACTCAGTATTTAAAGAGAAATTTGAGGTAAAACTTTTCTTAATTTATGGGCGTTTATAGACCACTTTCATAATAGCGATTAATTTGAATATTCTTTTATGTGCATATTAATAAGCCTTTCTGGCCTCGTTTGTGTGTTTCATTCATTCATTCATTCATTCATTCATTCATTCATTCATTCATTCATTCATTCATTCATTCATTCATTCATTCATTCATTCATTCATTCATTCATTCATTCAAACATTTATTCAAATTACCCTGTAGAGTACTTGCAGGAGATTCGAGAGGTTAGCCCTATGTGAGAATCCCCTAACTAAGACCTACGTGTTGATTTTACGGAGGGAGGAAAACCGGAGAACCCGGTGAAAAACCCTCGGAGCACAGGAGAGACCAACTAAACTCTACTCACATAAGTCCCAAAGCTGGCGGAGTACGAGGTTATTCCCAAATGGTCACCCATCCAAGTACTAACCCCGTCCGACCGGGCTTAACTATTGGTGAGAGGCAGCGCCCTAACAGCACACGCCACCCGTGGTCCCCGTGTTTGTAATTCAAAAGAATCTTTGCTTCATAAGAGGCCAGAAAGCCTAATTTAGATGCACACACTGTAAATTTTAGGGAGTAAAAACTACTCTTACTTGGGTCAAAAATTACTCTTCCGAGTGGAGTAACCTGAATTGGAGCAAAAGTTGCCCCTGTTTGGGGGCAAAATAATAATAAAACTACTCTTGTGTGGAGTAAATATTACTCGTACGATCGAGTAACTCTAAATTGGAGTAAAATTTACCCCTGTTAAAGGGGTAGTCAGGGTATATAAGACAGGGGTAATAAGTCAGGTTGGAGTAAATATTACTCGCCGTAATATCAGATTAAAAATTACCCCTCTTCACGATATTTCAAGATGGTAATAATGGCGGACTTCGTCTGATTAAGATTTTATTTGTTTGATAACTTTGGTTACTGACGACCTTGAAGAGATGAATTGTCCTCAATGTACAGTCTTTGACATTGTGACTCCAGGGAAGTGAAACTGTTATAAATATTATTTAGTATTGATACTTAATATGGTTATGAGCGCGCTTAGGAGCGAGTGTCTGAGGCAAACAAATGCGTTCTATAAAGTCTATTAAAACGACCGTGTGTCATGTATTCAACATTTTAAACTATATACAGAATATATAGTAATAACTAATTGAGATTGTTGAATGTATGCAATGAAACATGCTTTCATTTTGAGCCGCTATATGAGCTCTGTCAGGTGGACTGTTGCCAGCATTGTTGTGTCAATAATAAAACTAAATCTGTTGACTTGTGCTTGGCCGTGGTTTGACTGAATCGGTGTTTACTCTATATGCGGTGTATAGTTATGTATATGTATATAAAGTATAATGCGCGCGACGTTTACTAAATATATACTATATCACTATTTTCTATTTCGGGTCGAAGGTTTAGTAAATTAATCTTCTTTGAGAACATTATGTTGAGCACAGTTCATGATCAGCGCCAAGCAAAATATACTGTATGTATATTATCCTATATGCCATGCATAAGCGGTAGAAATTCGGATTATTAGTTAGGACGACGCATTCCGATGTTATTGGGAACTTTAATATGCATATATATATACGTGGAATCTTGCTAAACTTAATTCGGCGCAGAAATCTATTCAATGATTTTGTAGCAGGCGGTAATGTTACGAAAATCATTGAATATATTTCTGTGCCGAATTAAGTTATACAATCATGTACATCTGCTTGCCATATGTCACCTTTTACCGCGTTTATATAAAATATTCGTGTAATAGTTTGCCTTGGTAGAGTGATATAAGCGGTGCCAACGTTCTAGTTATGAACGATAGTTTTTGGTGTGCGTTTCTGGCCTTATATATTGTATTGCTAGCCTGATTGATATCCATGTTCTCTTATTTTGTCCTTTGGACACTTGACAGTTGGGTATTTTCTTGACGTGTTATAGAAAACGCAATTTCCGCTAAAAGATAATCTAAAGGGACCTTAAGATTTGGCGACGCGCTCGTCTGGGACGCGGCCGGAAGTGATCTTAGTGGAAATACGCATGCGCGCGCGTCCTTGAATCTCGTCGTCAACCTGCGACGCTGCGTTTTAGGTTCTTTTGGCTCGCCGTAGATCACTGTGAAGTTGTCCACATCTCTCGCTTCGAAAGGTGATTTTTATCACGCTTTTTTAAACTTATATGTTCTGAATTTGGTGAACTCTTGTTGTCGACTTTTTTCTTCGATTGAATGTCCTTAAAACCGTTCAATTTTACTGTTTTTATTAGTTTACTCAACAAGACCAACAAAGATGTCTGCCAAGCAATCGCCTTCGTCTTTGAATGCTGGAAGTAAATCACCGTAAGTTGCGTTTATCTCAATTAATTGTTGTGAAATTTAACAACCTATTACGGCTGAAGCTTTCATTGTGCCTTTCCCTAATTAAATGCTAAATTAATAGTCTTATTGACGTCGTTGTTTGTTTGTTTCTTGGTCAAAGATAAATAGTCAATGATTATCTGTTTAACTCTATCTGTATTAGGGGTCTATGGTCTTATGTTATGGCTGAATTTAATCATCCAAATGTAGTTTATAATAGAAAAATAATAAACACTTGTTTGCTCATGCTGTACATAGTCATTTACACATTTAATTTGCTTCTCTTTAGAACTTGCTTTGTTATGAAATGGTCATTACAACATGACATAGAATTTGCCAAAGAAGTTTTGGTCTCGAGACTTTTTGAGACAAAAAAGAAGTCTATGGAGAGAGGCAAAATTTGGGAAGCCATTGCCAAAAAACTAGAAAATATGGAGCAACCGTGCTTTCGGGTTGATCAACGATCTGTGAGGGACCGACTGCGGAAATTGCTTCAACAATTTAAGAAGAAGGATAGGCAAGAGCGGAATGCGAGTGGCATCTCACCAGAGCAGACCGAACTGGATGTCCTCTTGGAGGAAATAAATGCAAGAGAAGAGGCATCAGAGACCATAGCTGCAGAAGTTGGAGCAGAGGAAAAGAAATGGGTGGAGTCAGATAAAGAGGCAGCGGAGGAAATGAGGAAAAGGGCCATGGAAAATTTGGCAGAAACCAAGAAAAGGAACACAAGCGAACAAGGTGGGAATAAGAGGAAAGTTAGGAAGGGAGGGGATGCTGCGTTGGAATATTTGAAGGTGAAGGGAGAAAGAGACAACAAGTTGAAAGCTGAGAGTAACAGATTAGAGAGTGAACGAATGGAGGTAGAAAAACAGCGAATAGAAATGGAAAAGGAGAACAACGAACGTTTTGCAAATCAACAGAACCAAATGCTTGCAACGATGATCGAGATGCAAAAACAGCAAAGCCAACAAATGCAGGCAAACCAAATGGTGATGATGCAACAGCAGCAACAACAAGGACAGGCATTGATGGCTCTTTTGAGCAAATTGCTTGAAAAATAAGGGCAATGCTCATAGCTTGCATTTTTTTAAACATTTTAAACAAATTATTTCAATTTTATTTACATAGAAAACTATTTACATTTTAATAGACCAGACATTTTTTATGGGTTGTATCCGGTGTAAAGTATACAATAATATATTTTCATTGGTGTTATTTAATTACCGATGTTATACTAAAATATAACATTGAAATTTCCATTACCTGATTCAGCCCATAACAAATGACTTGTCTATTATTTAATAATTATTTGGTTGTGTTTATTTATTTGGTAGTGTATGAATAAAGTGTGGTAGTGTGTGAATAAAGTGTGGTAGTATGTCAATAAATAAACAATTACAGTAACAGTTTACATAATAAAATTATTTGGCTAAGACAGATAAATGTGGTGTTAATGTTTAAGAAAAGTAATTTCCAAGAGCAGGAGGTTCTAATTCAAAAAAGGTAGACGTAGAGTTGGACTGTAGACAAGTAAGAGCATTTCTTAAGAGGGCAGCCACTATATACATCTTCCCAACACTACTTAGACCAATTTTCAAGTTTTTTTAAAGTCAAGGAATTTAAAATAGTTTACTATGTCACCAAAGATCCATTCAACTGAGACGCGGACAGCACTCATGGACTTGTTGAATGCTGTCATTGCTGGTGTAAGCTGCCGGTTCCTGGATGGTGCTTGCAGGTGTACCCGCAAAGGGTAGGCTGGGTCACCATACAAACACATGGGCTGACCATCGGAAAAGGCATACTGCTCCAAGTCATTCAATAGCCCAGAGTCTACTAGCATTGCTGCATCATGTCTTTTTCCCTCTAAAAACATATCAATAACAAGTATAAATTACTATGACATTATTATGCCATTTAATATATTATACAATGGCATTTTACAGCCCCCAAATGGTGCATTTTATTCATGCAGTTAAGCAGTTTTAGCTAAGGAAAAATAGAAAAAGTAAAATAAACATACCTAAAGGCCCAAACATGTTGGCAATGATTCCATTGGGTATGGTAACAGATTGAAACTTTAAGGCATGTACCCTCTTATGACCGTTGTAAACAGCCCTTTGCATCTGATCTGGACGACAGATTTGTCTAACTGTCCCATCAATAAAACCGAAACAGTTATTCAAAGCTGCCCCTTTTCTCTTTACTGCTTCAGCATATACTCGCAGTGATTCTGGGCGAAGAAGCTCGTGATTCCACCTTGTTATTTTTTCCCCATGCCTTTCGTAGATGAAGTCGACAACGGTGTTTGTTATCATGCTCATCTCAGGAATTGGCCTGCCAAACTGAGGAACTAAATCGCTGTACCTACAAGGGTAGGCAAATCGGCGAAGAACCATACACAGAGCCTCTGTAGCTTCACAAACCGTCCCTTGTTGGCAAGTGAACTTTTCCGGTAAATCCAATGCTTGAGCAAGAATTGGAATTTGGTTTTTTCTAAACCGAAAATCTAAAGAACATTCAGCTTCGTCCATTTGTTCTAGATCAAAAGCTGGGTAATCTTGATACGGTAACTCTGGATTCTTCGAGCGACAAGCATTGTATAATACCACGAACTCTTCGTCGTCTATCAATGAATCATCGTAGGCCAGATGAAGAGCACTTCTAGCTTTTTTGAAAGAAGACATTTTTAAAGATCATTGAATATAGGAATCGGCGTCCGCGTCGTTGAAAATCTTAACAACTTTTTGCACACGTGCGACGACGCGACTCTCCTCAGTCCGACCGCGTAAATCGACGCGTCCTAGACGAGCGCGTCGCCAAATTATCAAACCAGATTGCGTGTGGACATGCACATATTTTATGGCGTCATATTTTCCTGTCGCAACCATAGCCAATCATTTGATTTCTTATGTTGTATAAACCAATCAAAATGCATGCCAAGATCTGGCGCTTGATTATGAGACGAAAAAGCGGTTGGTCTCCCAGTCAGTTCTGGACTTCTGGTCTTCTGGAAGCCTACTAAACGTTGCTTTACATGTGGATATAGTATTAAATACTCGTTCATAAGAGTACAGTTCTGAACGTATGGAGAGCTAATACAAAGCCAAAGGTAAGCGAAAGTAATATTTTACTAGTACAGACTACAGATGTCGTATATATATATATATATATATATATATATATATATATATATATATATAGTATTTACAATATGAGTGGCCGTGTTGTATTGGATATACAAGCTCGAGCCGAAGTCGAGAGCTTGTCATATCCAATATACAACACGGACACGAGTATTGTAAAATATACTCCAAGTCTTTGATGTTAATATGAGTAATATTTGTTCAGATTATGCCAGACAGTTTGCCTTTGTATTTAGACAGTTTGCCTTGAGTGAGTTAATTTCCAAACTTGGTGCGTACCGCCGTACTCACTTCTTGATTTGCGTGGCATTGGCGCTTACCAATAGATATAAAGGAATGATATAGAGGAGCTATATATTATATCTTTTGATAGCAATGGGAGTAATTACCAGTGTAAGAAATGTTGTATATTTGTATAAATGTTGTTATATATTATTGTTATTGTGAGCGAGTACTGGAGGAAGAGCCTGCAGGCATTTTTAAAGCTAAGGTATGCCAACTTTTAAAAGCTAAATTACCGGTGAAAATATGCAATAATATCTGCATGTCCACACAATAAGAAACTATCAATATATATTATTATATTTGTACGTTATGTTGCAAGGTTTATTTTACACAGACTAGGATAATTCGTGTTTTACTGTACTTTAAGACTTATTCCATCTGGGATGTGTGAAAAGTAAATATGAGATTATATAAAATCTGATACACTCAAATGTATTGTTGTATGCTGGATTTAAAATAAAGAAATGGAATTGAAATATTGAACTCTCTACGTGCTGGAGTTTTGAGTTGACGCGACTTGAAACAGAACGTTGAGGCGGCACGCCTTGCGAGTAGAGAAATATTTCAATTCCCCATGTTACTATGCTGGAGTTTTGAGTTGGCACGACTTGAAACAGAACGTTGAGGCGGCACGCCTTGCGAAAGTAACTATCTTTATTATTTTTTCTTTATGCTTCCTTAAACAATATATTGATATAATTTTTATGAATATTTATCCAGATGGAACATGTCTCAAAGTGCGCCATAACGCAAAATATATTTAAAATGAAAAAATAGAACGTTGCCAAGCTGGCAAACTTTTTATCAGATGCATTTTGCATAATACACATACCACAATTTAAAATAGAGGATGTATAACGTGTGATATGCTGGGACAATATGTTGCTCTCCCTTCTCCTACTGCATCGCATTTAACTTGTATTCTTCTAATTGTTTAAAGGTGACAGCGATTCAGAACTGCTATGGGAGAAATTATCAATCGATAGATCTTTCAAAGACGGCGGCTAACTCTATTTCTGCTGTGTCTATATAATTAGCGTAGGAAAGTCATGCAATGTATAGCAACATTTGCGTTCAACGCAACGCAGCGGCTTTATTTGCGTTAACGTTTTGACCTTAGCACTATTAATGCTGTTATACCTGAACATTACTTATCTAACAGAATGAAAGGATAAGACACGTTTAGTTTGAAAGATGGCATTCGACAGGCCGCTATTGTATGAATAGTGAATACATGGTTTTGTAAAGTTATATAATTGTTAAATGTATAATTTCCTTTACCTAAAAGTAAAAGGCTAAATATCTGAATGTGACGAAGGAGAGACGTTGCATGCGCTATTGCATCCCAGCGTATTAGTTATTTTCGATTTATGTAGAACTTATTATTTCAAGGTATAGTAACACGTACTGAATAAAGTCACTGAAATATCTCCGAATCTTTCACGTTGCATATTTTACGTTATATGTTTTATATTTTCGCTTTGTGAACGCTTTAACACTTTGAGGCCTGGACCTCTCCCTGTGCTGAATAAAATCGTCTGGCGTTAGCCAGAATAAGCCTTAAAGACTCGTCGTCAGGCTTCAAAGTGTTAAAGAGATAGGTTTAAACACTTTGAGGTCTGGACTTCTCCCTGTGCTGAATAAAATCGTCTGGCGTTAGCCAGAATAAACCTTAAAGACTCGTCGTCAGGCTTCAAAGCGTTAACTAGAGCGCGCTAACAAAAACATTCACCTCAAAAATGTATGGCGTAATATATATTTCTCGTTTTGAAAGGTAGATTTTACTCCTCAAAGCTTTACCCTTTAGGGTAAAACTTACTCTCCGTGCGTAGGAGTAATTTTACTCCCCCAGAAATTTTACCCCTCAAAACTGGGGCATTTCTACGACAAACCTTTTACCCACAATTTGAGGGTAAAAATTACCCTCTTTGGTTAGGAGTAATTTTTACTCCCCCAAAAATTTTACCCCTCAACACTGGGGCATTTCTACGACAAATATTAAGCCGTGTTTTGAGAGTAATTTTTTCCCTGACATGTCTTTTCAACAAATCTCTCAAATCTGGTAATCATCCGACAGAATGGAAAATCTCAAACGCCATTCCTCTACACAAAAAGAGAAACAAAAGCTATGTGGAAAACTATACAGACCTATTCCTTTGATGTGCATAGTTGCCAAGGTATTGGAGCGCTGTATTTACAATCGACTGCCTGCATGCTTCTTTCGAATAAATTTCGTTTAATAATAGAAAGGATATATAACGTCCGATAACTCGCCAAGATCTTTAATTAATTTGCATATTAAACAAACTGAAATATCTCAACAACGAAGCAAGGACAGGAAAAACTGCAAAAGATGTTATATGGTGTTCGGACGTATTTCGTTTCTAGGCAACCGGTTGCTAAGGACATTACTTCCGGTCGGAGAAATCTTTTCACAAAAACATATTTTTGTGCTGATACACTGCAAAAAGGTATAAAATGATAACAAAAAGAACGAAAAGAGCCGAGCAACTTTGTGAGAAAAAGTAGCAAAACAAAAGAAAACTATTCCTTTGCTGTAGAATGTCGCTGGCAAAAACACTTGAAGAGTTGAAGAACTTCGGTACACAGACGGCGATAGATGGAAAAATAAACGAAGGACGTCGTCACGTCGAGATATTTGGATTGAATGCCGGAATTTAGAAATCTGCAGACTTGATGAACCATAAATCAAACATTCCGAAGCCAGTGGACATCAACTTTTAACTATGTATGTAGAACAACACGACTTTTCGAGCATTCTTGGCTTGGAACCACGGCTGAACTCGCAATTTAGCTGGCAAGCTCCGATCAGGCAGGTTGAGTGGCATTGAGTCGCAAACTAACATGAGCTCACAAGATTCCTATAATTTCCGCGAGTAATTATCGAATCGTTATTTTTCTTTCGTTTACACTTAGGGAAAACATGTCTCCCAAAAAGTACGCATGGATTTTATGAATAAACTAAAAATGACAAAGATATTCTATTTTTGTTAAAAATATCCCTTAAAATTTCATTAAAACGGCCATAAAGTCATTAAGATTTGCTCAACTGAGAAACGCGTGCGTACCTTTTTGCACATAACAATTCTGGTTCTAGTGAAAATTCTTTAGTTAGCAAAACTTTTAAGTTGGCGGAAATTATAGGTTTTTTCTTATATCAATGACGTTACAATGACGTCACTGTATGACGTCATCAAACGAAAGAACTTCATTCATATATACTACGTGCAGAATATCTAGCATTTCTAGCATGGGGATCAAAGTTGTAAAGCTCTAGAAGCGCTGTGGTCAAATCATATTTTCCCTAGCAACGGGTCAAAATAAATATGTCTGAACACCCTTAAGTGTTTTTTTCAAATAGGACAAACTTAATTTTCGTTTCATGTTCATTGTTTCTTTTTTTTAAGATGGACCAACTGTCATCAACTTTAAAAGCAACATGCGCAACAATACTGCCCAAATTGGCGACAACATCAAATTAACATGCCTGGTTGATGGTAATCCCAAACCAAGCTACACAATTGCTTTTGTGAAAAACCAAACGTTCGAGGAGGTCTTGACCAGTTGTGAGGGAATATTGATAATTGACAATGTCAATATCGGTGATAATGGATTATATCGCTGTGTTGCCACCAATATCTTCAATAGCAAAGAGGCAAAGCTAGTTCTCAATGTGATGGCAAAAACAGCACAGACAACGACAACCGCGCCTACAACTACCCCCAATTCGTCTACAAATACAACTACAGCTAGCTCGTCTATGACTAACCTTGTTCCACCAACAGCCACAGGTAAAGGAATGTGTTCATACTTAAAATATAATTAATAATTCACGAGAAAAGACAAAACGAAATGGATCTTAATTGGTATGCTGTAAATCGGATACGATATCGTCCTAGTTCACATGACGTTTCCTTAGATATAGATTTACTCAGCTAGAATGGCTTGAATGTCCAAAAAATCGTTAAAGATGGTTATTTAAATACATCCGTATTTTAAGTCAGATACTGTCCCAGCTGCCAGTATTCTCTGTAACAACGGCTATTTTTTACAGTGTGTATAGGATTTACAACAGCTCGCCTCCGACTCGTCTAATGTAAATTCCATACTGTTTGGCCGCTCATATTGCGGCAATATCTAATACAATTCAAAAGAAATTCTTTAATCAGGTGTTGTAAATCGGATACAATTTTGTCCTAATTTACATAAACTTTCCGATTGATTTTCTCAGCTTTTGCTGTTGATAAACCCGAACACTTAGATGTGTGAATTGAATAAGCCGTAAATCATATATGTGTTGTGTGGTGGGGTGTGGGGTGGGGTGTGGGGTGTGGTGGGGTGGGGTGGGGGATGGGGGGGGGGGTGTGTGGGGTGGTGTGATGTGGTGTGGTGTGGGGTGTGTGGTGTGGTGTTGTGTCGTGTTGTGTTGTGTTGTGTTGTGTTGTGTTGTGTTGTGTTGTGTTGTGTTGTGTTGTGTTGTGTTGTGTTGTGTTGTGTTGTGTTGTGTTGTGTTGTGTTGTGTTGTGTTGCGTTGCGTTGCGTTGCGTTGCGTTGCGTTGCGTTGCGTTGCGTTGCGTTGCGTTGCGTTGCGTTGCGTTGCGTTGCGTCGTGTCGTCTCGTGTCGTGTCGTCTCGTGTCGTCTCGTGTCGTCTCGTGTCGTCTCGTGCTGTGCGGTGCCGTGTTGTGCGTTTTTATTTGGTGTTGTGTTGTGTTGTGTTGTGTTGTGTTGTGTTGTGTTGTGTTGTGTTGTGTTGTGTTGTGTTGTGTTGTGTTGTGTTGTGTTGTGTTGTGTTGTGTTGTGTTGTGTTGTGTTGTGTTGTGTTGTGTTGTGTTGTGTTGTGTTGTGTTGTGTTGTGTTGTGGTGTGCTGTGTTGTGGTGTGCTGTGTTGTGGTGTGCTGTAGTGTGGTGTGGTGTTGTGTGGTGTGGTGTGGTGTGGTGTTGTGCTGTGGGGTGGGGTGGTGTGGGGTGCGGTGTGATGTATTGTGATTTGTTTTCTTTTGATTGGAGTTTATTGGAATTGGTATTTCGCTTTCCTTCCTTTAGAGAAATCAATCTCTGACAAAAACTGTGGTGGAACAGAATGGTATATAGTTGTCATCACATTATTTTGTGGGATAGGTATTGGGATTATATTCTCTTTTACCGTAATGTGGATGTATCGACAAAAAAGAGGAAAAAGAGACTCTCAACCTTCTGAAGCACGTGGGGATACTGAAACTCATGATAATCCTTCTGTCTATCAAGAATTGGATTTACAGCGAATGAATAAGGAAGATAATTATCAGTCACTGAGGAAGACTTCAAGACACGTTGGACATCAAGAACCAACTGCTGAAGTTGAGTCTGGTTATCAGGAATTGGATAAAGTGAGGGGAAATAATGATGATAATAATTATCAATCTTTAAATCGTATTTAGACATGCCACATAGTGGGCATGTACGTTACAGCCAATGTAAAAGGCGGAATGACAAAAAGTGCGCTTTTGAAACGAAAATTAAGTCTGTTTTATTTGAAAGAACACTTAAAATGACAAAGTAACATTTTTTGCAGTTTTTCGTTTCCTTGCTTTGTTGTTGATATATTTCATTTTGTTTGATATGCTAATTAAACATTTTGACGTCACATGTGCATGATGATTTATCGGATAAGATTCTATATCTTTGCTATTATCAAAAAATAATTATCACTTGAAATTCTACGTGACATTGTTTGGTGTTGTGGGAGGAACACACGCACATGCAACCTTCAAATTAAGTTTGGTTTAACTTGAAGCCTGACGACGAGTCTTTAAGGTTTATTCTGGCTAACGCCAGACGATTTTCTTCAGCACAGGGAGAGGTCCAGCCTCAAAGTATTAATAGGAGCAAAGGTATTTAAAGATTGAAGCACTCGCGTGAGTGTTTTATGTGCTATCTACAAAATGAGTAGCCGTTCTGTATCAGAGTATGCCGGACACGATGCGAAGGCGTTAACGAATGGATATAAATCCCGATAAAACACAAAGAGTGCTTTAAACATTTTAATATTCAATTTGAGCACACTATATATATGAAATCTACGCTTGCGAAATGAGTGACAATCTGATCATTTACAAGGTATCTTTGCTTAATTTTCCTCGTTTAAGAACGAATCTCCTATAGAAACATCTAAAATACTAGTTTACCTCAAGAAATTGTAGAGCTGCTCCCGATTAATCGATTAATCGATTAATCGATTATTTTTCCACAATCGATTATGCTTAACAGTAATCGGATAATCGGTCATCTATAACACCACACAGTGTGATGCGGGAATGAGTTAATTTCTTTCCGGATTAAAAAATTCACTCGCAGCGTGCAAAGTTTACCATAGTCTGATCGGGTTTACCAGTGCTGCGAAAATATCTGTAAAGTTTTTTATTAGAAGAATTTATTACCATTTGCGTCCAACATTGCGGCGTGCGGATTTTAAAACCTTGTTTCACGTTTCAAAACGTTAGTTTCGCCACGCCAAGTGTCATGTTTGAGCGATTAAATTGACACGTTTGGGGCGTTAAACATTAATAACAAACATGTTTTGCTCATGCTCTTGAAAGGTTTCCCGTTTTTCCCCCCGCACGTTTGTAATTGTAAGCAAGGTTATAAGGTTATTAAGTAATAAAGAATAAAGTTATATTTTAATTCGCTGGTGTTACGTTCAATCAAGTTCTAAAATACAACTGTATTCTTTATTCAGTAATGCCACAGGTATAATACTTGCTTACAAGTTACAAACGTGCGAAAAAAATCGGGAAACCTTAAAAACCTTTCAAGTGCATGAGCAAAACATGTTTGTTAATATTTAATCGCCCAAACGGGTCAGTTTCATTGCTCAAACATGACACCTGACACATTCAACTTGCGCTTTGTCGCACAGTTTTCTGTCTTTTCTACATGTCTCAAAGCCGAAGTGACGTCTGGGACCATTTTGTTGCCGAGAATCAAACATCAGCGAAATGCAAACACTGCGACGCAACAATTCGCCGACATGGCAATACAACAAATCTTCGAGAACACCTTATTAGACGCCACTCGAATGTTTACCAACCAACCGCATCAACTAGCGCTGGCAGTTCATCGATAACGAGCTTTTTTCAAAAGAAGATTGACCCATCAGGAGACAAAGCAAAAGAGATCACTGCGCATATTGCCAACGTCTGCGTTAAAGATTTGCGTCCATTTAGCATTGTTAAAGATG
This sequence comes from Corallium rubrum, assembly GCA_964035015.1. Taxonomy (NCBI): domain Eukaryota; kingdom Metazoa; phylum Cnidaria; class Anthozoa; order Scleralcyonacea; family Coralliidae; genus Corallium; species Corallium rubrum. The sequence continues at coordinate 1,930,587 of CAXIUP010000214.1, read as the reverse complement.
CTGGGTTCCGTGATCTCATTAAGCATGCATGGCCAACCTATCAAATTCCAAAACGAGAAACGATCCGTCAACTGGTCATGCTTCGACACACTGCGGGCATAAAAGCTTTAAAGAGCGAACTGGAAAGATTGAAATCTGACGTCTCTATTACAACTGACGGCTGGACCAGTATGGCTCAGGATAGTTACTGCACAATTACCGGTAAGTCACAGATTTAAATTGACAGTTTCTTCCCAAGTTGTAACTTTCAATCTACACCTGTTTTCATGTTTTGCTCTGCTAATTTATATCTTATTTATTAATTATTTAATTTTAATATTTTTTGTAGTGCACTTCCTTCGTGAATGGGAAATGACATGCAAAGTCCTCGCGACAAGAGCAAGCCTTGATCGTCATACCGGGGTGAATTTAGCTGTTGAGGTGAACGACACGATGAAAGAATTTGGCCTTGAAGATCGTGTGTTTGCCTGTATTCATGATAGCGCTGCAAATGTTAATCTCGCCGGACATCCGGTGTTGTCCTGCCTGCTATTACCGGTTTAGTTCAACAATTGAAAGCCATGACGTTCGAGCGTGCGGTAACCGATGGCCGACGGCGGACAACCACTCCGCCAGGTCAGAATTTTAGGGATACCCTCGTCCAGTCGTTGACTGACAGATTCTTTCTCGACCAATTGGATGTTACCGGTGAAGAAACAGACACCTGCGAAATGGTTCCATTTTATCTGTTGGCTTCATTCATGGATCCCAGGTTTCGTGATCTGTCATTTCTGAGCGAAACCGAGCGGAGTGCATCAGTGGAGTTTGCGTCAAAGACCGTGAAAGCCATGCCATCATTACCTGCAAGTAGCGACGTTGCTGCTACCAGTTCATCGGAACCGGAGATCTTGCCACCGCCAAAGAAGAAGTCCAAATCAGAGGTAGCCATGGAAGAGTTGCTTGGTAAAGGAAAATCGTCAAATAGCTCTGGGGAATCCACCTGCCAAGTAGAATCTCGCGCGGAAAAGAACCAAAGGATTGATAAGGAAATTCAGCAGCTCAGCAACGAGCTAGGCACCAATTGGTTTGACGGAAGATCCGTTAATGTGGTGGAAAGAAAACGAGAAACGATACCCTCTCGTACGGAACCTTGCAGAGTATTAGCAGCTCCGCCGACGTCTGTGCCAAGCGAGCAGATTTTCAGCAAGACTGGACTTGTCGTCTCAAAGAAACGTGCCTCGCTTAAGCCAGCCGTTGTCGACGCACTTTTATTTTTAAACAAAAATAACATGTAGACTCTGAGTGATAGTCACGTTTTTAATGAACTGTATTAGACTTCAGACCGTTTATATACATTGTATTTGTTACGTTCTTTAGTTTTTGACTTTTTGTTCACTTGAAAAATTATTGTAGAGTGATATTATTCTTTAATCTTGACAACTTGTTTTGACAGTTTTGTTAAACAGTTAGGTAATAACGGACTATGATTACGATTTACGAACACGTCTTAGTTAATTAAACCTGTCATAATTCATAAACCAATTATCCATAAGAGTCTCGCAAATTCACTTAGGAGTGTCAAAGGTAAACAACTAAAGTAAACATCCTTAATATCGTCTCTGTCTTTTCATGCATGTCTCTTGTGTGAAGTGTAACTGTAAGAGCGCGAGAAAGTGCGTAATCTATAATTGTGATTAACGTTCATTTTAAACGCAGATTTAAAACGTTTATACTGACTGGTGCAACCCCCAAAAATTTAATAAAAACTTTAATTTAATTACAAACCACCATGGGCATGTCAATGATGTCATATTTTAATTAATTATCAATACGATTAATCGATATTAATCGATTGTTGACAACGATTAATCGATTACGAAAATTAACCGATGGGAGCAGCTCTAAGAAATTGCATGTAATATTCCAAGCTGTGTAGCAACCGTGCAATAATTTCCATGTGTTATAACATTTAACGCACGGAGAGCGTTGCCATGACATAACAGGGTATCACGTGGTGCAAATTATCCAATCAGAACTCACAAAATAGATCAGTGTTGGAAAACTGAATATTAAATAATGATAACTCATTATGCACATGTACGTCATAACATGTGACATTTACATATCAAACAAACTGAAACATCTCAAGAACGAAGCAAGGAAACGAAAAACTGAAAAAAATGTTACTTTGTCATTTTAAATGTTCTTTCAAATAAGACAAACTTAATTTTCGTTTCATATAGGCACTTTAAGAGCTAAATTTGTAAACATTTTTACTAGTCTTTTTACACTAAGTATAGCCTAATATAAGGTTTTTAAAACCACATTGCACATATTTAAACACCAATATGAACCAGGCATATATAAGCACTGGTTAAGGGAACATTTGGGTATTTGAGTAGGCGTGCTGTTCGTCAATTTTACTTCATTTTCTTTTAATTTATTCTCATTTGATTTACGTTTTTCCTATACTGTTTATCTATATATGTAAATCATATATTTTTGGCAAAAACTAAACATTTTATACCACTCTGTAACCAAAAGTAACTGCAACATGTATTTAATTATATATTTGCAAAATAATTTTGGAAAAGAATGGTTTGTAGCATTACAATATTTAACACTTATGGTGGTGGAATAATTATTGTGGGACAGTGAATCCAGGTGAAGAATGGTACTCGCTCTACCGAGTGAGCTACATGGTCAAGTTGGAAGCAGGTCGTGGAATGATGGTACTTATATTTGATATTTCAAAACTGAAATCTCTCTATCTATTGGTCGACCGTAGTTGGAGGTAGCCAGAGGGCTGCTCTTTCTTTGGCTACTAACCCTAAGGCAGGGGTGGGCGACACTCCTATCCCAGATGGGTTGATTTTGCGGAGGGAGGAAAACCGGAGAACCCTGCGAAAAACCCTCGGAGCACAGGAGACCAACTAAACTCTACTCACATGATCCAAGCTCGAGAACGGGGTTGTTCCCAGACGGTCACCCATCCAAGTACTAACCCCGTCTAACCGGGCTTAACTATTGGTGAGAGGCAGCGCCCTAACAGCACACGCCACCCGTGCTCCCCAAAATTTAGTTTCTTCTGAAATCTAGTTTCTTCAACATCGAGAAATTAACTCTTCATCTTATGTTTTTTTGAGTAATTATTGTGTCAAATTTTGAATAATTTTTGTGTCAAATCATCATTCCACGCGACCTGCTCCCAACTTGACCATGTAGCTCAGTCGGTAAGAGCACCGGCGAGTTCGAGGAGAGTTTTTCTCTTCTCGACTTTTCACACGGTATTATTCGTCACTCAGAGTAGCATTACTTAAGGCGGTGTTACACTATGCAATTTTTCATGCGATTTGATTAAATAATAGTTTAATAAAAGAGATAAATGAGTTTCTAACATTTCTTATTTGAACCAACCAGTATGGCTATTCACCAAGGTTGATATTTTTCCAAAGTGAAGCCATACATACATACATATTTAAGTTTGTCGCCATGACAAAATTACTATTTTATTATTTAACTTAAATAATAAAATAGTAATTTTATAAATTTAAAGCTTTTAAAACTATAAAAACATCAGTGAAAACTTGGCATAAGAATTTGTTACTGTCGTGGCAATAAAAGTGATCCTAAAATATTGTTGCAATTAATTTGCTCAATCTGACCAATTCACTTCATGAATGGCAAATAATCGCAATACACGAAACAAACCTTGCTGTCATTTGTCGCTATACTTGATGTATAAATAAAACAATTTAAACAACGAAAAAGCATATATTTAAGACAATTAAAGAAGGAATCAGCCTTCGCAACTCGTAAAGGACTAAAGGCTTTTCATCGAGTCGAAGGCATGCATATTAAAGGTGCTCCGAGGACGATATTGGCGTCGTGAATTGATATTTTACCTTGGATTTCAAGCATGTTTATGTCGAGCGCCACAACCAGCAGTCTCTTTCCGATAATTTTAACGTGCATTCGGTCTGCATGGAGGGTCCTCACTTCTCAGAAATATAGTATTTTCAAACAAAATTGAAACGAACTCATGATCTGAACACACGGCACATTCTGCACAGCAGCTCAGGCTGCGAACATGCGCATAACCACCGGAACCCCTCATTCAGCAGATCCGCACGTTGTAACCAATAAACTACTGTAATTGTAAAGGCATTGTATCCAGTAAGTTACTGGAAATTGTTTAATAAAGAGGTTTTTAATGAAACCCTCCCCCCCCCGAACCCCCTAACCCTAATCTCAAAAATGTGAATTTCCCGGGGGTAACCCTAACCCTAACTTGGAAAGTGTCGGGGGGGGGGGGTTTAAGCCGCCTCCTCCCCGTCCAACCCGCCTAATAGTGTTTTTAATTTATGGTCAACAGTTCTTGACAAAGATTGTGGGATGCGCAGTGAGTTTTAATCCGTTAATTCGCGCATCTTACAATTAAACAATTTCCAGTAACTTACTGCATACAATGCCTTTACAATTACAGTAGTTTATTGGTTACAACGTGAGCAACGGGTGCTCATTTCCCCGCGCTCTCCCGCTGACCAAAAAGGGGGTGACTATGGGCTCGAGATTGGGTGATGGCGTGAACAGCCATTGCTCACGTTGTAACCAATAAACTACTGTAATTGTAAAGGCATTGTATGCAGTAAGTTACTGGAAATTGTTTAATTGTAAGATGCGCGAATTAACGGATTAAAACTCACTGCGCATCCCACAATCTTTGTCAAGAACTGTTGACCATAAATTAAAAACACTATTAGGGGGGTTGGACGGGGAGGAGGCGTCTTAAAAAACCCCCCCGACACCTTTCAAGTTAGGGTTAGGGTTACCCCCGGGAAATTCACATTTTTGAGGTTAGGGGGTTGGGGGGGGGGGGGGGGGGAAGGGTTTCATTAAAAACCTCTTTATTAAACAATTTCCAGTAACTTACTGGATACAATGCCTTTACAATTACAGTAGTTTATTGGTTACAACGTGCGGATCGGCTGGAACAGATCATCCCAGAGCCTCTCGTTTCCCACCCGCTGGGTAAGGGGAACGTGGGCTCTGGGAACGAGATTGGTACACTGACCTATATATATAACTGGACTGCGGGTGCTGGCCAAAAATGTGTCCCCATTTTCACTTTCAAAATGGCAGTCGATGCTCACGTTGTAACCAGTAAACTACTGTAATTGTAAAGCATTGTATGCAGTAAGTTACTGGAAATTGTTTAATAAAGAGGTTTTTAATGAAACCCTCCCCCCCTCCGAACCCCCTAACCATAATCTCAAAAATGTGAATTTCCCGGGGGTGACCCTAACCCTAACTTGAAAAGTGTCGGTGGGTTTTTCTAAGCCCCCTCCTCCCGTCCAATCCCCCTAATAGTGTTTTTAATTTATGGTCAACAGTTCTTGACAAAGATTGTGGGATGCGCAGTGAGTTTTAATCCGTTAATTCGCGCATCTTACAATTAAACAATTTCCAGTAACTTACTGCATACAATGCCTTTACAATTACAGTAGTTTATTGGTTACAACGTGAGCAACGGGTGAAAATGGCGGCATTTATGGGTCCTTCTGCTAATGGTAGCGACCACTGACATGTACTTATCGTAGGAAAAAAGAATATTTTTGTAAACACAAAGCGATTTTCTTACTTTATTAATAAATCGTTCCTATGCGAGGGCTTCCCCAGAGGTGAATAAAATCGTCTGGCGTTAGCCAGAATAAAATACTAAAGAGTAAAGACCAATAAATTCGGACAGGAAAGAGTTAATGCATGCAGGTTGGTCATTGTTAATTTTTTGTGGAACGACTCAAGAGGCCTCCTGGATTATTTGTCTGACCAAATACTAGGAATATCGCCTCCCATGTAAATAGCCCCTAAGAAGAACTTGGTACGCCTCGCTTCTTTACGATTTTGTCGTGATCTTCAGCGGTTCTTTATAAAGCGGGCGCCTTCATAAAACGAAATGTTTGTAGATTTCCATGACCATGTGTATTGACAGTCTTGTTAATTTATTTTATTGCCAAGTGTTCGTGCGGTTACCGCCGGCAGCGTCTTTAATTCAGACTGCTAGAAATCTACAACAGTAATTGTCTAGGATTATTATTATTGTAGTTCAGAACTACAGTAAGACTCTTATCATTAAAACATCCCGGGCCGCTCAGGCTCAGCAACAAACATAAATACTAGAAATATTTAGGACGATATTAATCCCCGAGCCGGGCGACGGGCCGAAGGCCCGGAGCCTGGTGAGGGTGCTAATCTCGACACGCGTGGAGTCCACTTACATGTGAAATTACACGCGAGTGGGAAAGAAATTCCGCGAGATGTTTATATGTATGTATGTATGTATGTATATATATATATATATATATATATATATATATATATATATATATATATATATATATATATATATACATCAAATCGCCAACTTTCGGGCCTCAAGCGAAACAAAATCTTTGTCAGAAAAATTGGTTTACAAATGACCGAAAAACGAAAGCCAAGAAGAGATGTTGCAGTGGGATGAACCAAACAATATTAAACACGACTAGAAACCATTGAAAAAGCATGAAAAATTGCGATAAAGATCGGAAAAGATGCCGCCAAATGTGACTGAAAAAAACAAAAAGATGTTTCTTCGTGTGTCTGTTCAAAGCCAGCAAAAGACTTATGCACTGGTATATCTTGGCTCGAGAGAGAACATTGAATTGAAAGGAACATCATCACAAACAGCTTGTCACATTTTGAAGAGAATTGATTGCTTTTTGCTAAGAAGCGAACGAGAAAACCACAGAAACCAAACGCCGTAGCCCGTATGGCAGTGTTTGCAGCATCTGAGAAGAGCCAAAAGAAAATTTAACGGTAAGCAGTGATTCGTATTTAACTTACCAGCCGTTTCTTTAGCTGATTAGAGTCGGTATATATCCGAAACCTTTTCAGTATTAATTAAACTCAGTTAAAACAGCAAATATCTTGTCAAATAATATACATTTTCCCAGGCGTTTTTTTCCATTGTTCGAGTAAAACTTTGCATTAAGTTATAGTTCTTCCCTGGTTAGTTTTTCCTCTCTTATACATATAGTTTTCAGGCTATTACCCACGTTTTTTTCTGTTCTGATGTTTTTCTTTGAGGTTCAACATTATATTTGGAACATGAGGAATCATATTATTAAAACAGTTTAATAGGCACCTTGATACAGTGGCAGTCAAAAAGAATTGCTCAAGTTCAGTTTTTTGAGTATTCAACTCCACTAGACAATTTTGACAAATTTTGAAACTTCTCCCACAATTTTCGAGCTGGTTGTAGCCATATATCACTTTGTTGTAGTGACAATTGTAGATATGCTCAGTTTCCACAGCATTTTATTTCAAAACGGTCGGTGTAGTGAATTTTCCAAAGTACTGAAGGAGGTGTGACGACCATGGGTCCAAAGCCAAGGATCAGCCTCGAGAATCGAGGAAAGTTTGGACATCTGAGCCAATGGTCCAAATTAATTTTCAGCGATGAGTCAAGATTCCTTCTCCACAGAAGCGATGGGAGAGTTTATGTGTGACGAATGGTAGGGGAAGAATTCAATGTCAATTGCATTGAACCTACAGTCAAACATGGAGGTGGTGGCATCATGGTGGGGTGTATCAACTCAACAGGTGCTGGCTATCTCTCCAAGGTGGAAGGATAGCTCAACGGCGAGGGATACATTGATATTCTTGAAAACGCACTAATCTCAACCACGCATGCGCTTGCAATGTCCCAGGAGTGGATATTTCAGCAAGATAATGCAACATGCCACACCTCCAAACTCGTCAGAGAATGGTTTACGTTGGAGAAAATTGCCGTTATGGAATGGCCTGCAAAGTCACCTGATCTGAATCCCATTGAGAATCTATGGGATGAAATTAAAGCTAAGGTCCAGGAGCAAAACCCAAGAAATGTTAATGAACTGTGGTCTGCTGTCAAAAACACATGGGATGCATTCCCGTTAGCGCGAGTGACTAATTTCATTGAGAGTATGCCGCATCGATGCGCGGCTGTCAATAAGGCCAAAGGAGGGCCCACAAAGTATTAAAATATAATTTTCTGTGTGTTTTCATTCTGTTTGCTGTTTTTATACGATTATACTTAATATTATCATCTCCATCTGAAGTGAGCAATTCTTTTTGACTGCCACTGTATAAGCGTCTGTAATTATTGTTTGTTTTTGCTATCAGTTTCTGGTGCTATTAAGTTAGGTCGTGACACAATTTTTTCCTCAACCACTGCTTTATTATTTTGGAATAAAACATTGCTTTGGAAATTGGTCAATAATAGAAAAACTACATTCATAAAAGTGATAAAACAGGATGTAAAGGAGGCCAGGAGGGCAAAGGTGTTTATATTTGTATACAAAAACAGATCAGGTGCTTATTTTAAATTTTTAATCGGGGGGGGGGGGGCATTATGTATATTTAATGTGTTAAAAGCGGGCGAGGGGGTTGCGTTTATGTATTTCTAGTCCCCGAGCCCGGGCGTAGGGCCGAAGGCCCGGAGCCCGGGCACAGAATAAGGATCAACCAGAAGTCCAACTCTGTCGGCACCTTTGATGTAAGCGTCCTCGGGAAATGTCGACCTCGCGATCCCGGCGCCATTTTGAAAGTAAGTGCAACCGGGAAATTATCCCCCTCGTCCTTACGACCCTCGGGCTCCTGTAGTCAATTACTCTTGGCCTTCTTGTGACCTTTTAATTAACTTTATATTGTTATCTATATATATAAATAATATTTAGTTAAGTAAATAAGTAATTTACTTTAGAAAACAATTCTTTGGAGTTAGAATTCTTTGACCACGACCTTATTAAAACTTCAGTGAGCGGAGACTACGGGTAAAAGTCCGTGGCAAAAAAGTCCTGCACTCATGAAGCGGGTTTACATTTCTCGATTTTGCCCGACACATTTGTTTATAGAAAAAGATTGCTAACAATTTCGGAACTACGCATTGTTGAAATACATTGGGTACGTATGTTGTTAGAAATTTTATAAGCTTTCATTTGGTATATAATTCAAGTTTTAGTGTTACCTGTAACTTTTTAAAATGTTCAAAATGTTCTCACAATTGTTCGTAAAATAAGAATTGTATAATGGGAAATGGACTCCTCACAAGTGTTATAGAATTTTGGATTTTGTTTTTAAATACTATTAACGCACAGCCCTGAACAAGATATTAAACAAAGGGTACTGTCAAGTGCTATTCATGTCAGAACTTTCAATTTTCTTGCTGGGAAGTGCTTTAAAATATGAAAAAAACATTATTTTGACGTGGACCGTGTGAAATGGATGAATTTCTTAAGTTTGTTTTGCCTTTTGTTGTTTTGGTGTTTGCTATAACCTCAGAAAGACTTCTGGCATGAACCTAAGATATTTCTTGAACAGAAGCTAATTCAAATACGAAAGGAGTGGAAACGTTTGCAGATCTCTCGTTGAAGTTGAAAACGTTTTTGGTGCAAATTAGTGATCATACCTTTTGAATATATGAAAAAATATTAAAACTTTTATGGTCAATGGTCAGAACATTTTGAACATTTTAAAAAGTTACAGGTAACACTATGATTTGAACTATATACCGAATGAAAGCTTATAAAATTTCTAACAACATACGTACTCAATGTATTTCAACAATGCGTAGTTCCGAAAATTTTAGCCATCTTTCTCTGTAAACAAGTGTCGGCATCATCCAGAAATATAAAACTCAGCTTCGTGAGTACAGGACTTTTTTGCCATGGGCTTTTACCCGTAGTATCCGCGTACTGAAGTTTTAATAACCTCGTGGTCAAAGAATTTCATCTCCAACGAAATATTTTCTAAAGTAAATTACTTATTACTTAATAAATATTATTTTTATATGTATAGATAACAATATAAAGTTAAATAAAAGGTCACAAGAAGGCCAAGGGTAATTGACTACAGGAGCCCGAGGGTCGTAAGGACGAGGGGGATAATTTCCCGGTTGCACTTACTTTCAAAATGGCGGACTGGCGCATGCGCATAAAAATAATGGGACACTTTTTTCCACGAGTTGGACCAACCTCGTACCCAGGGTCTTATCTGCTTTCAAAATGGCGAAATGAGAAGACCCTGGCAAAGGCTGGTCACGTGATTCCAAAATACTCCAAGATTCTTGGAGTATTTGGTCACGTGAATAATTTGAGCTTCGCCCGTCCTGGGGGGAGCGGTTGATTCGGTTCTTATAAATGCAGAAGGTTGTTGCAAGTCCTGTAACGTTAAATCCAAGCGGTAAATAAATTAGATATATTTCAAAATTTACGACATTTGCTGGATAATTCATATTTGTTGCCGTCAATCGCCAGAAATGAAGCCGAAGGCGACGAACGATCATAAACTGATAAACAAACCCGCTTTCAATAGAACCACTGCGGTTAAATTCAGGTACTGCTATATACACTTAGAATATTCGAATGCTGGTGATTGTTGGAAGTTTATTTACCGTCTAGTATAGCACATTTATGTTTCTTGTCCACATGTTTGGGATTTGTGGAAATTTAATTGTTGTATCTGTCGATTTATACTCAAATGGCTTAACGGCATATTCGAATCTGCTGTCCTCGTTGACTTTGAGGTTGTACTTTAATACAAATATTCGATCAACAATAATACTACGATTGACGAACATTATAGATTAGCACTGAAGACTTTGGCTTTGTATATTTCTAAACTTTTTAAATTAGATTCGGAAAGTCCAGAAATCGAAATATTAATACTTCTTGCTTGCATAATAAAGCAAATATGTTGTAGTGTAGACGCTTCTTACTAAAGATGGTCATTAACTGATTTTATAAATTTGTTAAGAGAATGTCTTGTTATTTGTACGGTTTTTGTTATTCTTGGTTGCCTAAATAGTTCGCTGAATAACAAACTATACTTGTTTATCAGTGACTGTATCGCGCCCCCCGGCACAGTGTGAGTCATCATCAAAATATTCCAAAATTATTGATGTCACGTGACCAGCCTTTGCCAGGGTCTTCTCTCCGCCCCGCCATTTTCAGAAGACCCTGGGTACGAGGTTGGAGTTGGACTTCTGGTTGATCCTTATTAGATCTGTGGCCCGGGTGAGGGTGCTAATCTCGACACGCGTGGAGTTCACTTACACGCGAAATTACACGCAAGTGGGAAGAAATTCTGCGAGATGTTTGTATATATATCAACAAATCCGCAACTTTCGCTTAACTGTTACAACGAAGACCGAAAACGATACTGTGTCCTGAAACTGGCCAAAGCCTGTAAAGAATTCTTCTCTGGTGTATTCTACTTAACTCGAGGGAGAACGATAAAGAAATCAGTTTGAAACAAACGGCTTTTTAGGTCTTGAAGAGAAACCGAACGAGAAAAACAATCTGAATTCTGAAAAGAGTATAGACTGAATTGGCAGTGTTTGTGGTGACAAAAGCAGAAGAAAGTTTAACGGTAGGAGATTCATATTTACCAGTTTAGCTGAGTCTTGAAAAATCATGCAATATAAATAATATTCTTGTCTACAGTTGTCTTTGGACGCTAGGACGTGGTATTGTGTCTCTTGGCCACTACTATCTATTTTGAATGAAAATTTGTTATTTGGTTCATCTCGTTGTTTCTTTTTTAATATTGGCTTTGTATACTCTTTCGGTGTGTCAATACAGATGGACTTTGCCAATGAATTTTCTTTGATGTTATACTGGTTTGTTTCTCTCTTTCTATTCAAAATTTTTAAGGCTGTTAATTTTATTGTTACATACTAAAAGTATAATAGACTAAATATAAAAATATAAAAATATAAAAACTATAATAGACTTAAATACAAAAAAACAAAACAGAAAGTGTGGTGTGTGTGGTGGTTGTGGTTTGGGTGGTTTACAAAAATGTATATATTTAAAGTGGGCGAGGGGTTGTAGCGATCATGTATTTCTAGTATTAATATTATCCATGGTTGTGGCGCTGGCCAAAAGGACCGTGGCCTCTTTGGACGGAAGAAGAAGCTGAAGCGATTTGATATAAACTTATAAAGCAGGAAGTAGTTTGGATATTTAGCGAAAGGATTGTCATTGTTTGACTACCGTCTCCAGAAGACTCCTATGTTTCTTATTCGCAACAACCAAGGTATGTATAACATGTTTTGTGGCTGTAAAAACGCGCAAGGTGTACAAACCTGCAACACGAAGCTTGAGACTTGAAGCAAATGGTGTAACTTCGCATTTCTGAAAGTAAACTGGCTTTTATATAGAACAAGTCTATTTTCTGTTGGGAAAAGGTTTAGTATTTCGTTGGCTTCACAGTGTCATATAGGAACGAAAATTTGACGTTTGCAACTGACATTTTGACAACATTTAAGAAGGTCTGGGAGGGTTCTGAAATTGCATTTCCTGCATTAATTGCAGAGGAGAATTTAACAAAATTTGAAGGTCTAAATACAGAGTGATGATTATTCTCAAAACTATGTGACAATCGTGTAACAGGTTGACTGCAGTTCACAAGCTTGTTGGTAATTGTTGTGCCACAAGCATGTTGTGGATTGTTTCAATTATGTGCTACAGTGTATGGTTCTGCACATACTCAAGTTGCAACAAACTTGTTGATTCCAAGCTTGATGTGCTTTGGCTTTGACAGAATAACAAGTTTGTTGCAACTTGTTAGCAGATCTGCTAAAAGCCTGCAAACACATCTTGCAACAAAGCTGTGAGATTAAATTAGATTTCTGGTGAAGTGTACTGTAGCCATTACAATTATTTAGGTAAAAGTAATTTTTTTTGGAAAAAAATGGCTGGGCATGTACCCTCCCCCTCTAGGTCTTGCAGCCCTGCTACTGACATTTCATCATAATCCAAAGTATAACTTTTTGATTTAAAACTAATTTAAGGTTAGATATTTAAAGGCTTATGGTTAGTTAAAGGCAGGGTTGAGATTTGTATTATTTTAATAACATGCTTGTGGTTTAGTAGTCTCCTTCGCAGACATTCTTATGGCTTGCTATAAAAACGTAAGCCATAAGAAGGTCTGCGAAGGAGACTAGTGGTTTAGCCACTTTTGCAAATGTTTTGCAAAAATTTTTTTGCAATTTTGTTCAGCTGTATTACTGTCATGGCAATAGAAATGTTCTTAAAATTTTGTTGCAATTGATCAGCTTGAAGAAATTTGTTTCTAAAATGCCTGTTTGGAATTTGGTTGGTTTCTGGTTTTTAAACAACTAATAAGAAATAGGATTATTAGTCAAACACCAATCAAATTCAAACTGGAAAGTTGTTTAATAAACTCTACTGGAAGCTAATCAAATTGAAATCAGGAAGTTTCCAACCAATTTGATCAAACTGAAGAACTTAGTTGCAACTAAAAACCTAAATTGCAGCAACATTTATATATTTAGGAGAACTGTTATTACCTTGACACAGCCCTAAATTCAGGCAATAGTGGTGCAACTTCTTATGTAGTTGCACAGAAATAATGTTTAAAATCTGCATGCTACAAAGTTGATGATTTACAGTTGGTTTAAATTTGTATTGGCTTTCAGCCTTGTACCAATTGAAGGCACCAGTGCATGCAAAATCATGACTAACGAGGAACCTGCCTGTAAAGTAAGCACTACATAATAAAGTAAACACCACATAACAAAGTAAACACTACATAACAAAGTAAACACTACATAACAATTAGTAAACACATAACAAAGTAAGCATCACATAACAAAGTAAACACCACATAACAAAGTAAGCATCGCATAACAAAGTAAACACCACATAACAAAGTAAGCATCACATAACAATGTAAGCACCACATAACAAAGTAAACACCACATAACAAAGTAAGCACCACATAACAAAGTAAACACCACATAACAAAGTAAACACTACATAACAAAGTAAACACTACATAACAAAGTAAGCATCACATAACAAAGTAAACACCACATAACAAAGTAAGCACCACATAACAAAGTAAACACCACATAACAAAGTAAACACTACATAACAAAGTAAACACCACATAACAAAGTAAACACCACATAACAAAGTAAACACCACATAACAAAGTAAACACTACATAACAAAGTAAACACTACATAACGAAGTAAGCACCACATAACAAAGTAAACACCACATAACAAAGTAAACACTACATAACAAAGTAAGCACCACATAACAAAGTAAACACTACATAACAAAGTAAGCACTACATCACAAAGTAAACACTACATAACAAAGTAAGCACTACATCACAAAGTAAACACTACATAACAAAGTAAACACTACATAACAAGGTAAACACCACATAACAAAGTAAACACCACATAACAAAGTAAACACTACATAACAAAGTAAACACTACATAACAATGTAAACACCACAACAAAGTAAACACCACATAACAAAGTAAACACCACATAACAAAGTAAGCACCACATAACAAAGTAAGCACCACATAACAAAGTAAACACCACATAACAAAGTAAACAAAGTAAGCACCACATAACAAAGTAAACACCACATAACAAAGTAAACACCACATAACAAAGTAAACACTACATAACAAAGTAAGCACCATATAACAAAGTAAACACTACATAACAAAGTAAGCACTACATAACAAAGTAAGCACTACATAACAAAGGAAATACTACATAACAAAGTAAGCACTACATGAAGTAAACACCACATAACAAAGTACGCACTACATAACAAAGTAAGCACTACATAACAAAGTAAACACTACATAACAAAGTAAGCACTACATAACAAAGTAAACACTACATAACAATGTAAACACCACATAACAAAGTAAGCACCACATAACAAAGTAAACACTCCATAACAAAGTAAACACCACATAACAAAGTAAACACCACATAACAAAGTAAACACTACATAACAAAGTAAGCACTACATAACAAAGTAAACACCACATAACAAAGTAAACACCACATAACAAAGTAAGCACCATATAACAAAGTAAACACCACATAACAAAGTAAGCACTACATAACAAAGTAAACACCACATAACAAAGTAAACACCACATAACAAAGTAAGCACCATATAACAAAGTAAACACCACATAACAAAGTAAGCACCACATAACTAAGTAAACACCACATAAAGTAAACACCACATAACAAAGTAAACACCACATAACAAAGTAAACACCACATAACAAAGTAAGCACCACATAACAATGTAAACACCACATAACAAAGTAAACACCACATAAAGTAAACACTACATAACAAAGTAAGCATCATATAACAAAGTAAACACTACATAACAAAGTAAACACTACATAACAAAGTAAACACTACATAACAAAGTAAGCACCACATAAGAAAGTAAACACCACATAACAAAGTAAACACTACATAACAAAGTAAGCACCACATAAGAAAGTAAACACCAGATAACAAAGTAAACACCACATAACAAAGTAAACACCATATAACAAAGTAAACATCATATGACAAAGTAAACACCACATAACAAAGTAAACATCATATGACAAAGTAAGCACTACATAACAAAGTAAGCACCACATAACAAAGTAAACACTACATAACAAAGTAAACACTACATAACAAAGTAAACACCACATAACAAAGTAAACACCACATAACAAAGTAAACACTACATAACAAAGTAAACACTACATAACAAAGTAAACACTACATAACAAAGTAAGCACTACATAACAAAGTAAGCACTACATAACAAAGTAAGCACTACATAAAGTAAACACTACATAACAATGTAAACACCACATAACAAAGTAAGCACCACATAACAAAGTAAACACTACATAACAAAGTATTTAACACCACATAACAAAGTAAACACCACATAACAAAGTAAACACTACATAACAAAGTAAGCACTACATAACAAAGTAAACACCACATAACAAAGTAAACACCACATAACAAAGTATTAGTACTACATACTGTAATAAGGTAACATGATATAACAATTAAAGTAAACGCCATATACTGCCATTTGCAAGCCACCGTTGGGCTTGCGATTATTTTCACGTTTGTTTACGTCTGAAAGTTGCAAGTTTCACCAGAAAACGTTGAACATTTAAAAACTAATCAATCAACTTGCAGAATGATTTCAGAGAAACCTGTCAAAATGATGCCCAAGTTGATGGATTTTTTTTTAATGTTCAATGTTTTCTGGTGAAACGTGCAACTTTCAGAGGTAAACAAAGGTGAAAATAATAACAGTAACAAAGTAAACACCACATAACAAAACATAACAACTCTGGTATATACAGAGATAGAGGCTGTCATGGTATATTTATCTTGCTTTTGATCTGGTCTTAACATGTTTTTGCCAGTATGCTTGGGTCATATGTTTACTTCGGTTGTTTTCTAGGTTGTTAAAGATGACTGCCTCATACTTTATATTTTTTGTTGTTTGTTTTTCAATTTTCTTTCCACTCAAAATCCAAGGTAACTAAATGTAGTATAATGTAACCGGATGTGCTAGTTACTTATTGTCAACGCGTTGTCAGCGCATGTAAACACAGGCGGCCCAAGCGTACACCCTTGTATTCCTTTGTTAACTTTCGAAATCATTTTGATTTGTCAAAATACTAAAATTTTGTGGTACGGTAGATTTTGAAATAAAGTTTACTTACCTCTACTACAAGGCGTTCTTGTCATTTCTGTACAGTACGGCGAGTTTCATAAATTAAAGGTCACCGCCCGTCATGTGCTGAGTCAGCACAAATTGTTTACAACTCGTTTTGTGTGATTTAAAATACATGGATTTTCAAAGCAATTAAACTTACAAAGTATACAGGATCTTTGTTTGTATACATGTGTCACATGTGTCATTTGGTGGATTCTCAGTCGAACCTGTGGTCACAGAGGCAGATTTTGAAATGTGCCCATCTCTTGCCCACAACTTAAAATAGAGAAATAGTGATTCGGCAACAACGCTCGAAGAAAGCGATGCAATAATTCGACTTCGGACAAGCGTTTCGGCTGGTTTTGTTTTGATAGTCCACCAATTAAAGTGTTTATGAAACGAAAAAATCGTTCCTCGAAAAGTGCACCTATTTTGTAGTTTAAGGTACGCTGATTATCGTGCGCTATTTTATTTTTGCACTACGATTTTAGAAAATGCTTTTTTGGGAGTTTGAAAGTGCTTATTTTGGACTTGTTTTTGTCCGGGGCCTGGAACCGAAGGAAAACGGCTTGTGACGTCACTGGTTGTACACATGTCTTGATCTTATAAATGATATTGGGCATTTCACTCGATTACACAGCATGTTCTAAGGATTTAGGGTGAAGGAAAATTCGAGTGTAGAATATATACATTCTACACTCGAATTTTCCTTCACCCTAAATGTCTTGATCTTAGCTGTTTTATTATACTTTATCTGCATGTTTTAACTTAAGTTAACCGTGATTCATGCTGTCTTACCATGCGCAAGACTTATCATTCGATTGGTAACTCAAACCAGGAGAGTCCGAGAGTGAGAATATTTTACAGAGTGAATTTGATGAAAATCAAGGAAGTTTAAGCGTTATAAAAGCTGCCATCAACCTCATATGAACTATTTATTGTCAGTTGCCATCAGCGTGACGTTTGAAGATATGTGTTAGACCTTTTTATGGGGAGTTGAAAAGTTGTTCAAATTGTATTCTTTTGCCTTGTTGTATTTCACATTTCTTATAAAAATACCCTGCTAATAAAACGAATCACTGCTACTTAAAATTAGCTCTTTAGGCGCTCCGCCGTGCATGTTTACTTGAGTTCAGGACAACTGGTTCATCTTGTTATGAATAACGTATCATACATAATTTGTGCTCATCGCATATTTCAGACACATGGGTATATTTGAAACGTCAACTCACTGTGGTTGAACAATGATACCAATGATCTGTTCAAACAAACGTTAAAAGAATTCTGGTAGTTTACATCAGATTATACAGCATCGTTAGCGTGATTTGCCGGTGTGAAATATCGTATTACGCTACTCGATGTAAACATATAAAGATCATCAACTGTATTTTATATAAAGTGAGCCAAAATAACAAATAATATCAAACTGCCGAAGAAACCGTAAAAGTATCTCTGTTTGTTTGATACTTGTTCCATGTGTTGTTTTATAATAATGCAATGAGGTCGAGTATCAAACATGAAAGATCCATATACATACAACATTACAACCTGCCCACCTTCGCGGGTTGAGATTTCCTTTCTTTGCCACTGTAGCCTAACGCAATCTAAACTGGGGTTTCATTACTCCCTTCTTGGCTTCGCTTCTTCAACAAAATCCTTGTTGTAAATTTCCCTGGCTCTTTCAATTTAGAGTCAAGCCGTTGTTTACAAACAGTAAATAATACAGAAACGCGTGGAGCAAAGTACCGAACACTTTCAGTTTGACGGCTTTCATTAGGAAACGTGCGGTTCCACAAAGCGATTCAACTCATCACTAGGAAAACAGTTTAAGGACAATCCTTGAATCTTAAAGTTGTTCTTTCAACTCATCTCGTTTGGGCCACTAGCAATACAGTACTTTTCAAAAGATTCCATTTTTACCAGTGAGTTCTGAGTCTGGTCTACGTGGGTCTACATATATTTCTTTTGAAAACAAGCGCGTGTACAACCAGTGACGTCACAAAACCAATTTGGCCGCGCGGCGCGGCGGACAAAAATTAGTGCAAATGGTCAACTTTGACGGCTTGTAGATCTACTTTCTAAAATCGTGATGTAAAAATAAAATAGCGCATGATGATCAGCGTAATCTGAACTACAAAATGGGAATGTTAGTTGAGAAACGATTTTTTCGTTTCATAAACACTTTAACACGTTGTGTGTGATTCGAATCTTGAATTAAGAAACCGCCGTGTCTAGGTCATCGATCACAGTGATTCGGCAACAACGCTCGAAGAAATCGATGCAATAATTCGACTTCAGACCAGCGTTTCGGCACAGAATTACTGCAAATCGAAAGAACAATATCTTCTCCACAACATACCTTTGTCTGGATGAATCCACACAATATTTACCCACAGAAATCTCCGATTAAAACACGAAAATATCCTTTCTTACCGACCCTAGCTTCTCTCCAGCCTTTCTTTATTTTAAGTTGTACAAGAGATGGGCACATTTCAAAATCTGCCTCTGTGACCACAGGTTCTTGAGAATCGACCAGATGACACATGTATATACAAACAAAGATCCTGTATTCTTTGTAAGTTTAATTGCTTTGAAAATCCATGTATTTTACGTTAAAATCACACAAAACGAGTTGTATATAATTTGTGCTGACTCAGCACATAACGGGCGGCTGTGACATTTAATTTATGAAACTCGCCGTACTACACAGAAACGACAAGAACGCCTTGAAGGAGAGGTAAGTAAACTTTATTTCAACATTTACCGTACCACAAAACTTTAGCATTTTGACAAATCAAAATGATTTCGAAAGTTAACAAAGGAATACAGGGTGTACGCTTGGGCCTTCTGTTGTGTAAACTGATACGTGTTTATTAAAAGGATTAAGTGGTTGGAGATGAGTTTGTGTGTGTGTGTGTGTGTGTGTGTGTGTGTGTGTGTGTGTGTGTGTGTGTGTGTGTGTGTGTGTGTGTTCGAGACGTTTCCGAAGTGAACTGTTTTCTTTTAGTCTTTGGTGAAGCCAATTCGCAAATAATAAAGAGCATCGGTATAAACCCTAACTTGTGAATATTCGTGTAGCTACTTAGCATAGCGCGTGGCGACCGTCTATATAAACATTGAAGGCTTGTTTTAGGTAACTATCGCTGAAAGCCTAGTCCAGCTGCATAAATTCTAAAATGTCACAATTTCATTTTTTTGAATTTTATTAAAAGCAGACATTTTAAGCTCAGAACAATGAGAAAAACTGAATAGACTTTAAACGAGTGAAGTTAAGGCTATGCGTGTACAATAATAATGCATTGTGTAATTTAGACTTTGGTCTATGGTTTTCTAGATTTCTTATCATTGTACAGTTTGATTTTTGAGTCGAATCAGTCGATTTTTTGATTTTTCAGTTTTTGCGGATATTGGTTGTTAAACCCGGTTGCACTTGACTATTTACCACTGACCTATATATATATAACTGGACTGTGGGTGCTGGCCAAAAATGTGTCCCCATTTTCACTTTCAAAATGGCGGCATTTATGGGTCCTTCTGCTAATGGTAGCGACCACTGACATGTACTTATCGTAGGAAAACAGAATATTTTTGTAAATACAAAGCGATTTTCTTACTTCATTTGATAAATCGTTCCTATGCGAGAGCTTCCCTAGAGGTGAATAAAATCGTCTGGCGTTAGCCAGAATAAAATACTAAACACCAATTCGGACAGGAAAGTTAAGAGAGATCGTTTATAAATCGTTCCTGTCCGAGGGCTTCCCCAAAGGTGAATAAAATCGTCGTCTGGCGTTAGTCGGAACAAAATACTAAAGAGTAAAGAGCAGTAAATTCGGATAGGAAAGAGTTAATGCATGCAGGTTGGTCATTGTTAATTTCTTGTGGAACGACTCAAGAGGCCTGCTGGATTATTTGTCTGACCAAATAGGAATATCGCCTCCCAACAACAGCCCCTAAGAAGAACTCGGTACGCCTCGCTTCTTTACGATTTTCTCGTGATCTTCAGCGGTTCTTTATAGAGCTGGCGACTTCATAAAACGAAATGTTTGTAGATTTCCATGACCATGTGTATTGACAGTCTTTATTTGTTTTATTGCCAAGTGTTCGTGCGGTACCGCCGGTCGGCACGTCTTTAATTCAGACTGCTGGAAAGCTTATTATTATTGTAGTTCAGAACTACAATAAGACTCTTATCATGAAAACATCCCGGGCCGCTCAGCAACAAACATAAATATTAAATATACACAAACTCGAGCCCAGGACGATATTATGCTGACTTGGCAAAAATTCGACAAAGTTTGCCTAGTCCGTCTACTCCGAACGTTTTCTCAAGAAATAATCCACTGTAGAAGTTATAAAATATATTGGCAGAATGATAATTCACCTTGCTACAACATACGTACAGTTTATCCGACCAAATAGCTTAGTTTCCCTAAAAAAAGCGAAATACCGAACATGTCCAAATCATAATAGCGGTCGCTATTTTGAAATTTTTTTCCGTATGTATTATAATGTCTTTTCCGAATGTTTTCTCGAGAAATAAACCACTGTAGAAGCTATCAAATATACTGGAAGAAAGATAATTCATCTGGCTACAACATACGTACAGTTTATCCGACCAAATAGCTTAGTTTTCTTGAAAAAAGCGAAATACCGAACATGTCCAACACGAATTAGAGATCTCAGGTATCGGTCAGCGACCTTCACCATTAGCAAAAAGACCCATAAATGCCGCCATTTTGAAAGTGAAAATGGGGACACTTTTCTTAACTCAAAGGGTCGTGGCTAGATGGGATACTCGCAGTTGAGGTGACCGCGAGGTACTGGGTCCGAGTCATCTTCGGAACAATCATCGGGATTCGGATTTTTGTACTCGGATTTTTCAAAATGGCGGCCACAATTTCAATCCAAGGAGTGGCAAAAACTCAACGAAGAACAAAGTAAGAATTTGTAAGAGTAATAAGATTTATAAGATTTATTTATAAGATAAAGTTTTTATTTTGTTAAGAATCGTGGTTCAAATTTAGTAAAATGCTTGTAGCAGTCTAGACGAATTATATATATAATATTATTACTATTTATTATTATATTATTATTTTATTATTATTTTATTATTATTATTATTATTATTATATATATATATATATATATATATATATATATATATATATATATATATATATATATATATATATATATATATATATATGGTTTTGATGTCCCACAATTTGTGAGGCACCAAAGGTGACTGTAAATAGCAGTTACCTTCATCCTGCTCATCAGCACTACACTGATGAGGCCCAAAAGGCCGAAACGGTACTGTCTGTAGTTATATAGACGAAGGGCCTTCGCTCCAAACATCGAGAAGATTTTTCTCTGTTTTTCAGGCCAACGTGACTTAACCGTGGTAATATTTATATATATATATATATATATCTGTCTAAGCCATTTAAGATTTATGCTCTTACTAGACATAGGCCTTTGTGTTTATGGTAAAGGATTGCCCTATTTAAACTGGTCTAAAAAACACAAAATGCTCTAAACATTTACCTTTTTAAATATATATAATTAGTTTGAATACAGGGGTCACAACTCTGAGTTTCGCGCTATATGCGATCTTCTTGCCTGAAGATCGCATATAGCGTGAAACTCAGAGTTGTGACTCCTGTATTCAAACTAATTATATTTCACTCTACCTGCAATGGTATTGAGTACTCTCATATCCAACATCATATTTGTAACTCATCTGTTACTTATATTTGTACAATATATATATATATATATATAGACATGTATATATATATAGTGAAACAAAGTGGGGTGGACATGTGCCCCTGCCCCCATATAGCCCTGCCATATAACCCTCCATGACTCCAACTCGTAATGGTAAAACATGGCTTTATTAGAATGACTTAGTTATTACATGGTATTGCTAAAGCAACTATTATAATGGTAACATAATATATAAATTACATTACAATACATAGAATACATAGAATACATAGAATACATAGATTACATCAGTGGCATAGCCAGGGGGGGAGGTGAGGGGGGGCATCACCCCCCACCCCCAATGGTCTCTGAGACCGTCCTGGGGGGGGTGGGGTGGTGGTGGTTACAGTTGTTTTCCAAGTGAGTAGATAGTAATGTGTTATATATTGCAGACATGCATATGCTATAAATTACAATACTAAGGGTCTATACAAAATGCCTCAAACCTGTTTTTACATTTACGACTTGTTTATAAATAAATCTAAAGATATTCTGACGTGTATCATTCTATGTTCTGGTTTGATTTCAACAAAATTGTGTAATTTATTGCTTTCAGATTATTCTAAATACTTACCTCAAAATGCAGGAAATAGTGTTTCCGAGATCCTAGAAATCCAAAATTTTCCAGGGGGGCATGCTGGACCCTCCCTAGGAGATCGAGGTTCTCACCCCCCCCCCCCCAACCCAAGACCCTGGCTACACCACTGGATTATATTTACTGTATGATAAATTAATAATATCAATATAGAGATCAATAAAAATTGAGTATAAGTATAATACCAGACAGTAACCAACAACTGCAGGTAATTTCCATTTGGCATTGCTGTTGGTATTGGCTGTGTGTGAGTTACACATTTGAAGCATTCCTGGTTTCAAGGCAATGATATCTCTTCACAAAACACAATAAAATAATGAAAATAGATATATATTATATTCATTAATTTTGTATCATTAGATGACATTATATGTAGCAATTCATTTTCAGCTTGATAATGCAAATTTATACAAAAATAATTTTGTAAGATATCATTTTGATTGTTTCTATCTTGCTCATAGTATTTACAAGATAGTACAAAGTGGTATTCATCCTCTATTTACAGAATTTTAGGTGTACTTTCTCTATTGGTTATTGGTCCCATTTATTAAAGTTATTATTTGTGAATGCACCCCAATGATATATCTGAGTTGTAGAATAGAATAGGTGAGATTGTGCTTTCAAATATTTTTATTGAGTCATCTCAGGGGGGGGGATAACTTAGCTGGGAGAACTTGGGGTAAAGCATTAAGTAGCATACAGATGTTAGATGTGAAACAGGCTCTTTATAGGATAATAGTTGAGACATAATTCATAAAAAACTGTCTTCATGCAACATAAGATGTCAATTGAATAGAAGGAAACTTATTTTTCATTAACAAAAATAAATACTTTATATCCTGTGTGCCAAAGGCTGTGGTCCAAACATCTCATTGAGCCAATTGAAAATTTCACCTCTACATGTACAAGTATAAACCTTCTTTGTAAATGGCTTGTTAAATTAATATTCTTTTGTATCCATATAAATTAGCTCTTATAAACCATTTTCATGTAAGAAATTCAAAAAAAAAATTTACTTCAAAATGAGGTCATTAAAATTTTCCTTGGCCCCATCAGTAGGTCTAGATTTCATACCAGAGTAATTATGTATTCTTTAAAATACTTGAACTTATTAAAATGACAGAAAGTACATATATTATATCATATATCACAATAATCACATCATATCATATATCACAAATATATGATATATCATGTATCTATCATATATCATGTATTTTATATCATATCATATATACAGGGGCGTAGCGTGCGGGAGGTGTGTTGGGTGTGACACCCCCCACTTTTTTGAAAACTTGTTGGGAAAACAGAGATTTTGTAGAGAAAAACGTGATTTCTCAGTAAATTGATGGGAAATTGGGAAATTCGTGATTCGTCTAGATTACTACAAGCATTTTACTAAATTTGCACCACGATTCTTATTAAAATAAAAAAACTTTGGAGTCTTAAATCTTATTACTCTTACAAATTCTTACTTTGTTCTTCATTGAGGCGTCTATTGTCTTCGTAGAATTTTTGCCACTCGCTCACTCCTTGGATTGAAATTGTGGCCGCCATTTTGAAAAATCCGAGTACAAAAATCCGAATCCCGATGATTGTTCCGAAGATGACTCGGACCCAGTACCTCGCGGTCACCTCAACTGCGAGTATCCCATCTAGCCACGACCAACTCAAAGGTAATAGGAGCACGCAGTCCGATGTTTCGTCAATCACGTGGTCAAGGCGTAAGATCATCGATCAGAAGCCTTATTGGTATGTACGAACGTTGTGCGAACGCTCACGAACGTAAGCCGAATTGCGCTTTAGCGAATGTGATATAGTACGTCATCAAAAATCAAAGCAAGCGTTTCGAGACTCAAGGTGGATGTTAAAGCGATTATAAAGACCTTTTCAAGGACGGTAAGATTCATTTAGAAGGTAAGAAAACTTTTTCATGAATATAGATTTCAAATATTTACGTTGGTACATTGAACGAAGATTTAACACAGGAAAGTATGGCTTAAACATTGGGAATTATTTGCCTTTCTTCGACGTAACTACGTTGGATATAATTTAGATTAAAAATAAGAGACAGCTTATAATTTGGCTCAACTATTAATATTGTATATACAGAATTTTTATTTATTTCCAAGCATTGACATAGTTTTTCTTGTTGCTAGGTGTGCATGTATAAACTGTAAGCTGTCATATTTGCAAGTTCACTCAGTTCTCTCAGAGTCAGCGCTGTGTTTGTCAATCTCTAATCAACAATTTCATCAAACCCATCTGTCAGTGTGTGGGCTGTGATGGTACTCACAAAATTTGCAAAGCAAAGATCAAATCAAACCCAAAACAAAGCCTCCGTGCTTAGCTGTGCTCAAACTGTGTATTAAAATAGACAGTAAACAATTGACTATTTAATAATAACAATTAACTTACTTTCAATAAATCAATAATGTACAATAATTTACAATAACTTCCAACAAATTTAGCTGTTAAATGTGAAGATGAGAGTGAGCTGTGTGGCTTGAGCAATATGTCAGAATTTAAATGCATGGTATAAAATAGAGTTGTTATGTGTTTGACATAGTTTAGTTGATCTGAAGCAGTAATTTCAGTCTGGGCTGGTGTAAAGCTAACTATCTAAAATTTTGCTGCAGTTAGTGGGCTGAAAATTTGAGCCAGCCTTAGAGCCTTGGTAGTTTTAAATAGGCTGCGGTGTTCCCCATTAAATTGCAGCGTTAGTTTAATTTAATTTAGTGATTTGTTTGTAAATTCATGCTGAAATTTCAGTTTATCTAATCTGTTCATTATGCCCAAAAGCACTCAGCTCGAAGTATTCAGTTTCTTGCAGATCTTTCCAAATGCATCTTACAATCACCATCATATGTTTACTTTACTGAAGATACTGGCACTTATTATTGTACATTGATGTGTTTGTGCTATACAATTTACATTGTTCACTCATGTTAGCCAAATACCAGTATCCACATGTACGCAGCGCGTACCTATTTTTGATGTAGAGCAATTAGATTCGATGCTGTTACTCCTGTCCAACCACAGGAAGCCCAGGCTAACACACCCGCCCACCCCCTACCCCTCCTAAAAGAAAGAAAAGGATGGATACTCACCTCGCTATCAAATCTCCACGATTTTTCTTCCTTAAGTGCACTTTTTTTGAAATTAATCGGGGACAGGTAAAAAAATGATCAATATATAGTTGTCGAAACAAAAAAAAGACATGAAAAAAGATTAAATTCACCCCCGAATCCATCGACGAAACAACAAAATACGGCGATCAACATCCGTGCAACCGACTTGCTGTGCAGTGATTCCCTTATATTTCTGGTTACATGACGTTTCCAGGCGCTGCACAGCAAATCGGTTGCACGGATGTTGATCGCTGTATTTTGTTGTTTCGTCGATGGATTCGAGGGTGAATTTAATCTTTTTTCGTGTCGTTTTTTTTGTTTCGACAACTACATATTGATTTATAATGGAAGAAAAATCGTGGAGATTTGATAGCGAGGTGAGTATTTCGAGACGCCACGATTCCATCCTTTTCTTTCTTTTAGGAGGGGGGGGGGGGGGGGGTTAGCCTGGGCTTCCTGTGGTCCAACTGTAAATATTTACGTACAAATCTATTTAGTCATTTCATTAATAAACTGTTGGCCGAAAGGATGCAAACGGACGAACTAGAAACTATTTTACCATAGCACATGTAACCAAGATAACTCTGTTCCGGATAACATATTTATAGTAAAATTAGTCTGCGATGAGGCTGTCTCAACGCGGCCTTGTGAAATGAGAGCCTGCAACAATCCTTGGGGTAAATCGATCAACGCCCACTTAATTAATATGCAAATGTCGCGAATCAAACCAATCGCATTCTTCCGGAAGTCTTTGTAAAAACCCTCATTCAAAGCACAATCCGAAGATGTAAATTTCACACTATCAACTATACTCGTTACAAGAAGCAATGTACAGGTAATGCATCTAACGATTGTCGGGTATGTAGTTAGGAGTTCAAAATATTCAACTTTAGACTAAAAACCTGTAGCGAAACAGTTTAGCGATGCGTGCTAACGTTTCAGTTTTAATGTAAAAAGATTGGATCATGACAACCTCAGATCTTAGTTTTATAAGTTTGCTATCTCTAATTTGTGGAAGACAAACATAACTTTGATTTTACAAGAAACATTGATCAATCATTATTCGAGATTTAATAGGTGTTTGTGATTCACGGCATTCATTGATCCAGGTGATGGAAACGACGACAATTACTTAGACACAAAAGTAAACCCAGAGTAGACTTCACGAACAGCTGTATACGAACGAACATAAAATGAATTACGCTGGGTCATTCTGAACTGAATAATTGGTAGCCTGCGAGCCAACCGGCTCTCCTTTTCGACTTCGATAATACCAGACGCACTGGCGTACAAATTGAATAATGTCAATTAAGTTCCAGACACTTAATAGCACAGACATTTGATGGCAGAAAGAAACTTCGTTTGAAAAAGAACTTACCTCTCTTAACATCCTCGTTCACTTTTTTACTTACCCGTCTGGAAGGTTGGTGCAAGCCGTAGCCCGGCGGGGGCCTGGGGCGAATAGCGGTACTTTGATCCAGGTTAAGATCCATCCATGTAGGATCTTGAGCTGACCACCATAAGTGATATACTGGAACCAACAGAGCCAGGATGTCACCCTTCCAAGTACCGTATCTGGACCCACACCAGTCGGAATCATCCATATAAACGCAATACTCACCTAGCAATACTCGTATAGCACGATCGAGAATCGCATAGAAAATTGGTCACTTTCATAGGGCAGTTCGCAGGCCATGTGCGTGCTGGCTCACGTGAGTTGTTGGCCGAGCTTGATGAAATCTTCTGAGTTCTAAACACACACAGGCAAAACAATAACAAGTGAACTGTCCATATATAGCCAAAAACAAAATCAAGACAAAGAAAAACACAATCAAAGTTATCTGATAGTTGAGATATTTATTCACCCTCCATAGTTGATTGGGTTTGTTTTATGTCAACTCGTCACTTCGTCAGTCGTCAAGTATACTTTCCAAAACTGATTCGAACTTTAAAATCCGTTTTAAAGGTCAATTGGGTACACACATCTGCCAAAAAAACGAGTAATGTCCAATATAGGCATCCGTTTGCAGCTGCTTACGGACGGTAAGATGTGTTTACAGGTGGTTGGGTGATAACAAGAGTGGTGTAATGGTTACAGGTGGTGCAGATGGAAGCAGCTGCTACGGACGGTAACAAGTGGTTACAGATGGTACGGATGGGAGACTTAGTGTATAGGCTTTACAGGTGGTGCAGATGGTACAGATGGAAGCAGCTGCTACGGACGGTAACAAGTGGTTGCAGGTGGTACGGATGGGGGACTTAGTGTATAGGGTATACAGTTGGTGCAGATGGTACAGATGGAAGCAGCTGCTACGGACAGTAACAATTGGTTACAGGTGGTACAGATGGAAGCAGCTGCTACGGACGGTAACAAGTGGTTGCAGGTGTACGGATGGAAGACTTAGTGTATAGGGTATACAGGTGCTGCAGATGGTACAGATGGAAGCAGCTGCTACGGACGGTAACAAGTGGTTACAGGTGGTACGGATGGAAGCAGCTGCTACGGACGGTAACAAGTGGTTACAGGTGGTGCGGATGGGGGACTTAGTGTATAGCCTTTACAGGTGGTGCAGATGGAAGCAGCTGCTACGGACGGTAAGAAGTGGTTACAGGTGGTACGGATGGAAGCAGCTGCTACGGACGGTAAGAAGTGCTTACAGGTGGTACGGATGGGAGAGTTAGTGTATAGGCTATACAGGTGCTGCAGATGGTACAGATGGAAGCAGCTGCTACGGACGGTAACAAGTGGTTACAGGTGGTACGGATGGGAGACTTAGTCTATAGGCTTTACAGGTGGCGCAGATGGTACAGATGGATGCAGCTGCTACGGACGGTAACAAGTGGTTTCAGGTGGTACAGATGGAAGCAGCTGCTACGGACGGTAACAAGTGGTTACAGGTGGTACAGATGGAAGCAGCTGCTACGGGCGGTAACAAGTGGTTGCAGGTGGTACGGATGGGGGACTTAGTGTATGGGGTATACAGGTGGTGCAGATGGTACAGATGGAAGCAGCTGCTACGGACGGTAACAAGTGCTTACAGGTGGTACGGATGGAAGCATCTGCTACGGACGGTAACAAGTGGTTACAGGTGGTACAGATGGAAGCAGCTGCTACGGACGGTAACAAGTGGTTACAGGAGGTACGGATGGAAGCAGCTGCTACGGACGGTAAGAAGTGGTTACAGGTGGTACGGATGGAAGCAGCTGCTACGGACGGTAAGAAGTGCTTACAGGTGGTACGGATGGGAGTGTTAGTGTATAGGCTATACAGGTGCTGCAGATGGTACAGATGGAAGCAGCTGCTACGGACGGTAACAAGTGGTTACAGGTGGTACAGATGGAAGCAGCTGCTACGGACGGTAAGAAGTGCTTACAGGTGGTACGGATGGGAGTGTTAGTGTATAGGCTATACAGGTGGTGCAGATGGTACAGATGGAAGCAGCTGCTACGGACGGTAACAAGTGGTTACAGGTGGTACAGATGGAAGCAGCTGCTACGGACGGTAACAAGTGGTTACAGGTGGTACGGATGGGAGACTTAGTCTATAGGCTTTACAGGTGGTGCAGATGGTACAGATGGATGCAGCTGCTATGGACGGTAACAAGTGGTTTGAGGTGGTACAGATGGAAGCAGCTGCTACGGACGGTAACAAGTGGTTACAGGTGGTACGGATGGGGGACTTAGTGTATGGGGTATACAGGTGGTGCAGATGGTACAGATGGAAGCAGCTGCTACGGACGGTAACAAGTGCTTACAGGTGGTACGGATGGAAGCATCTGCTACGGACGGTAACAAGTGGTTACAGGTGGTACGGATGGGGGACTTAGTGTATGGGGTATACAGGTGGTGCAGATGGTACAGATGGAAGCAGCTGCTACGGACGGTAACAAGTGCTTACAGGTGGTACGGATGGAAGCATCTGCTACGGACGGTAACAAGTGGTTACAGGTGGTACAGTTGGAAGCAGCTGCTACGGACGGTAACAAGTGGTTACAGGTGGTACGGATGGGGGACTTAGTGTATAGGCTATACAGGTGGTGCAGATGGTACAGATGGAAGCAGCTGCTACGGACGGTAACAAGTGGTTACAGGTGGTACAGATGGAAGCACCTGCTACGGACGGTAAGAAGTGGTTACAGGTGGTACGGATGGGGGACTTAGTGTTTAGGCTTTACAGGTGGTACAGATGGTACAGATGGAAGCAGCTGCTACGGACGGTAACAAGTGGTTACAGGTGGTACAGATGGGAGAGGCTTTTCCAGAGGAAAATATAATGTCAAATAGTAAAGAGAAATTTTCGAGAAGTAAGAGTTCTACGTCAAAAGTGTTACGATGAATTATTTTGTATGTTGTGAGGGTAAGAAAAGAAGGAGAAAGCCGACAATGTGAAGTTTCGTATGTAGGAGAAACTCAAAGCAGGAATCATTTACATAGACTGATAGTATTGAATACGGAATGTGAAAGGTCATAGGGGTTCTAAAAGGATGTCGTTAGATGTTTTGAAGTAAATTGGCACTACGTTTCGCACGAGTTAACGTTGTGTTGAAAACGTGATGATGATCTGCATTAGGTCTATGTGGAAGGAAGGGGAAGGGCCTTAGCGTTAGTATTGCAACTAAAAAGTTATTCATCTTCTTTGTTATTGTAATGTCCTTGACGTTTGCGTTGTATTTCCGCCGCCTAATCTGTGTTTTACAAGGGCTTGGATATTATGTATATTGCCGTCAGGAAAAGAGTTAATACATGAATTTCGGAAGAGGGAGATGGCATGTTTAGTAAGAAGATGGTGTCGCGATTGCAAAGTTAAGTATATTTGAAGGAGAAGTAGAGGCGTATAAGTAATTGGATATGGCATTCGATGAATGATTGTATGGGTTATATGCTAGGGATAAAGATGTCACTCAGGGAAATACATATATAATAATGATTCTCCTGAGGCCACGAGTGGTAAGGTAATTCACAGAAATGTCGAAAGAACAGTGAAAGCAAGGGTATATAATTTTACGAGCGGCGTCGTGTAAACCAAAACTAAAATGGAAAATTAAGGTGGCCGCGAGTTCAGGCTGGCGTTTATATGTAAACACGTTGTTACACATGGGGGTTTCGTCGTTGACAGGGAAGGTGACAAGTGTTTCGCCTTCTGCCGTTCTGGTTTTAAAGACATTTTTCTAAAACATTACACTCCGTTTGTCCTAATGATTTTTGTTTAACGTGTTTTTTTCGCGCTTCACGTAATTTTGAATGAGACATTCGAGCAAGTTGACTAGTCATTTGTAAAGTGAAACCCTATGCCTTCCGTTCTTGCTACTTATTGTAATTCTGTGTTTTCCGCATGTTGAGCCTGTAAAAATAATTTTGATAATAGATAAACATGCATTTGAAGAATAATATCGAAGTTAGGTAGTG
Source organism: Corallium rubrum (assembly GCA_964035015.1). NCBI lineage: Eukaryota > Metazoa > Cnidaria > Anthozoa > Scleralcyonacea > Coralliidae > Corallium > Corallium rubrum. The sequence goes on along the minus strand of CAXIUP010000214.1, from coordinate 1,899,079 downwards.
AGAGGTTGTGTAATGTTTTATATTTCATTATGAAACGTAATTGAAAAGAGTGTTGTTGTGGTTTATGAATTTTAAGGTGAGTAAACATGTATAATTTGTTGATGCTTCCGTTTGCGGTGAAGCGTTTAGCGAATAAGTTGTTGTTTTCGAGTTTTGGAACAAACGCTGTCCAACGACAAGTATACGTTTGAGGGATGAAAGGTTAAGGAATAGGGGGTGTAAGTTTCCGTTGTGATTGCTTCTGTTTCAAGTTTCAGCGTTGCGTACATATTTTGTAACAAGCGACGGCAAAAATGGAATATGTTGAAGTGACAATGTGAAATATTGTCAAGGGAGAGTGATATTTGTGGTATAGGTGATATTTGAAGTGAGAAATATTGAGAAAGGAAAGAAGCGTATAAAGTTTCAAGGCGGTGCGCGCATGTAAAGAAAACGCAAATTGAAAGCGGTGAGAGTTTAGGCATGCGTATTAAGGACACCATCAGAGGAAAAATTATCGTTGTGTGGGATGAAATGTTTGTGTTGTGCGTCTGACAAAGCCGGTTTACGTTTACAACGAATAGTGTTGAGGATGAAGGGGTTATAAAATATAATGAAAGGGACATAAACATTGAGGAGTGAAGACGTGTAATAAACATGAGTATTTACATGAGTTGACTGAGTGCCTACGTTAAGTAAAATGTATGACTGTGTGGTGAAACGTTGAGGAAAAATGATAGTTTAGTATGGGGCAAAGGTAATGAGCGTGTAAATAATCATTGCGATTATTATATGAAGTGTGTATGTGTGCATGCCTTTTCGTAGTGTTTGAAGTAATGAAGTGGTTGTCGATTCCGTTGAGAAAGTGAGAAATACGAAAACGCTTGGAAACGTTACTAGGGAGTTTTATATGATGCCACGACGTCACGCTCAACGACGCCGTCTAAAGAAACGAATTCTTTTTGACAAACAAAGAAAATGAATAATTTTAAGCCTCCAGAATATTGTGAACAGCGTCCTCGTTCTTCATACCACGTCACTTAGGACATGTTCACGTCTTCAGGAGAAGGTCAACGGCCAAACGATGAGAGCTGTTGCTTGAGATTGACTTAAACGCGGACACTACAATAATTTTAGCAATACTGGGGCCGTTTTGGAAGGCTTTAAACCGACTTCAAATGTGAGATATAATAGTCAGTTAACCGTGACGTTTAAATTGTAAAACTAGCTTATCCTGCGTTTTATCCGGCGTCGTCTTCCTAGCATCTTAAAGTCCCTACTATGTGCGCGTATACAGTACGTTGACGTCGGGTTTTTTAAGAAGGGAAGAGATACATTGCAGGAGAGGAGAGTAAGTTTTCGTGGGGTTTTTGTAAGAACGAGGCAACACACAGTGGAGGATAGGAGAGTAAGTTGACGTGGGATTTTTCCAGGAACTAGGCAACACAGAGTGGAGGATATGAGGTTAAAGTGACGTCGGGTTTTTGTAAGAACGAGGCAAGACATACAGTGGAGGAGAGTAAAGTGAGTTGATGTGGGGTTTTTGTAAGGACGAGGCAACACATACAGTGGAGAGAACACATAGAGTGGAGGTGAGGAGAGTAAGTGTCAAGTGTCCAATCCGTACCACCTGTAAGCACCTGTTACCGCCCGTAGCAGCTGCTTCCATCCGTGCGATCTGAAAGCACCTGTTACCGTCCGTAGCAGCTGCTTCCATCTGTACGACCTGTAAGCACCTGTTACCGCCCGTAGCAGCTGCTTCCACCTGTACCACCTGCACGACCTGTAAAGCTAATGCAAGCATCTGCAAACATGTCTTACCGTCCGTAAGCATCTGCAAACGGATGGTTATATTGGACATGTATGAAAAAAACAACCCGACTTCTTTTGGGGGTAGTAAACGGACAATAAACAACAGATTTTAGTAGTCATTTAACTATTTTAACATGGAAGTTTACGATACTAGATCGCACCTAGCAGATCGCACCTTGTTCTTCGTCTAATTTTCCCGTTATATTTGATTTCAAGTCAGCAAATGCTTGATATCCTACAATATCCTTAGTATCCTCTTCAATGGATCCATTATTTTCCTTTTATCTTCCTAATTTTATCGTATGAACCCACATGTACCACAACGCTCCTTCGTTCCTTATTCATCCCGCGCCAGCCTCGCTCCGTCTCGCCTGTATTGATGACGTTTACACGCATGCTATTCGTTCTACGCATGCGCAGCTAAAACAGGTCAGCCTGGATTAGGTCTCCATCGACAGCCGCAATTTCCAATCGTGAGCAACGTAGCACGTCATTCCTAGCAACACTCGTATAGGGCAGTGGGCAGCACCGTAGTACGCTATTTAGCAACACTCATAGCGAGTAGTGGGCAGCACCGTAGTACGCCATTTTTAGCAATACTCATAGCGAGTAGTGGGCAGCACCGTAGTACGCCATTTTTAGCAGCACTCATAGCGAGTAGTGGGCAGCACCGTAGTACGCCATTTAGCAACACTCATAGCGAGTAGTGGGCAGCACCGTAGTACGCCATTTAGCAACACTCATAGCGAGTAGTGGGCAGCACCGTAGTACGCCATTTAGCAACACTCATAGCGAGTAGTGGGCAGCACCGTAGTACGCCATTTTTAGCAACACTCATAGCGAGTAGTGGACAGCACCGTAGTACGCCATTTAGCAACACTCATAGCGAGTAGTGGACAGCACCGTAGTACGTCATTTAGCAACACTCATAGCGAGTAGTGGACAGCACCGTAGTACGTCATTTAGCAACACTCATAGCGAGTAGTGGGCAGCACCGTAGTACGTCATTTAGCAACACTCATAGCGAGTAGTGGACAGCACCGTAGTACGTCATTTAGCAACACTCATAGCGAGTAGTGGACAGCACCGTAGTACGTCATTTAGCAACACTCATAGCGAGTAGTGGACAGCACCGTAGTACGCCATTTAGCAACACTCATAGCGAGTAGTGGGCAGCACCGTAGTACGCCATTTTTAGCAACACTCATAGCGAGTAGTGGGCAGCACCGTAGTACGCCATTTTTAGCAACACTCATAGCGAGTAGTGGGCAGCACCGCAGTACGCCATTTTTAGCAACGATTATAGCGAGTAGTAGACAGCACCGTAGTACGTCATTTTTAGCAACACTCATAGCGAGTAGCGGGCAGCACCGTAGTACGCCATTTTTAGCAACACTCATAGCGAGTAGTGGGCAGCACCGTAGTACGCCATTTAGCAACACTCATAGCGAGTAGTGGGCAGCACTGTAGTACGCCATTTTTTAGTGTTTTTATTTTATTTTATTTTATTTATTTTTTATCTAAAACCCAATATAATTTACAACCTTAAAGCTCCGTGCCGATGTGTTCATTGTTTATTTTGTGCCAATGTGTTTATTGTTAACCTTGTGAATTACTCAATACTCGTTGATGGTAGATCCTTTTGTCAAACGGTTTTCCATGCCCTCCAATATGCTCGGAGGCATTCGAATATATACTTGATAAGTGTCGATCAACCAACGCCCTAGTGTCTTATTAATTAGGTGATCCGGGATACCAACTGCGGCGCCTGTACGGAAACCATGCCCTGAGTAATTAATTGCCTTTTAAACCTAATCGTGTAATAGTGTTTCTTAGCCATGTAATGAATACATCTCGTGTCAGAGGGACGCCGTTTCCCTGTAGAAATAAGGGGCCTGGCTTATGACCACGAAGATGAAGATAGTTCATCAGCGCTCGTACCGCACGTACGTGCGAGTGAGATCTACCAATTCGAAAAGCGTGACCGTGACGGAACTGGTCGGTCTTAGACGACTTAATTGTGACTAGTATTATCGACAAATGGTTCCGCTCTAACGACTAAGCTATGATACGCGTATTCCTCCCGAATAATGCACAGCGCCTATTCTCGGCTAGAGTTCTCGGCCTGGGTCTGTTCCCAGTGTCGTGTGCGGCGTTTCTTTGCTGTTGATTCTTTGCGATTTCGCTTACGTGTAAGTTGCCGCCAATGGCGCCATATACTGTCTCACCGATCGTAGCAGGTCGTGGCTGCTTTGCAGTTTAGGCAAAGTATCTTCGTTTATCGCAACGAAAACACGACATTTCTTCGGTATTCCCCCTTGTTCCTTAAACAACTTGACAAGATTCTTGTCGGTTAGCGCATTTGGCCCATGGGGAAGTAACCGCATGGTGTGTGAACTTTGTGCTCAGCCTCTGGCGTTTTTCTACTTCTCTTCGCGCAATGTCTTACTTTCTTTTAAGGCCTCACTTTCCTGCGTTCTTTCTGTGAAGGTATCTCCAACACCACTTTGTTAGTCCCTGGTTTTGTCTTACCTCTGTCCCGAAAGTAGCCAAGTATTTGCCACACGAAGAAAGATAGAGTATATTTAACATACCTTGGTTGCTGTCCCCTGGGCTTTGCGTCAGTGCTTTGCCTGATGTCCGACAAGAGTCGGAATCGGCTGTTATGGTCTGCTTTCCCCGCGGTCCAATCGCTTGAGCCACTGCTTGCGCTACCACTTGGCCCACGCAGAATTCTTATGATTGAAATGCGTTAACCAATTGATACTGGTCGTTTCATGGCTTTGCATGGTAGCTGCCATTCATAGATTTCTTTCTTATCTCACTATCTGCAATTTTATAATCGTAAACCTGGACTCGCTCTAATCTTATTTCCTCTGATTCCAACACTGCGTCCGACTGCTAGCCCGTTAACGCGGCAATGACGACGCTCAACTTGTACCATGCAGTCTTCCGTGACTGCTGAACCCCAGCTTGCACCGCGCGCGGTTACCTAGCTGTTAACCTTGGTTATTGCATAACCTCATTAATATGTTTTGAAGTTTTGAACGGCACATTATTAGAGAGCTTAAGCATATTAGGCGTTTTTGAGACACGGACGGTGACCGGAAGAACAGGAATACAATACAAAACTACTGAACCGTGTATTCTTTGAAAATATTTTTTTACCCAAAACAAAGGTTATGAATAATCACATATCTAAACTGTTAGCTCATAAGCTTAAATTTCATCTTTATATAAAAATACAGATCCTTTATTTTATATTGTAATGTAATGAAATTATCCCCCTTAAAATACAAGTTTTCTACTTTAAAAGCATGTCTCATTGTAGTAAAACAACGATGACAGGCCTCAACGTTCTAGAAGTTCCCGTCGTCTCAAGAACGTGAAAATGCTCTCAGTGACGTCTTGTGTAGAACGACGACGGCGTTCACTTTGCTCTTGGAATTTTAAATTGCTCATTATCATTGTTTTGAATGAAAAATGCTATTGAATTCAATCGCCGTCCGTGGCTCTAAAACGTCTGTTGCTTAAGCTCTCTATTATTGCGTCAAGGCGACGGACGGTGCTCAATTTGTGATGAAAGTGATGACACTTGCTTCTGTATTATAAAGCTAGCCCGGATCTACTTTGCTCATTTCTTTTCTTTTGTTCCACAGCGAAATATTAAAAATATTAAGAACTACGGCGTCTTTAATAGCCGTCTTGTTGGAATATGTCTCCAATCCATGCATTGTTGAACTCCCTAAACAATAACTTAACTCTTTAAAAATAATTTATTCTGCATTAATTTTGTTCCAATAGAAATGCGCGCGGCCATGCTTTGTCGCCCGTAGGCTATTATAAAATGGTACTGCTTTAATTTATTTTGTGTTTTCTTCATTAATTATTAATGAGTTTTTAAGTCATACTTACCTTCACCAGGAGGTTATGTTTTCACTCCTGCTTGTCTGTCCATTTGTTTGTCTCATTTGTTTGTCCGTTTGTGTGTCGCCAGGATATTTCACGAAATACTACACAGATTTTCATGAAAGTTTGTGAAAAAAAATTCACTCATACATGTGTATAGTCTCGTCAGCTAGCCTTGTTAGCGGAACGGCTCGTTTTCTTTTTAAACATTTCTAATAACCCACTGGCGAAGGTATATGCAGTCTCTCTATATGAGTGCCCTCTTGTTATGTAATATAAACGACGTTTGAATGAAATAAAATGTTTAAAAATGGTATCATTCAATGTTTTAGTTAATGAACACGGTCGTATTTATACAAACTGAGACAGAGGCATTGGTTGTAATGAATTGTGGCAAAAGGAGATAGCGAGGAAGTAACTGAACCGGGAGGAGGGTGTCCTGTCCGGCGGCCTAAAATGGGGATCGCCCATTTTAGAGACATTAACTAAGTCTGAGGGGTGCTCAGCACTCGTAAGGTCGATGTCTCACCCATCCAAATCCTTCACGTGGGTGACGTGTGTGAGGCACAGCACTTCTGTGAAGTGATAAGGATGACAGCACTTCCTGCCACTCATTAAATTATTACATTCTTTTTTTTATTTTTTTTTTACTATTATAATTTCTATAAGTATAGACTATTTATATGTTATTACAAAAGGGATTGTGGTGGGTGGGATAAAAATCACCGAAAAACTTAAAGTGCTATTTTACAGAACGATTTGAGTGAGCTCTCTGACTGTGAGTCTGTGACAGAATGACCACCGTCGCCCTTGCCGCATTCATTTATACCATTGTCTCAGGGAGGAATTTTGTTTTGATAAAGAGGAATCTTTAGATAAAGGTTTGGGTTGGGCTTTATCTTTTTGGCCGCGTATTTTTCGCACTTTATTTATCTGGCATTTGCATCTGACCCTGTTCACGGCACAGGAACTACACTTAATGATCGCTTGAGGCAGGAGATACATATTATCTCTTACTCCCTAACATTAACCTAAATTTATTAATAATAAATTTATAAATTAATGAACACGGTCGTATTTATACAAACTGAGACAGAGGCATTGGTTGTAATGAATTGTGGCAAAAGGAGATAGCGAGGAAGTAACTGAACCGGGAGGAGGGTGTCCTGTCCGGCGGCCTAAAATGGGGATCGCCCATTTTAGAGACATTAACTAAGTCTGAGCGGTGCTCAGCACTCGTAAGGTCGATGTCTCACCCGGCACAGCACTCCTGTGAAGTGATAAGGATGACAGCACTTCCTGCCACGAATTGAACGCAGTGATAATTCCCCCACTGAAGGTTTTGGATTTGTATAGTAGTAAAAATATTTATCTTAATCTAGTAATAGTTAGAAGGTAGAAATATTTATGGACTTGGATTAGGAGTACTGTATATAGTTCAATAATTGCTACAAATTTAGTCAGTTTAACATAATGACCGCAGTTGACGCTAGTTGTACTACCTAAGTGTGAGACGAGGCTTGGGGAAAACGTGTGTTAGGCAAATACCGACACTCAAAGCTTACTTGCTGGAACGTCAGGGAGGCCAGAAAAAACCTGACGCTGGTAAAAACCCTGTGGGAAAAGCCAGTGACAGGAAAAAGTTGGGTGGAGCCAAGACGAAACCAGCAGCTTCTCCACAAAGCAGTTATGTTACAAATTTTGTGCCGAGTGTCAGCATCTTACGAAACAACGCCAAGCTATAAGTATATATCACGTAGGAAATTGGTTCTAGGTTGTTATTATTGGATTTGTAATATTTTATTTTTTTTACACATGGTTTGTTGAGTACTGTCTAGGGGTGACGATCGAAGTCGGAATGGGATCAACATTCAACGATGTTGGACAAAATAGAATAGACTATTGCGGAACTGAGAAAAAACTCCAACAAAAACGCCGTGCATGTTTTGCGTCAATTGCGGTTATGTTCGGACTTGTAATCTCTGCATAATTGAACCAATCAGGATGTAGACCAATAAGGAGTCATATCGCCGTGGCAACGTGCCTTCCGTCTTGGCTTTTGGTGGTTTTGCAGGTCTGTGGTTTGCCAAAACTGTCATCTAATATTGGTATAACAACAAAAAGGGACAAGCAAAGCAGAGCAAAACAAAAGAAGAAACACGCAAAGAAACAACGGGAAGGGTTGTGAAATCACAGATCGTAAGAGGTTGGAACAGAATTGGAAAGAAACTAATAGGCTGGGACTCTGCAATAACTATAGACTAAAATGAAATATTAACTTGGAAGAAAGATAGGTTTCCATAACAGGCCACAATATACCAGCGCTAGAACCGTGTCTGCTTGGGCCATGTCTGTTAACATATTGCGCCAGTGATCAAATAGGAACTCCAATATGCGTGGGCCGGAACATATTCTAAATAATCTGTTATGTCATCGATCGCCAAGGTAAAAGTATTATATGGCGCGCGCACTGTGCCGCTCCGTATCATGTCTTGAATGCCGAATTCTATGTCAAACAACAGACATCAAGCTACATTTTGTACGTTTCTTATCGTTAACTGAAGCGACTAGGCTATAATTTTATTTTTTGTTGATCGCAAGAATGTGTCCTTGCGCTTTCAGAGTGCTTTTCGATAATTTCCGTTAGCAGGACTTTCGATCGTCTTAGTGATATTCCTTCGTCGGGTTTCGGGTATGTATACGGTATCATGATGGTAGCCGTAGCATAACGAGTTAAAGTTAGTGCTAACCGGCCTTTGAACAACCGGGCCCTGGATATTTTTAGAAACAGATTATGTTTGGGCGATCTTGCGTTTAAGTGTTTAGTGTCAGATTCCTTTCTTTCTTTTGTATCTTCATATTTATCGTCGACTGACCGAGACTGGAGGGGCTGTCGACAAGTATTAACCGTGTCGAGTCATTTGACCGTATTAATAATAAGTTATCTAGTATAAGGAAGGAAATCCCAAAAGTCAAGCGTTGTAAAGACACAAGTATATATTCTACGGACGGGAAAGCAAGGAGCATACTCACAAATACTTGCGGGCCTTGTGGTTGCATATCAGAGCCTTCAGTTGTAATGGTTTGCTCGAAAATGATGGTATGGCAGTTGGTCGAGGACAGGCGATTGGATTTCATTAAGCCGGTGGACCAAGTCAGATGATGAACTGTGTGATGGTTAACGACGACGTGGACGGTCTTTGAACTTAGGATAAAAATCCCCGAAAAACTGACTGTGAGTCTGTGACAGAATGACCACCGTCGCCCTTGCCGCATTCATTTATACCATTGCCTCAGGGAGGAATTTTGTTTTGATAAAGAGGAATCTTTAGATAAAGGTTTGGGTTGGGCTTTATCTTTTTGGCCGCGTATTTTTCGCACTTTATTTATCTGGCATTTGCATCTGACCCTGTTCACGGCACAGGAACTACACTTATGATCGCTTGAGGCAGGAGATACATATTATCTCTTACTCCCTAACATTAACCTAAATTTATTAATAATAAATTTATAAATTATTTATTCAATAAATATTTGGAATCATTAAGTAAGTAAATATATATATATATATATATATATATATATATATATATATATATATATATATATATATATATATATATATATATATTATATATAGTGTAGCCATTTGAAATCTAAATAGTTTAAAACTAAATTTTTTTACTAAAACAGTGCTTTTAATTGATATTTTTACAGTCATTCCTTTTTTTTTACCATACAGCTCAATCTCTAAAACTCGTGCGAATATCTTCTGATCCAACTTATGTTGATTTGGGAAAGACACTGATACTTAATGTGACGTATAACTACAGTGGCACTGGTGATGTGGGAGTGTTGTGGAAGACCGACACTAGCAAAGTATTAGTTGAACAGATCCGAGGTGGTAGTTTGGATATCTTTGATTCACGAGCATCTCTTGAAGGACGAGCAACCTTTGTGTTAAGAAATACGACGTTATCTGATAATGGAACATATACATTGAGGGCTTCAATTCGTGGATACACTGCACCTGATGAAACATTTACTGTGATTATTCAAGGTACGTACATATGTAAATTGCTAATTGTGTTAAGGATCAAAAATTGTTTTTCATTGTGGACACGCTCACGTTTGTAAAATATCTAAATTTATCTGAATTTAGCTTGCATATATCTATGTGCATGTGTTTCCAGTATCATTGACTCACGTGGAATTCGCGTGGTTGTATTGGTTTTGTAATGTTACTAAATATACACTATATTTGTTTCCTGCAAATTCTTTGGCCAAATATACATCATATGCCATATTCAGCCAGAGTACTGCATGGGTACAACTGTTTTTGATGCGTGCTCTTAGATATATGGTGTAAAAAATATTTAAAATGGCAACTTTTACTTAACCACCTTCTGTGGCATATGGTCTTTGGTTTTTAAGCAATAAGTCACTACTGCTATTCTATTGTGATATGCGTTTTACTGAGGAGAGAAACGGGTGAACCTAGAGAAGCTATAGAGACACAGGAGAGAACCGACGACTCTACTCGCATGAAGCTTAAGGTTGTCACTCATCCAAATACTAACCCTGTCTGACCTGGCTTAACTTCATTGGTGAGAGGCATTGCACTAACCGCACGTACCACCCCTGCCTCTATTTCATGTGTTTATTGTATTTCAGGTCTGTCATGTGTTACCTGGCTATGTGTTATAGACATGTTTTTAGTTGAATATATGATAACAAAAACTCAACTTAAGGTGGCTCCATACAGTTTCTAGAAAAATGGAAAATACAAGTTTGAGAGTCCAAAACACGTGCATAAACAATTCGAAAAAAGAAAAAAACTAAATGTTATGCATAGTTAAACAGTCTGACAATCAAAAACTGTTACCAAATAAATAGCAACAGTTGTTGCTATGGCAACAATGACGTTTCAAAATGGCTGCCAATTACCCTTCAAACTAATTTATTAATTCGAAAAAAACTTTGGTGACCCCCCATTTTTTTTCGTTAAAATTTTCACTAAAATTCTGTAGATCCAAATTTTTAAAAAATTAACAAACATGATTTTTCCGAAAATAAAATTATTCATTCTACAGAATTTTTTTTAAAATCGGCCTATTGATTACTCTTCAAGAGAAGTTTTAATGAAAAAAAATAATTGGGGGTCACCAAAGTTTTTTTCGAAGTAAATTATTGAAGGGTAATTGGCAGCCATTTTGAAATGTCATTGTTGCCATAGAAACAACTGTTGCTATTTATTTGGTAACAGTTTTTGATTGTCAGAATGTTTAACTATGCTTAACATTTAGTTTTATTTTTTCCCCGAATTGTTTAATCACGTGTTTTGGACTCCCAAACTTGTATTTTTCATTTTTCAAGAAACTGTATGGAGCCACCTTAAAGTGTCACTAAGACGGAAAATCGACAACAAAGTTTTGCAAAAATTTAACTTCGACGAACTTTATTGAGATTTAATACCCCGTGTACAAAATTTGAACCGAAATAAACAAATAGGTTTAAAGTTATAAACGTTTGAAATGCTGAAAATTGCGTCCGCCATTAAAATTTTCTTCACTGTGAATATTGATACCTGAGAAGGTTTGTGACGTCATTTTCTTAACCCAAGCTTGCGTGACTAAGGAAGAAACAACGAGAGCGCATATAATTTGATAACAAAAATGTCGAATTCATCATGATTTAGTTCTTCTGGCTATGGATCGAAACGGAATCACCCGATATATGTTTGGAGAAAATGGCAGCCCATTTTGACGAATCTGGTTTCGGAATTGCCAGAACGATGACTGTATTGCTTTGGCTGACGAGATTGATAATCGCGCAATACGAACAAGATATTGCCGAAGAAAAGTACAATACATTTTTAATATAGCAACATTTCAATTCTGACGTCGTGGTTTCTTCTTGAGAAAGACAGTATTATTAGTCTGCTAGAGACACAGGAAGAAGTTTTTCACGATGCGCTCGTTTGTATCTTTATGTGGTATGAATGTGGTTTCTAGCTTGTATTTGATGCCAGATGGTGAAGTCCAAAGAATGTCGCTGCAGATGCTGCTGCATGGTACTACTACATAGAAATTCAAATGTTCGAGAGCATTTTCTCTCCTGTTGGAAATTATACAGTGGCAGAAAAGAAAAAGTTAGAAAACTAGTTGGCCTCACCGCCTCAGTATATATAATTCTGTCAATTTGCAATGACCTGTTGATGTGGCTCACAAAGCTGGCGCATAACTATAAGTAAAACCAAAGTATCAATAATGTGCTGAACTGCTTCAGCTTGTAAAATTGTGTTGGTTAAATTTCTTAGGTTTTCTACTGCTAAAATATTTAGATTAGTATATTTACGCTTTCTTGCTTTTTAAATCAGACTGTATATTTATTTTGAGTTAGTTAATATGCTATTTATTTTTGTAACATCTAATAGCGTTTTCTTTAAGTGTTAAAGTACTAAATGAATTGCTAGTGTGTACATGTATTATATGTATACAAATACAATAATAGATCAAATTCAACAAATTCAATATCAATTATATGATATATTTTATAATCTTAAATAAAAATAAAGTGGAACTATGATTATACCATGTGGCATGGTAAGGCGTACACTGTAGCATGACTGTAGGAACAGGGGAAAAAATATTCGCTTTATATTTTCCGACGGTTCCACTTCATAGGAAGTTTTGTTAATCTTTCAAATGGTAGGCACATTACCACGCTGAAAAACACTTGTTTGTAGTAAGGTCGCTCTAAAAATTTTCATAGAAAATTGATTGGAACAAACTGTGTGTCGGCGCGTTATGTCCTGAACAAACCTAACCCAGTTTGCTCCTATGATTTGTCAATCGACTTATATGCTGTGCAATACCTGAACAATCTCATTTACTACTACAATCCTGTATAACTGTGTGCGTTGATGGAATGAAGGAATATTTTATGTTTCATTCACTGACAACCTCGTGTTTTCTACAATAAGTCTACAGCATGAGATGTTGTTAAGAAAATGATGTCAAAGGCCTTCTCGAGTTACACTAGAGTGCACTCTGGAAATTTTAATGGCGGCCGTCAAATTTAAGATTTCTAATCGCAATAACAGCTCCCCTTTTTTGAATTTCCAGTTAAAACTTCGTACAGTAGGTTGTAGGTGGGTATACTTTACAATGATGAAATCATTGTAAATGAGAAGTGAAAATTTCGTCTTGGTGACACTTTAAATAATAGAAAGTCAATGTTTTTGCTTTCTGTTTGTGTTTGTTGGAGTCATTGCATTAATAATTTAACACAGTGTTCAGAGCTGGGTAGCTGGAAGCTATAAACACATGCCTTTTAATTGCTTTGGTAACTTTGTGCAAGAGGATTCTTAACTAAGAGCACCAGGCTGTGAATGATAGACATAAAGAAGTTGTTCAAATTGACAGCGAATGAGAATACTTTATGTGAAAATATTGTGACTCACGTGACTTTAAAATGAGGGTGTTTTCAGTGTGGGCTAACACAAAGCCGATACCTCATTTTGAAATTGTTGAAACCATATTGAACCATATCAAACCAAGTTGAAACCATAAAATAATGAAGAAATTTAGTTTTGATACCAGAAATTGGACCGTTTTCAAAAAAACAACACGCCTGCTTAGGCGTTCATTCGGGCTACTGATTTCTGCAAATATTGGCGCAGTCTTCGCACATCTAGAAAACCTGAGGAACAGCGTGTGCATATTAAGTCTTTGTTAAAAAGTACAAAACTCTCATGATCAGAAGGGCGCTCGACACGAATTCTCTATATATGGTCTTATATGAAGTACTTGGTTCCATGAAGCGATTTGGTGTAAACAACAAGCCCGTTTAGCCGAATAATTAAACGATCTTAATACTTTCAGTAGACTAGACAAAACCGCAAAACCTATAGTGCTGAATTCGGCAGATTCAGGCGATGGTTCCGATATAGAATTCATGTAAATCGTAACACATTTCCGAATGTAATACGACACCTTCATGATAGGGAGACGACTGATACATCTAAACGTATTTTTTGCATTATTTGGTGCCTATACCATATGTGTTTCGTAGTTGTTGGACCAAGCAGTAAGGCGTTTAATACTAGGTAAACAGTACGTATATGTTCTTTGATATTATATGGCTCTTTCTTGTACTTCTAGTCCTCAAGTCAAGGCTTCCTAGGTACTGATGTCAACACGGCATTTTGAACATTTTCTCCCGTCTGTAATATACTCGTCTATTCTGTCTTCACGGACAAACCTTGTCAGCAACATTACTGACCAACTACTGATGAATTCACTAATACCGCGGAAATCACCTCAACCCAACTCGATCAAAGGCAAAGCTGTCGAAAAGAAAGAACTCGAAAAATCGAAAATCGAGCACGCCTTACAGTTTCGCAAGGCCTGACGGGATGATGCAATAATGCCATTTTGTGGAACCCCCCAAAAAACAACTCGGCCGGCCGATCACAAGTCGCCCGAGTAATTAACAATATTTGTTCTAATCAATGCATAATTATCTATGCTATTATTTTCGTTCCCACAATGCCCGTGGGTAATTGCGGTAAAAAGATTTTTATCATTCCAGAAGAGCAAGGTATTGTAACACCCAAAAAATGAAATGGTATTGTAGGTGCTATTATGTTAATTTACTTTTGTTCCAACGATATGTTATTTCTGTGGGATGGCTGTCTAGACAATACGAAAATATATTAGTCGCATTTGTTACATTTGTTACAGTAATTGTATTCTCTTTGAGAATTGTTAAAGTAAATATCTTGTGGGCTAAATATCTTGCGGGCATTCATGGTCCGCAGGAGTAAATTAATTGGTCTGTCTGTCTGTGTGTCTATTTTTAGCGCAAAGGTCTATGTGCAAAGCCCACAGGGTACGTACCTTACAAAACACTTCTTGTTATATGAGCATTTCTTTAGATCGTATTTAAACATCGATTTACCATGAGCATCCCTATCGGACAGCTTTGGGCATTAGCTAATCAGACTTCATGCGGGAACGTCTATTGGTACAAGAGAAACAAAAACAGTTTCATTGAACATTCTTGTCGTGATTGTAAGGTTAACACTTTGAGGCCTGGACTTCTCCCTGTGCTGAACGTGAATCGTTTGGCGTTAGCCAGAATAAAATACTCTGGCGTTAGCCAGAACAAAATACTAAAGACTCGTCGTCAGGCTTCAAAGTGTTAATATTCATTGATTCTTAACTTTTAACTTTTTTCTAGTTAAATCAATTGCTAAAGTTAACTGTACCACTCCTGTGAATCTCAGGGAAGGTGAAAACTTTTCATGTATTTGTTATGGAGTGGGTGGCAGTCGTCCTCCTACTGCATATTGGTTTAAAGATAACAATCCAATACCTATAACAAAGGGATATCTGAGTGCACTACTGGACAAGAGAAACGTCTGTAAGAACGATAAAGGCACGTACATTTGTCGATTGCGAAGTGGAACTTTAATTGACGAACAACGAATCGACGTTACTGTTCTTTGTAAGTATTTGTGTGCAGTTACATATGAGTAGTATTATTAAATATTAACTACTGAATAAGTGAGAGTGAGCTCGTTACGGTAAAATATCAAACCGAGGTCTTGCTCATCCTCGTTCCCAGGGTCTCCTCGGTATACTGGAAAACCGGAGGCCCTGATCAGATGAAAACGATTGAAGCGTGTGATTGGCTGGGCGAAGGCTATTGTCTAAAAACAGGAAAATATATTTTCAACTGTCAAACAACGCTGTGAATAGAGTGAAGATTATCACTCATATAACACAGGAAAAAGTCTACGAATAAGGCAGTAGGATTCTTAAAGCGAGTTGGAACTGCGATGAGTTTCATCATTTAACTTTCAAAATTGAACGATTTTAGACATAGTGTGACTCGGTGAGTCATTCGTCGGTGACGCCAAACTATTTTCGTAAACAACCTACCTTTGAATAGCATTTCGGTAAGCGAAATTGTGCTATTTTGTCCAGCGGGAAGAACAGTAAACACTAAACCTTTTGGACGTCATAATAAAGCAACCTTTCTTCAAATAGCTGAGTGTATCTTGTTTGTTTCGTTATATATTACCGCGTAGAATTGCGAAAGTAACGGCCCCGTTACTTTGGATTTGTCATGCCTTGGGGGCCGCTACTTTCGGGGGGCCGCTAAAAAAAAGTCTTCGTTCATCAGTAACTAGAAGAAAGGGATAACGAAATAAATATTGAGGGCATTCCTAACTACACCATCGGCCAATCTTATGATGTAGAGGATGTAATGTTTTACGACACCAGCAATGGTGACCTTGACATGATTGTCGGCGGCGATGGTGGCAACTTATAAAGGTAACATGTTGTAAATATTGAAAATTAAAGACGAACACGTGCTTTCATCGAAGAGAAACGTCGATAATAAAAAAAACATATATTTTAGTAGCTTTAAGTTGATTGTTAAGTTTTAATACGAACATTACTTTTTTGCTGGATAAACATGTATTTGAAACATTAAAAAAATGCGCCACATTCGAAGGGGCCGCTACTTTTGGGGGGCCGTTACTTTTGGAATTCTACGGTATGTCCATGTTCGCACCCAGGGCGATGTGATGTATTCAATGACTCAATGTCCTAGAATCTAGGACATCTGGTTTTCATCTGACCAGGGCTTCCAATTTTCCAGTGTACCGAGAAGGCCCTAGGAACGAGGATGATGTCTTGGTGTATTGACCGAGCGACAGCGAGGTTAATTAGTACGTTCAAGGCCGAGGTTTGATATATTTTACCGTAAAGACCGAACGGTCGAGGTTATCCCCGAGCCCGGGCGTAGGGCCGAAGGCCCAGAGCCCGGTGAGGGTGCTATTTTCGACACGCGTGGAGTCATTTTATACGCGTGGACAAACGTGATATGCGAACGAATTTCTGTGATCTGAATATTTATTTATTTATTTGTATATATGTGTGGACGGACCATGCGCGGTTAAGATTGTGGGCACTGGGGACAATATAGTTCTTGACACAAAGATTTGAACTATAAACAACGACAAAAAGACTTGAGAAAGGAGTTTTTGGGAAACGTATATCACTTTTGAAAGAACAAAAACAAATCAACGTCTATGTATAAATCAAAACAACGTCTTGACTAGAAGGAAACCCGTCAAATCGAAACTCGAAAGGAGGAGAAAGAAATAGTAAAACTTGAAAACTAACGAAGAATAAAAAACCGGCGAAAAGTTTAAGTTTACGGTAAAAATATAGAGCAGCCGCTCGCAGTAATCACGAACATTTAGTAGCAAAACTGTTCGAGTTTCCCTGTTTAATTCCTGTCCTTAAAGTATTTTAATTAAAATATTTGTCCATAATTTGGCATAAAACTCAGAAAAGGGGCAATTTTTCTTCTGTAAAACGTATAAATGCTGTTGAAATATTTATTAACATGTGGCCATGTGGGTGAAAACAGTTTCAGCACTTCATATTTTGAAATGAAAAATTGTTTTTGTTAATAGCTTAAAGCCGGAATTTGAAATGTCATAAATGAATGTAGCTGTAGGTATAGTTGTTTGAGTAGATTTCAATCAATTCAGTGTCTTTGAAAAATGTTTTCAGATACTGTAGCGATGTTTTTTGTAAACATAGAATGAAAGAACTGTAAAATATAACCTTAATATTTTGACAACATTTTTACGCCTGCCTCATTAGCCTATTTCCAGGCCCCCAATAGAAAAGAGGGCAAGGGGGGGGGGCATTAATATTTTCTAATCAGGAGGTATTTACAAAAATTCTTGTAAAAGCGGGCGAGGGTTATTGCATTTATGTATTTCTAGTTAAGCAGTTTATTATATGGCACTTTTTTATTACAAATCAATCTTGTATTACTTATCCAAGTACTAACCCCGTCTAACCGGACTAGCGTTATTTTCTGTTGTTTCTTTCTCGTCTGGATATTAAAATTTACTTTTAAAATGTTCATCGTCATTTATTTCATTTATTTTCGTTGTTTGCAGAAATAAGTTTCTTATTAGGATTTTTTGTTTGTTTCCAATCGTAGGGCATTAACAATTTCATAATGCTCGCGGGCATTGCGGAAACATCTCGCCACGTCAGCAACCAATCACAGCGCGTGATTTGGCACGGAAATAATTCGTGCCATATAATTAAATCACTCAAAAATTGTACATGTTTGGTACTGTGGGAGAAACACATACATGCTTCCTTTGAAGTAATTTGGTTTGATAATAGCAAAGATATATAACCTTCTTTGGTAACTGATTATGCACATGTGACGTCGAGATGTTTAATGTGCATATCAAACAAACTGAAATATCTCAACAACAAAGCAAGGAAACAAAAAACTGCAAAGGATGTTACTTTGTCATATTAAGTGTTCTTTCAAATATGACAAACTTAATTTTCGTTTTAAAGGCATTTTAAAGTGTCTATGAAGTGAAATACTCGTTGGCATTTTTATTGTTTTAATGAACAGAGGAGCATGGTAGAAGCATTCACTGAAAATTTCAAGAGAATCTGATATTAACTCTCAAATTTTGGCATGGCTAGTTCGTTTTTGGTGAAAATTTTAGCTTTGAGTAACAATGTCTTATGATGTACGCAAATATACAATTATGGATAAGAACAATGGATTTTATCTCCGTTCGTCATAAGTCATTGTTACTGAAAGCCCAAATTTCTCAAAAAACGAACTAGCCATGGCAAACTTTGAGAGTTCATAATTCAAGAACTATCCACCAGATTCTCTTGAAATTTTTTGTGAATGATCTTACCATGCTGTTTTGTTCATTAAAACTATAAAATGTCAACGAATTTTTTACTTCATAGAAAGTTACATGTCGTTCGTTCTTTTTTGTTTTTTTAAGATGGACCAACTTTCATCAACTTTAAAAGCAACGCGACCAGCAATATTGCTCCAGTTGGTGACTACGTCAAACTAACATGCCTGGCTGATGGTTATCCCAAACCAAGCTACAAAATTACTTTTGTGAAAAACCAAACGTTTGAGGAGGTCCAAAACAGTAGTGAGGGAATATTGATAATTAACAATGTCAATATCAGTGATGTTGGAACATATCGTTGTGTTGCCAAGGATAACTTTGGTAGCATAGAGGCAGAACTAGTTCTCAATGTGACGACAAAAGCAACACAGTCAACGACAACCGCGTCCACAACTGTCCCCACTTCGTCTACAAATAAAACGACAGCTAACTCTTCTATGACTAGCCCTGTTCCACCTACAACCGCAGGTAAGGGGATGTGTTTTATACTTACATGTTAAACAAGGAGTATTGAGATCATAAGTGATCTAATTTTGATTGGCGAAGCGAAGGCGAAAGCTGTTTTTCAGCTGCTTTGCAACTGTCAGGACCAGGTGCTTGAGGGGACTAATATTTTTAGATCATTTTTTGACACTAACTTCACTTAATTTTATGTTATATATTATCTCCCATAATTAGCATTTATTTTTTATAATCCCCGAGCCGGGCGACGGGCCGAAGGCCCGGAGCCCGGTGAGGGTGCTAATCTCGACACGCGTGGAGTCCATTTTACACGCGTGTAGAAAAAGCGAGGGAGACGAAATCTGTGAAATAGTTTATTTGTATATATATATGTTTGGTACGGTGTCACGCGGTAAGAATAGTTGGACACTGGTGACTAGCGACGAAGAAAACTAATAAATCTGTCAGTATTTCGGCTTTATGGAGCCTGTTCTACTTAAATAATAAAAGAGAACAACGAAGAAAAGGATACAAACAGCCGGTTTAATATATCTTGAAGTGAAACCAGAGAACCTGAAGAAACCAGACGCTGAATTGCATTGGATGTGGTCACTCAGTGGTCAAATTATTTTAAAGTTATAAACGGTAGGATTGTTGTTGTCTTATACCTAAACAATATACAGCTTCACGTTTTCGTGCTTTCCCTTTGCTCGTCCAAACCATAAGTCAGCTTAACTAAAGCTAACTTAAAACACTTCCTTTATAAGCTTATGTTTATGTTATTCATTGACTTTGCATGGGCTTTGGCGATTTTTTTTGCTGTATTTCCAAATTTTCGACTGAAACGTGGGCTGTTTAATACTTCTTTCTGGGATCCGATTCTACTGAATTGTTTTTATCTCAGACTCTATTATAAATGTAATTTTGAGCTGTTAACTGTTAATTCTGCCTTTACAAAACATGTATACAAAGCCACATAGGGAAGCCATAAGCCATTAAGTGCTTGCTAAAAATAATCCCTTTTGAATCCTCCTATAAAAACAATATATTTTTTACAACCAGAGCTAAATTTTACTTTGATATGTTCAACTTTCATTAAATCAGTTAGTCATCCTATCCATAAATTCTATAATTATCTCGAGGATTATCACTTGCTTTTAAAATCTGTTTGTTTTTATATTGGTTGTATATCAGGAGTGCTTATTTTAAATCAGGGTGGGTGGGTGGGGGGTGTTTCAAAAAACCATTTAATAAAAGTGGGCGAGGGGTTGTTGCATTCATGTATTTCTAGTTAGTTTATATTACTGTAATATCAAATCGTAATTCTGTCACATGCGGCCAAGGTGAAATTTTCAATCATAACTGTTTATAAGGGCAGGAATCGAACCCACTATGCCACCAACACCCCCACCACATTTTTGGTGAAAAATATTTGTGTGTAAGATTTATATAAACAGCAAAAAAAAAATTATTTTAAGAACATATTTCTTAAAACATGTTTTTGAAGAGAATAACAAGGAAATTATATCTAAAAATTTCTTAAAATAAGAAAACGGAATTCTTAAAATAAGAATTTATTTCTTAAACTTTTCTTAAATCTTATCAAGATTTTTTCTCTTAAATAAGCGAAAATTTCCTTGAGAAAATAAGGAAATATTCTCAAAATGTGTAAACCAAATTCTTAAAATGTGAATATATTTCTTGAACTTTTCTCGTTTTAAGAAAAAATATCATATATCAAGATTTTTTCTCTTAAATAAGCAAAAATTTTCTCGGGAAAATGAAAGAATGTTTTCTTTAAATGAGTAAACCGAATTCTTAAAATAAGGGTTTATTTCTTGAAATTTTTTTCATTTATGAAAAATATCTTATATCAAGATTTTTTCCTCTTATAAGCAAAACTCAACAACATTTTAGGAACATTTACACCTAAGAAAATTTTCTTAAAATGAGTAAACCGAATTTCTAAAATACAAATCTATTTCTTGTACTTTTTTGAAACCAAATTCTTAAATTAAGAGTTTGTTTCTTGAATTTTTCTTCTGTTAAGAAAAAAATATCTTAGTTTAAGTACAAATTTCTTATTTTAACAAGAAATTTGTTTCTGGATTGTTCAGTTAAGAAAAATATCTTCTTTCAAGAATTTTCTTTTTAAATAAGCAAACATTTTCTCGGGAGAATAAAAAAAATTCTTAAAATGAGAAACAACATACTTTAAGATTCTATTTAATGTTTATAGCTGAATGCCAAAATATTTTTTGATTTTAACTTTTATTTGTTGTTATATTGTGGTTTGTATTTCCAAAATGGTAATGTGATGACGTCTATGTAGGCATAATTTGCATACGCAGTGTTCCATTACAGCAGAAATATTACCCAATTCACATGTTAATGGAATACTTGAATAGTATATTCTGTATTTAATCATTTTTTTCATTAAAATTTTCAAGCGGTTTATCATAAGAACACACACAAATACCTACATTGACGTCATCCTCATTAAAATTTTGGAATTACAAACCTCAATATAACAACAAATAGAAGTTCAAGTCAGAAAATATTTTGGCATTCAACTATTCACGTTACAAGAATCCATATCAGTAATATCTTATTTGAGTTTATAGGCACTTTAAACAAGAATCTATTTCTTAAAATAAGAAAACAATTCTTGAAATGCGAAAATCTCACAAAAGAAGAATGTTTTTCTTTCCATTACAAAAGTATTGCATTTCTAATTTGATATCTGTACCAGTTCAGGTCGGGTACCTTGTTTAATTTTATATTGAAACAATTCTCACCGTGCACGAACTTTTTGTTGATTGTCTTTTAATGTACAAAGCAAAAACAAAAAGATATTTCTCTTGGTTGGCTGTATAAATCTTGAAATCTAACCGAACTGACGCATCGCCAAAGGACACTGAGTCAAAGATTGCGCAAGAATGCCGATTTGCTACGCAGAAAAGTATAGAAAAAACACAGCCGAATTTAATACTCGGACCTACCACAGTAGCCCGAGTAATAACACAACTGAGGGGGTGTTTACATGAGGCCAGCCTTGCATTTATATATAGGGTTGATTGCGCTGTCCCTTCGAGATTCGTGTCAATTGTCTTCCAGCTCGTGACCGCCAGAGAGTCATTGTTTAATGTGGATTGACACTATTCTCATTTAAAACATGTTGAGTTTGAGAGGTGAAAGTATGCTTTTTACGTCGGTTAAAAAGCCTTTTTTCGTGGCCAGAATCAGACTTAGACTCTGTTTACATGGAATGCCGGCCTGGAGTTAGGCTGGCCTCAAAATTTCAGTTTGGTCTAACAGGCGAGCTGAGATAACGCTGGCGTGAACTGAATCTCATGCCGGTACATCTACAGTATACAAACACTACAACCGACCTAATTAAGTCAGTCCAGCCTGAGTTCGGGACGGCCTCATGTAAACACCCCTTAAGTTCTTACTATAACCTCCGGTTTGATTTTTAAAAAAATGGAGTTTCCTTTTTTTTCTTCTGGAACTATAGTGTTTTTTTCCACAGAAAAAGCAATCTCTGACAAGAACAATGGTGGAACAGAATGGTATATAGTTGTCATCACCTTATTTTGTGGGATAGGCATTGGGATTATATTCTCTTTCACCGTAATGTGGTTGTATCGACGAAGGAAAGAAAAAAGAGATCATCCAAAACCTTCTCAAGCACGTAGGGTTTCTGAAACCCACGGTAATCCTTCTGTCTATCAAGAATTGGACTTACAGCGAATGAATAACGAAGATAGTTATCAGTCACTGAGGAAGACTTCAAGACCCGTCAACCGTCAAGAACCAACCGTTGAAGCTGCAGAGTCTGGTTATCAGGAATTGGATAAAGTGAGGGGAAGTAACGATGATAATAATTATCAATCTTTAAATCGTGTTTAGACATGCCAGATAGTGAGCATGTACGTACATTACGGCCAATGTAAAAGGCGGAATGACAAAAAGTACGATTTTTAAACGAAAATTAAGTCTGTCTTATTTCAAAGGACTTAAGATGACAGAGTAGCGGCTTTTGCATTTTTTCATTTCCTTGCTTCGTTGTTGAGATATTTCAGTTTGTTTGATACACAAATTAAACATCTTGACGTCACATGTGCATAATGAGTTATTTCCGGTTATGTATCTTTCCTATTATGTTTGGTGTTGTGGAAGAAACACATCCACACGACCACACGCTTCCTTAGAATTAATTTGGTTTGACAATAGCAACAACGCACGCACCTTCTCTGATGACGTGTGATGATTATGCACATGTGACGTGAGATGTTTAATTCACAAAAAAACAAAAACAGATCCCTGAAATATTTCAACAACGAAGCAAGGAAACTAAAAACTGCAAAAGATGTTACTCTGTCCTTTTAAGTGTTCTTTGAAATAAGACAAACTTAATTTTCGTTTCATAGGCTCTTTAAGAGCTAAATTTTTTAACATTTTTACTAATCTTTTTACACTTGGTATAATATAAGGTTTTTAAAACCATATATATTGCACATATTTAAACACCAATGCGAACCAGGCATATATAAGCACTTGTTAAGGGGACATTTGGGTGGACGTGTTATTCGTCAGTTTTACTTCATTTTCTTCGGAATTTATTCTTATTTGATTTACGTTTTTCCTATACTGTTTATTTATATATGTAAATCAATATATTTTTGGCAAAAACTAAACATTTTATACCACTCTGTAGCCAAAAGTAACCACCACAAGTATTTAATTATATGTTGGCGAAATAACTTGGTTATATGGTTTGTGTAGCATTACAAAAATTTGGTACTTTAGGTGGTGGAAAAATTATTGTGGGACAGTGAACTTAGGGGGAGAATATTGGTATTAGGTGTTACTCTGAGTGACGAACCATACTGGGTAAGAAGAGAAAAACTCTACTCGATCGCGGCTGGGATTTAAACCCGCGACCTTCGGTTTACTAGTCCAACGATCTCCAAACTGAGCTATAAGAGCCCCGTTTAAACGACACGAGTTTTTGGTACGGCACTCTTAGATTTCAGCACCCGGACCACTTTCCTTAAAATGGCGTGCTTCGTTTACACGACCCATTTTTGGCGGACCCGAAGCATGTCAAAAGCCCTGTTTACAAGGCCAAAATCTAAGCGGGATCTGAGCCACATCTGACTTAAAGCGGGCTTAAAATGTCCGTGCAAACAGATCGGCGTAAATTAATCGCGATTAGTTTGCACCACCTCAAGGAGGTGGATTAAACTGAGCACGATCAGTTAATCGCGCTTAACTTGGCCGTGTAAACGCAACGGGATTGAAAAACGCTTGCTATTAATACGGTGTTATTAATACGATAAAATGCATTTTTTTGCCCTGCTGTGGAAGCTTCCATCTCGCTATTCTTTGTTCCTTTGTTTGTTTGTTTGTTTGTTTGTTTGTTTGTTTGTTTGTTTGTTTGTTTGTTTGTTTGTTTGTTTGTTTGTTTGTTTGTTTGTTTGTTTGTTTGTTTGTTTGTTTGTTTGTTTGTTTGTTTGTTTGTTTGTTTGTTTGTTTGTTTGTTTGTTTTAGCTACTACTCTTTCTCGTGTACCGATGTCTTCCGTTGTTCTTTGACGCACGCTACCCTTAACTTGAGCGTGCTTAAATTTTGGCCGTGTAAACACGGCTTAACTTTCTAACCGGCACTCCTGATCACGAATAGGATCCGCTTAAAGTGCATATAAACACTCCACAGTTTTTAGTTCTTTGTAATAGCGATTGCGAAAAGAGCTGATAAGTTATTTTACAGTTTTTGATTTAGTCGATTTGTTTCCGAGATATCTACTTCCAAACAGCCCAATTTTGCACTTCCGGCGAGAAATTGCCGAGAATGTTTTCAATGCTTGAAGGGCCTGGACACCAGGAACCGATATATCACGTTCCTCTTCGAATATACACTCAGAAGCAGAAGATAGACTTTCGTACTCATCAGAGTCCGAGTTTGAGCTTGACATAACGACTTTCTTATAAATACATATCGTTTTTGGCAACTCTTTGGTCTAAACGTCTATGTTTTCCTTCTTGTGTGAAATCATTCTCGTCCCCAGAGCCTCTCTCGTGCTTGCGCGCTGAAAAGGCTCTGGGAATCCATATATCATCGCGATCTGATTGGTTGTTCAAATTCAAAGCTTGGTGCATGAATGTTCATAAATAAACAGTATTTGGAACACGAAAACTGACAACGGAGCACAATTCTAATCATAGTTCTAATCCGACCAATTTAGTCGAACGTTTTTCAAAGCAATCAACCCGTTTTCCCTTATATAAATTTGAAACCGATAGACGATAGACCGCATACTGCAGGCTGTTCGTGCATGGTACATATTAAGAATCTCATTGAAATATACAAGTGAAATATAAACGAATTATAAACGAACAAATTAAAGAGAACTACCTTCACTAAAAGAGGCCGTAAATACGAAGAAATTCCAACGCGGGTCTATTGCCCGCTGTGAAGCGAACTCGTATTATCAGAATTGTTCCAAAGTCAAACGAGTCAATACGAGACAGCCAAACCGCCAGAATCGAAAATTATATTTCAAACAACTGTTGATGATTTCGTGTCCAAGTCCCAAACCGCGAGCTTAAACGCATCCGCTTTAGAGAGAACACCAAAGAATTTTGCAACCTCGTACCCAGGAGCCTGGGTACGAGGTTGAGAATCTTGGTGTTCCGGTTCAGCATTTCAGCATATTCACTCACTTAGAATTCATGATTATCGTTAATTGTGAAATGTCGTAGAATTAACGATAATCCTCAATTTTAAAAAATAATTCTCTACCCCCAAACCGAAAAAAGGGAAAAAAGTCCCACCTCTGAGACCCCGACCACAACACCCCTATAAGAATAATGACGCGCGGCTTTTTCATTCAATTGGTTATCTTTAGACTGAAATATTTCGGGAAATAATGGACCAAATCGAAAACTGTAAAATAACTTATCAGCTCTTTTCGCATCCTCTATCCAATTAACTAAAAACTGTGGAGAGTTTATATGTACTTTAAAAGCTGAGCCATCAGAACAATTTTAAGCGGTAATAAACGTGAATAACAATGTTCGCGGGTATTTTCAAACGGTTTCGGTTAAAAGGGATGACTCAAAAAGACCCGTCCAGTCCTTTCGCGGCTTTTCCAAAATATGCCGTCAAATGTGTTTTTCCAAAAAGCTAGGGGGTAAACCAGATTTCTGATTAGGGTTAGGGTTTATTTTGTGGTTAGAGTATCAAAAAGATTGCTAAAATCTTGAGACACGCTGAAACTCAACGACAAATTTGGAAAAAACAAATTTGACGACATGTTTTGGAAAAACCCGCGAAAGGCCTGGACGGGTCCTTTTGAGGCATCCCTTTTAACCTCGATCTTTTCAAACATGGCGGACGAAAACGCGGTAAATAAATTGACTGTTGCTTGGTATCTTTACATAAAGAAAAGAAAAAATATTATGCAGACACAATTTAAAACTCTCCACGAATAGCTGTTCACAAGATAAAAAACGCAGAATTGAATTTATTGGAGCTGTCTTAGCTTGTTTTCATTTCTTACGAGGTGTTTATAGTGAGGCGAGGCAGCCCAGGTACCCGGGCTAGCCCGCTTTGCCGAGATCGTGCTTATGCTATTATTTCTTGTTAACTTTCATCTTATGTTTACATGAGAGCCGAACCAGCCCGCGAACACACGCAAAAATCTCACAGCTTGTCAACAGGATGTCATCGCAACAGGCTTGTAGCAAGGCTGGGAACAAGTTGCAATAATGCTGTTCATTCAAGAAGCTGCTACAACCTTGTTAGCATCAATCTGTTAACAACTTGTTGAGTGCAGAACGGTAACAGGTTGTTGGAACAACTTGTCATCAGTCTGTTGGAGTCATCAGGGGACAGCCAGTGCGAACACATGACGGTGACAGCCTGTTGAACAGTCTTGTAACAACTTGCTTGCAGGTATGTAACAGCTTGTGCGTTTTTACGTGTGTAGCCGAGATGTCGCTTTGTGAGACCGAGTTGTCAGTTACCGGGCTGGGTTTTTCCCCTTGTAAACACGATTGACGGGGCTAGCTCGCCTACCCAGGCTGGCACTAAAAGCTTCGTACACGCGACAAAATTTGTTTTTATCAGCTTTTTTCGACATTTTAACACTTCACAAGTTCTGCTTGTTCATGTACAGTTCATATTTAAAACAATGAGACTTCGTGTCTTACCAGAACTGATAAATTACGCAATTCGCACTAACAAGCAAGCCAGCCCGGCTAGGTGAGCTAGCCCTTCTCATGTAAACACAATAAAAATCATCTCGGCAAAGCGGACTAGCTCGGGCACCCGGGCTGGCTCGCCTGAATATAAACGCCCCCTTAGTTTGTTTTACACGTATGTAACGAAAGTTGAATTGTATCCTCTTCTCACAAATGTATAAGCGTTCTAATTGCTTCAGCTGACCATATTGCCTGTTTCGAAGAATGTGCGCATGCGTAAGTTCCTTTTGGTCCACCTCTTGAGGTGATCTCGGCATCCCAAAATTTTATGGGACGCGGACCTCTAATTTTGCGTTTAGACAACGAAAATTAGGAGTGTCGTGCCAAGAAACATTGACAAGCGTGCAGGAATTTAAGAGTGCCGTACCAAAAACTCGTGTCGTGCAGTGGCGTAGCTACACCCGGGCCTACCCGGGCCTGTGCCCGGGTGAAACCTGCGTGTGCCCGGGTGAAATATTGCAGACAGATCTAGCTCTCATTAGATAGGCAAAGTAATTTAAGTATAGAGTATAGCCACTAGGAAGATTATGTATAAGTTTACGGTTTACAAACTGACTATAAAATCATGATTTTCACTGGTTTTTATTTTATCTTTTTTGTTGTTAAAATTGCCCCCAAAATGCAGGAAATAGCATTTCCGTGGCGTAAGAAATCAAAAATTTCCTGGGGGAGCATGTTCACACCCCAGAGGTTTCCCGCATGTTTGGCGCTCTGAACTGCCACTACCAACCGGACATACTGTACTTCAAAATTGGTGGCTACGGCCCTGTGACTGTAAATCACTGTAATAACAAAAAACCCACCAGAGAATGTTGAGACCTGTGCCCATGTTGTGCACATGACATCTGCTTCCTGGCTACGCCACTGGTGTCGTGTAAACGCGGCTTACAAACTGATATAGAACACTTTGCGGTAAGTCATTATTATGCAAAATGTGACGAAGTTATCTTGGAGATCAAAATTTGCATATCAAACGAACTGAAATATCTCCACAACGAAGCAAGGAAACAAAAAACTGCAAAAATGTTACTTTGTCGTTTTAAGTGTTGTTTTAAATAAGACAAACTTAATTTTCGTTTCATGGACACTGTCTAATCAGGAACAAACCAAAACCTTTCCCATCAGCTTATGGCCAAAAGTTGGCGCTTACGGTTCCATGGTGAGTTTTGGGTTTGTCAAGGTCAATACTAGAGGGCTTAAGCAACAGACGTTTTAGAGCCACGGACGGCGATTGAATTCAATAGCATATTTCATTCAAAACAATGATAATGAGCAATTTAAAATTGCAAGAACAAAGTGAACGCCGTCGTCGTTGAGAGCATTTTCACGTTCTTGAGACGACGGGAACACTTCTAGAACGTTGAAGCCTGTCATGGTTGTTTTACTACAATGAGACATGTATTCTAAGGGGGATAATTTCATTACATTACAATATAAAATAAAGATAAAAAGATGAAATTTAAGCTTTTGAGCTAACAGTTTACATATGTGATTATTATACCTTTGTTTTGGGTAAAAAAATCTTTTCAAAGAATACACGGTTCAGTAGTTCTGTATTGTATTCCTATTCTGGTCACCGTCCGTGTCTCAAAAACGCCTAATATGCTTAAGCTCTCTACTGGTGTAGTTAGTGTCCTCATGAGTGCGGTCTCGCATCTTGGAACTGTCAGGTTGGAGTAAGATTGTGTCCCGCAAAGCGTAGGTTACGGAGTCCGATTTCTACAGATCAAAGAGAAGCATGGATTGTAAAAAGAGGATAAAGATTAATCTGCCTCCTCCGCAGGCCCTCATTGCATCATGGGCATGCAGGTCACACTTTTGAAGGGTCTGCAAGGTCCTGTAAAAATTTGGCAAAATTTGGCACGGAATAATTTTGCATAATTAACTACCATTGTTAATAGCCATGGGTATATCCGAAGATTTTGAAGGACATTGAAGACTTATGACGTACGAATCCTAGCTTTAAAATGAAGGAATTGTTGAAAAAGCAATTACGGTTGAACTTTGTTAATTTTCTGCAGGAATAGTCAACGAAAATGCATTTAGTCTGCCTGGAGACTCTTGAATTCACACATTTTCGGTTTCCACAACAGTTAAAATTTGAACTACGCTACACTGTAAAAACTAGGAGTCCTGATCAGAAACCTGTAAGGGTTTCTAGTAGGCCCCTAGCCCCTTTATTATTATAATTTTATACCAAATGTATTTAGCTTAAAATGTATACATGGGCGAAATAACTAAATTAATAAAACATCTGGACTGTGATTGGCTGATTCCAGTGCAGTTAATCTCAAACAACAGTGCAGAATTGTGTTATCACAGTGCAAAAATCTGTTATCACTAAGAACCAATCAAATTGATTGTACAGCGGATTTTTCCGACACAAAACAAACAAAGATGGCGGCCAAGATTCGGCGGTTTTGGGGATAATTTGTTCAAATTTGAAGCTAGTTATAAGTTATGCTTTAATATTGCCAAGTGAAGTACCTACAAGAAGACCAGAAGCTTCTTTATGCCTCGAGTAAACTTTTTCAAGTAGTAAATGAAGTGAAACGTTTTTTAAAGGGTATTGGCAATAAAAAATAAGTTTGCCTCATTTGAAAGAACTCGTCAAATGGTATAAGAAGACCTTTTACAATATTTCCGTATTTGTTTTGGTTTTTGAAATATTTCGACCAAAGACAGCGTGCTGTCCGGCATCTTGTTGTAATATTGGGTCTAATTAACTAGGAAATTGGTGACGTCACAAGCAGGGTAAACCTGATGAAACTACTCCGTGGGTGACCAAATTTCCTTGGAAGGCTTTTTAAATGTTGTGGGTCAATTTAAAATGGAAACAGCGCAACAGAAAATCGAGTTTCTAGCTCATAATGTCATTAGGTTGGCAAGATAAAAATTTCACTTTACCCTGCTTATGTCGTCACATGCATAATTTTGCATATCAAAAATAATTCCAAGATGGCGGACAGCACGCTGACTTTAGTCAAAATATTTCCAAAACCAAAACAGATACGGAAAAATTGTAAAAGGTCTTCTTATACCATTTGACGAGTTCTTTCAAATGTGATAAACTTAATTTTTATTGCCAATACCCTTTAACAAATAAATATGTGAAGAGTGGACGGCTAAACACGAACGTTAAAATGTTAGTTTTGAACATTTTTTCATGTATACTATTAATAAGGGGGGTTATTCGTGACACGTGATTCGTGTTAAGATGAGCCCGTGAAACGTGAAAGAAACTGAATTAGAACTGTGATTCGTGAATTTGGGGTTTAGCGTGATGCGTGATTTGCTTGCTATTAGATGCGAGACCCGTGATTTTTTTTATAGGATTTCGTGAAAATTAAATTTCACCAAGGACTTCTTTGTCTTTATTTGTCTTTCTTTTCACTGACATCTTGAACGGTAGAAAACATTCTTGACAGAGAACATCTTGAACGGTATATTGTAAAGAAAGAAAGATGTCAGAGCTCCAACTAGTTGTCTGGGACCAAAGATTTTGAATCACTTAAACAGTTCCTCAGCCATAACCTTAAACTAAGCGGCAAATGGAGCTCGCCAGGAGGCGACAAGAAAGCATTTAGCGATGGACATAAATCAATAAGATAACTTTATTATACCACGCTGGGTATCTCAAATGTGCAATAAATAATTTACAAAATATAATAAAACCTATACAATAATTTAAGCCTAATAATAAACAATTATCTAAAAATATGTGCTATATATGGCGAAAAAGTAAGAAAGTGTTCAGTGTCGTTTGATGCCAGAAAGCGAACACGCTCAAACGTAAGCTGTGCATTATCACCTGTGGAAATGATATTAAAATAAAAATGAAGATATATCGCTAGAAGAAGTCAAGGCTATGAAATATAACAAGAGCCCCTTTTCGTGTAGATGTAATAATATAATATGAATTTATATAGCGCCTTTTTCATAAAAATGCCCAAAGGCGCTTTATATGGATAATAAAAGTATGATATATAACCTATGCTACTAACTAAAATTAATTATATTACAATTTTAATTAAAAATATCTTTAAAAAGGAAGGTTTTTAATGTACTCTTAAAAGTACGGTGGCCCATACGTGCAATCCACAAAACATTTGTTCAGTGCAAAAACAATTACTTCGATACGCTATTTAATACGAAATAAGGATCAATGCAAAACAAATTTGTTCTCAATGCGAAATAAATATGTTCTCAATGCAAAACAAATTTGTTCTCAATATAAAATGGCAACTTGTTCCAAAGGAATGCGGCTGAAACAGAAAAAGACCGTAATCCATATGACTTTAAATTAAAGTACTAATGGAACTTTTAATAACATTTTCGAGAAAGACTAGTACTGTCAACAGTCCGAATATGATTCCGATTCAGACGAAGAAACAACGAGAGAAGCGGAAACTGATGAAGTAGCTAATAATTTGAATAACATTGCCGTAAATTTCTTATCGACGTCAATTCGTACTCGATCAGGCAGAGCTATAACCTTGTGTCACAGAGCTTTAGCTTCTTATCAATAAACAATTAGTTATGATAAACTTCAAACATACGACAAATTTTTTAATTGTA
Organism: Corallium rubrum; assembly: GCA_964035015.1. Taxonomy (NCBI): domain Eukaryota; kingdom Metazoa; phylum Cnidaria; class Anthozoa; order Scleralcyonacea; family Coralliidae; genus Corallium; species Corallium rubrum. Next base: position 1,867,306 of record CAXIUP010000214.1, on the reverse strand, counting down.
GACCTGTTTCGGCAAAACGTATGCCATCTTCAGTACAGATAAACGGTTAACTAATTTACAAATGGATACGAGTGTCTTTATATATACAGTGAATAAAGGATTATAAAATTCAAATTCAAACTTTGATTCAAAATTACAACGGGCAAAATTACTGAAATACCTAAAAGTTCAGTTGGTTATATGTATATCCTAATTAAAGAGTACATACCCTTTAACATACCCTGTAATTATAATCTGTTTGCACTTATAGTTTATCTATATTAATGTAAATTCCATTGCATGAGTTCTACTCTTTAATTAGCATATACATATAACCAACTGAACTTTTAGGTATTTCAGTAATTTTGCCCGTTGTAATTTTGAATCTAAGTTTGAATTTGAATTTTACAATCCTTTATTCACTGTATATATAAAGACACTCGTATCCATTTGTAAATTAGTTAACCGTTTATCTGTACTGAAGATGGCATAAGTTTTGCCGAAACATGTCTACAATTAAAAAATTTGTCGTATATTTGAAGTTTATCATAGCTTTGGTGCTTGTAAGAACATATGGAAACAATTAGTTGTTGAGACTAAGGCCAATTAAAAAATATTTCTGTTTTTCATCGTCGCCCGCCCCCCAAAATTCGTCTGCCCCGATTTTTTAATTTTCTTTTATCGTCAGTTTCTGTTGGAAACCAAAAATTTGGCGCCGTAATGCGCTATTGTTGTTAGAAAAGAGCGGTAAATCATGTTTTTGCTTTTGCTTTTGCTTTTGTACCGTCGCGCGTGAGCAAAGTACAGTAGCCTTCCGAAGAAACTGGACAAGCAGGTAAATCGTGCAAAGCGTTGAAAGTTAAAATTAGATTTAGCTTTGGACAGTAATCGTTAGCTATGCAAGCAAAGCGTACGAAATAGAAAACATCTCATCTTTTAACCCGTTTTCTTTAAGAAAATACGCTACAAATAAAAACAAAAAATTTAAAAAACCTGCCCGCCCGCCCCAATTTTTTCCAAAAAAGTGATGAAAAACAGAAATATTTTTTTAATTGGCCTAAAGTCGGAAATAGAACCGAAACGTTGCTTCCTTATGCCATTTAGTTAAGTCACTTTGTTTCAGGCGTAGCCAGGATTTTGAAAGGGGGGGAGCCGAAATCAAAATAAATTTTTAGGGGGGTCGGGGGGCATGCTCCCCCGGGAAATTTTGAAATCGAGAGTCGCTGAAATGCCATTTCCTGGCTTTTGGAGGAAGATTTTACAGACTCTAAAGGTTAGAAAACGTCATAAAATACTCAAAACACGCAAACGTCACATAGATACTCAAAATGCATACACTCAGTAGATTGAATACACTGTTTACAGTTTATTTCCTGACACAATGGCATATTGCATCAGTTTTGTAGTTACATGTCTGTTGTTTTATTTCAAAAGGGGGGGAGCCGCGGCTCCCACGGCTCCCCCCCTGGGTACGTCCCTGCTTTGTTTCTCGGATTGTATGGACAATGGACGACAGTCATACACGTAGTACACTAAAGTTACTTAACGTTAGTTTCTAGTAACTTTTCACATAGCCATAGGGGACATAAGACGCAACGTTAAATTCGCTAGTTATTAAACCATTGCTAGTTAATAGAAAATAAACATGGTTTGGAAGCTCGAAAAAATCATTGTTTTATGTTTTTGTCCAGGTTTAATTTATGGAAATTTGTGCACTTTCACAGTTACTGAACATATTGTGTTTTCTGTATAATGAAGCAATCATCCAATAGCAACGTTTGAGTTCAATCACTCAACCATACTGTTTAAATATTAATAAACCTAAAACAAAGGATGTGGCACCTTCATGTACCTTTCAACATGAATTGTAGCTTGATTGTTAACCGCTTTGAAGCTTGCCGAGTTTCCAAACCACGTTTATTTTATGGCTAAATGTAAATAAAGTTTAATTAAACGTCACTTCGTCAGAATTCGTGATGCGTGAAATTGCCTTAAAAGTACACGTGACGCGTGAAATTGTGAAAAATCAGTGCGTGAAACGGGGTCATGACCCTCAAGAGTGCAACGTTTCGAGCGAAGGCCCTTGGTCGTTTCTCTATTTTGAAGTAACCGGAAGTAAATGGATGAAAACGCGCGATCTGATTGGCTACTGAGTCAAACTAGCGTGTTTCCTGCATTTTAAAGATCCATTTTGAATTTTCACCGCCACTGACGAAACCAGGATACTTGGACGAGTGTTTTTTGTCGTTTTTAATGAATTTCCAGTGGTTTTAATCACAAGAAAAAGTCGGGAGTACCTGGATATGGATTTAGATGAGCTATTTACACAACAAAACGTTTTAACTGCAACGTTGAAGGTATTTTTATTGCTGAAATCGCCAAGGTGCTCGAAACCACGTGTGGTCGTAGCTGCGATATAACAAGCTCGTCTTGAGACAGGTATTGTGTAGTTTTCTTGCCTTTATTAACGAGTTAAAGACATTGTTTAATATAAGAAGTAAATAACTTAGTCGATGGGTGATTGTTGAGTTTTTAGAGCAGTTGAAAAGCTTGCAACTTATTCGGGTTTCGCCTCGTGTTTTCGCGGTCATGTCATGTGCTGTGTCAGCACTATTAAATATTTCAGTTAAATTTATAGTCTCTGATAAATTTTGTAGTGAATGCAGCTATCAGTATCGTTGTTATGTAATATATCAACAACGAATTTGAGTGTTTCATCAGGGGATTCAAACACGAGAAAACATGATGAAAGAGTGGTTTTATTGTTTTCTCGTGTCTGGATTCCCCTGATGAAATACGATAAACGAGTTGTTGATATATGGCATCTCAAACTCATTAATAATTCATGAGATAATCAGCCAATTACAATAGTCCATTCAATCACCTGATTGACGTTGGATACGCCAGGAAAGCCCAAGATATTAGATGAAAACCAGTGTTCATCTAATTCTTGAGATCTTAATTATCTATGCAAAATAAACAAGTTGCTGTATGAATAAATTTTACACACACTCAAGAATAAAATCTCTTGAGGGTTTATTTTAATTGTATTTTGTAATTGAAATCGCTCGATTGAGATGCCATATCAACAACTCGTTTATCGTGTTTCATCAGGGGAATCCAAACACTCGAAAACAATAAAACCACTCGGCCTTCGGCCTCGTGCTTTCATCATGTTTTCTCGTGTTTGGATCCCCTGATGAAACACTCAAACTTGTTGTTGATATATTACATCTCTATTGAGCAATTTCAATTGAAAAAAGGCAATTAAAATAAACCCTCATGAGATTTTATTTATGATGTGTGTAAGATTTATTCATACAGCAACTTGTTTATTTTGCATAGATAATTGAGATCTTAAGAATTAGATGAACACTGGTTTTCATCTAATATCTTGGGTTTTACTGGAGTATCCAACTTCAGTCAGGTGATTGAATGAACTATTGTAATTGGCTGATTGTCTCATGAATTATTTTCGAGTTTGAAATAATCTCAAACTCATTAATAATTCATGAGATAATCAGCCAACAGACCTTTCCGCATGAAGCGAATGGGTCACATGATCTTTCTTTTTGAGAAATTTGATTGGCTAATGTCCATTGTTTGTCTTGAAAACAATAAAGCAGCCTTTGGCCTCATGCTTCCATCATGTTTTCTCATGTACATAAAACTTATTTCACAGCCATGATGGAAATTGCTCGTAATTATAGTCCTATTATTACAGCTAGTTGATGGCAACATTAGTCACCTCAGATTTCAAGGACTCTTCTTAGGATTCTTGCTGATCCAAGTTCAACAACCTATATATAGGCAACATGCCTATAGGGGATCTATAGGCAACCAATAGGCTATCCGCCTATAGGCAACCTGTAATATGTAACCCCAAGGCAAGAGCACCTCATAAGCACATGACACAAATTATGACCCTGGGTCTGATTAGCTGTACGTGCTTTGAAAAGCTTGTTACAAGCTGCAAAAATGAATTTGCACTTCATGTTTCCTAGTAACATTGAAACAGATTTACAAAAAAAAATATTTTGGCTAAGGTTGTCCACCATGGTGCAATATAATATTGTAACTGAACTGAAGGAGAGTATTTTGTACCATATTGTCTATTAGTATCTAAACTTGTACTGTACTGTACTGTACTGTACTGTACTGTACTGTACTGTACTGTACTGTACTGTACTGTACTGTACTGTACTGTACTGTACGGTATGGTATGGTACTGCCTGAACATACTTATAAGATGTTTGATTTAGTATATTAGTTTATTTTAATTAGGGATGACTTTCATTGTTGTATTAAAAGGTTTGACTATATTTCTATACTGTGAAGCATGAACATGTATATCTTGCATTGATACTCAACAAACATTTATTTTACCCACAAGAAACTTCCATTTGGGTTCAGTTTCAATTTGGTAAACAGTAGCTTCTAAGACACACACACTGTTCAAATTACATGTATTTGTAATGGTAAATACCATGAAATTAATGGTAATACCATGTAGCTACTAAGATTATCTGTGGGGCAAAGATGGCATTCCCCCTGCAGATTTTGACAGGCCCCAAGAAAATGAGGGAGTAGAAAAAAACTATTTGGTTTCTCTTTAATTTACAAACGAATGGTGAAAACTTCAGTGTATATACACGAATGGTGTTATCAACTTATCATGCAATTAAGGACCTGTGCCACTGGCTGCAGTGTTGTCAACCTTGGGATTTTATCCCAAGATCTTGGGATTTTTGTCAGCGGTAGCCATAATGTCGGCGTGTTGCTTGCGCGATAGGTTTTGGACCGCACTTACGTCATATTCGTGCAGCCATCGCCAGGTATTCGACGCGATCGCTATATAGTCAAGAAGATCGCCATTGATCGCCAAGTATTCGGGAAGTACTCGAGTTGTTTTCGTGGCCTCGCGGGGAATAAACTAAAGTGAATCTCGTCTAATCGTCTTTGCGTTTTGGTTGCTCTCTCGATATTGGAACGGTTTCTGTCCGCATTGATCAGTTTATACAAGGTAAGAAATAGTTTCAAAACTGTGACGTTGTTTATTTTATATACTATATACTAGAAATACATTAATGCAAACCTCGTATTCATTGTTTATTATTATTAATAACCTCTGCCGTGAATCAATGCCAGGGGTGTATTAATACCACTGAATCCTTAAATTATGTTGGTCACTCCAGACAAAGGAATTGCATATTTTTTTACCCTGTTTCACACAAAATGGCTAAAAATGGTACACAGTTCCAAACTGAAAGGAAGGAAAACATAGGGTACCTTGTGCTAGCCTAAATAACTGCCAGCATATAAGAACGGACCTTGCACCAGATCAAAAGTGTGATAATTATTACACCGGTACCCTGTTCCAAACTAAAAATGCCAAAAATGAAAACCATTCCCTTTCCATTGGCACATCCCTGTATAGTCAATATATGGGAGTCCCGAACCTCCCATTGTAGCATACCAGTATAGATTATATTGTCTTTTTGCACAAAATACAATATTTTGACAACCCATTTGTATTGCTGTTTAATTGGCTTATTATACCACAGCAAGTATGTGACTATTAAGGCAACCAGAATTTTTTCAGCTTTGGCAAATGCCCAACACAACAGCAATGCCCTAGGTAAACATTTTTTAAAAGTACTGTGGATAAATACCCCACTCCCAGGCATAAAAAGTTCACAAATGCTTGACACAGGCATTACTCCAATTGATGAATTTATAATAAATACATAATACATGTGCAGTACAGTACAGTAAATGCATAAAAATGTCAAATACATAATTGTACAGTACATGTATGCCAACAATTCCTACACAGAGATATATGGTTATTACGTTTTCTTTTGTTATTAATAAATAAATATTTAAAAAAATATCTCTGTACCTTCGCATATTTTTCGGCCTCTATTCATTTCTCAGATGTGTTATAAAATAAATTCACTAAATTCATGTTTTTCTCTTCGCTGCATGTCTCTCTTTCTCTTGGCTATTCTTTTTGCTGTGTTTTCTTGCATAATTTCTAGCCTTTCTCTTCGCTGTAATTCTCCGCTGTTGTAGTGCTAGACACTGTGTTCAGCCATGAAATTGCGAGTTGCTCTTTTCGTTTCTTCGACTATAAACTCGGATTGTGTTTTGTTTTCCTGATTGAAGTCGCTTTAATATATACTGTAGTTCTCCTTGTAATCGTCTGTCTCTTGCTCTAGCCTGCTGCTGTTCCCTCCGTTCGTTCGCTTGTTTCTTTATCTTGTCTTTCTCTTGAATACGTCTCAACATTTCTAGCCTATAAACATGTTTTCTTCTCCGAACTTTTGTAAAATAGCAAAACTACAGAGAAAATGTGTACCCTTTTAACCACCATCAACCCCGCGGATCCCCGACATGGTCTCCGTTGATCGTTACATACAAATAAATAAATAAATAAATAAATATATATATATACACACAAATGGATCCTCCAAAACGCCAACATGGGTACAATCCCCGACCGGACGTACCGCCCGCTCCGTCGAGATTAGTACCCTCGCGTTGCGAGGCCCGCTTCGCAAACCACACGAACACGAGGGGACAAAATCTATAAGTATATACTTGATCGGAAACAGGGTACTTATAGCAGTACTAGAAATATTCAGCTTGTAAAGTTTGCTAGAAGTTGGGCCTTCAACCTTCTTTTATCGAAGAAACTGATATATACCTAAATTATTTATAATGATAAAATCGCTTTATAAGTTTAAGTTTAATGTTGGTTGAATTGTGTGTTGTGCTCGCTGGTCAGTGACTCATGTTTATACTGCATGTGCAGTACATGTATATACCATACACCAGTGCATACACTAAGAGTGAGAAGTGTGTTTTAACCAACTTCGAGCTAGGTGTTTTGATATTAGATCAAACACAACTTTCATTGTTTCGTGATCAAAGAAATCAGGAAATGAATTGTTTGATCACACATCAAACCTTTGTCTCGCTTATGATTTTCCTATCTGTTTGGTTTGTGAATTATTAATGAGTTCGAGAAGTATATATCACAGTGCCCTGTATTTACACTATATACATTGTATATAAGAAATTTATGCTAGGTGGTGTTTGTGGCATAGTGGTTAGTGCACGTGCCTTTCACCTCTGCAAGCTGGGTTCAATACCTGCACGGTGCAGTTATCTGATTAAAATAATTCACCTTGGCCACATGTGAGAAGAGTGCTTCCAGTTTGACTCTACCAAACACCACAGGTTTCCTCCAGGTACTCAGGTTTCCTCCTGTACTAAGACTGGACCAATGAGGGTGGGTCCATACTGGAGGATAACTGTTTAGATATAACTGATAGTTATCCAGTATAAATAAGGTTAGTTTAATTTTGTTTAAACAAAATATGTTGTCTGTTACATAGACATTACAAAACCTTGACTTGGTGCTTTGTTTACTTGTTTTAGGTGTTGTTCAATATCTTGTATAATGAAATTAAGAAACCAACGTTTGTGGACACCAGAGCTGCTACAGTGATCTGTCCACAGAATAGTAGATACACCAGAAGTCTGACTCTTGTGAAAGTACTGAAACATTCTATATCTACATGCCACCATTTGTATATTTTGATAAATTGTTGTAAACCTATTGTGAAGTGTTGGGAAACTTAAAGCCTTGAATATGTTGAAAGCCTTGAAATGACTACAATACTGAGTATTGTTGTACTGTGTTATTTAAAATACTAGCAGAATCACAAAATATTAGTGATATGCATTACACCTGAATGCCACTGACAGCATATTTATGGCAGGTAAAATGTTGTTTTGCAACACAATGTTGATTATCTGGAGTGATTAATTCTTTGAAAGTTTTCAAGGCAATAATGTATATAGATTATTTTTGTGGAAACACCATGAAAATTATTTATTTGCTAACAGTTTCGGCCTGAGTCAACAGGCTGAAAACTTAGCAAATAAATATTTTACGGTGTTTCCACAAAAATAATCTGCATGTATATGATCTGGGGTGAGTTGTACAAAGCCAAGATAGCTTATCTAGTTGATAAGTTCTAGCTAAAGAACAGCACTAATCATGCTTTGAACAACCTAATATAAAATTTTATCCACTGAATAGTTATGTATCTGATAAGTGTAGAAACAACAATCGAAATATAGTAAGGTTAGATATACTGCCGAAACAGAGAACGTAGGAGTCTAACGTTTCGAGCGAAGGCCCTTCGTCAAGAGAAACGTAAAGAGTGTAAACAAACAATGAGCTATATACGATCTGATAGTGCTGTTCAGTGGATTAAAGTTGTATCTGATAATGCTGTTCAGTGGATAAAAGTTAAAAATTGGGTTGTTCAAAGCACCACTAGAGTGGTTCTCTAGCTAGGATTTATCCACCATTTTTTGTGTGTGTCTGTGCTTTTCACACATTTTCATGCATTTCAAGTCTATATCTCGTTTGCGTACCTATTTTTTAAAGGAGTTGGGATTTTTTTCTCAGGGATTCAACTTGGGATTTTTCTTGGGATTAATTCCAGAGCAAACAGTTTCGGTTTTAAAAAGCTGATTTCAATGTTAATTATTATTTTTTTATTTAATTGATCATTAGATCATAGCCCCTACGTTCTTTATATATTCGTTTGATTTAGACAAGATGAAGTATATACTCTATCCAAATGAAGTATCACTGATACATGGGCTCAGGTTGCTATATGTCAAACGGCAATAGAGACCTGGGAACTAGTCGTAAATGAAACTGACCTTGGGATTTTTTGGTAAAAATAGGGAATCTTGGGATATTTTCAGACCTTTATTGGGATTTTTACGAAACTTGACTTGGCAACACTGCAGGGTCGTATCCAGAAGGGTTTAGACGCCGGAACCCCGGTTTGAGATCCCAAACTAGGTCCCCCAAAAAACCATATTAAAATGACATTAATTCAAAAGAATATGAAATTAACATAAAACTAACTACAATCATTATAAACTGTGTACTACAAACTGAGTTCTCTTTCCAGTCATTTAAAGCAGCTAAATTAGGCACTCACCAATGCCAGTGGTAAAAGAAAACGTAATAAAACGTCGTAATTCATGATCTCATAATACGATAAGATGAAGTACTTACCTTCCGTTTTTTGTGATATGCTGACCACAAGGAACGCAGGTTCTGGGGAGAAAAGTCTATCGAGCATTCGAGCGTGGAAAGATGTATTAAATTTTATTGTATTTTAATATTTTTGCCATTTGTATAAAAAAATTCACTAGTGAAAAGCTGCATTAAAAATCACCCATCAGAATGTTGAAATTCGCCGCTCAGAATGCAGGAATCAGAAACTCTAGTTTTCAAAATATTCTGGGGGAGCATGCCCCCGTAACCCCCTGGATGGTACACTCTCTGATTGCACAACCGGTATCCCCAAATTATCTCTGGATACGGCTCTGTGTGCAAACTATACTGAACATTACAGTATCTATTGTAAACCCACAGGTAGTGATGAGATCCCCCCCTAAGTAATGGCCCTCCTCCAAAGTAGTGGCGCTCCACTAGTAGCGGCTCCTGATTTCAAGTAGTGGCCCAAAACCAGTGGCTTCCCAAAAATAGTGGCCCCAAATAACTAGTGGCTTCCCAAAAATAGTGGTCCCAATAGTACCACATAACAAAGTAAACACCACATAACAAAGTAAACACCACATAACAAAGTAAACACCACATAAAGTAAACACCACATAACAAAGTAAGCACCACATAACAAAGTAAACACCACATAACAAAGTAAGCACCACATAACAAAGTAAACACCACATAAAGTAAACACCACATAACAAAGTAAACACCACATAACAAAGTAAACACCACATAACAAAGTAAACACCACATAACAAAGTAAACACCACATAAAGTAAACACCACATAACAAAGTAAGCACCGCATAACAAAGTAAACACCACATAACAAAGTAAGCACCACATAACAGAGTAAACACCACATAACAAAGTAAACACCACATAACAAAGTAAACACCACATAACAAAGTAAACACCACATAAAGTAAACACCACATAACAAAGTAAGCACCGCATAACAAAGTAAACACCACATAACAAAGTAAGCACCACATAACAGAGTAAACACCACATAACAAAGTAAACACCACATAACAAAGTAAACACCACATAATAAAGTAAACACCACATAACAAAATAAACACCACATAACAAATTAAACACCACATAACAAAGTAAACACCACATAACAAAGTAAACACCACATAACAAAGTAAACACCACATAACAAAGTAAACACCACATAACAAAGTAAACACCACATAATAAAGTAAACACCACATAACAAAATAAACACCACATAACAAATTAAACACCACATAACAAAGTAAGCACAACATAACAAAGTAAACACCACATAACAAAGTAAACACCACATAACAAAGTAAGCACCACATAACAAAGTAAACACCACCAGGGTTCGAAATAACGTTCAGAAAATATGCCTAATTTTGTCGGCTGTTTTTTGTAGGTCAAAATTGTTGCCGGCTGTTTCCCAAGCAGCAAAGTTACGTTCTGGATATAAGGTCCAAATAATGTATTGTAAACCAAATACTGGTTTCTTTTCGATCATATACAGAGAAATCAAAACAAATTACCATAATTCTGATCTTGGCAAAAGCAATTTCGCCGATAACCCAAAGTTTAGTTATATTTTGAAATTAGAAATTGCCGGCAAGGTCCTAAAACTGCCGGCTATCGCCGGCAGCCGGCTGCTATTTCGAACCCTGCACCACATAACAAAGTAAGCACCACATGACAAAGTAAGCACCACATAACAAAGTAAACACCACATAACAAAGTAAGCACCACATAACAAAGTAAACACCACATAACAAAGTAAACACCACATAACAAACTACTGTCAGTAAGTACCACATAACAAAGTAAACACCACATAACAAAGTAAACACCACATGACAAAGTAAGGACTACATAACAAAGTAAACACCATATAACAAAGTAAACACCACATAACAAAGTAAACACCACATAACAAAGTAAACACCACATAACAAACTACTGTCAGTAAGTACCACATAACAAAGTAAACACCACATAACAAAGTAAACACCACATGACAAAGTAAGGACTACATAACAAAGTAAACACCATATAACAAAGTAAACACCATATAACAAAGTAAACACCATATAACAAAGTAAGCACCACATAATAAAGTAAACACCACATAACAAAGTAAACACCACATAACAAAGTAAACACCACATAACAAAGTAAACACCGCATAACAAAGTAAACACCACATAAAGTAAACCCCACATAACAAAGTAAACACCACGTAACAAAGTAAACACCACATAACAAAGTAAACACCACATAACAAAGTAAACACCACATAACAAAGTAAACACCACGTAACAAAGTAAACACCACATAACAAAGTAAACACCACATAACAAAGTAAACACCACATAACAAAGTAAACACTACATAACAAAGTAAACACCACATAACAAAGTAAACACCACATAACAAAGTAAACACCACACAACAAAGTAAGCACCACATAACAAAGTAAACACCACATAACTTTAAGTAAGCACCACAACAAAGTAAACACCACATAACAAAGTAAACACCACATAACAAAGTAAACACCACATAACTTTAAGTAAGCACCACATAACAAAATAAACACCACATAACAAATTAAACACCACATAACAAAGTAAACACCACATAACAAAGTAAACACCACATAACAAAGTAAACACCACATAACAAAGTAAACACCACATAACAAAGTAAACACCACATAACAAAGTAAACACCACATAACAAAGTAAACACCACACAACAAAGTAAGCACCACATAACAAAGTAAACACCACATAACTTTAAGTAAGCACCACAACAAAGTAAACACCACATAACAAAGTAAACACCACATAACAAAGTAAACACCACATAACTTTAAGTAAGCACCACAACAAAGTAAACACCACATAAACTATGTCAGTAAGTACCACATAAAGTAAACACCGCCTAACAAAGTAAGCACCGTATAAAAAAGTAAACCCCACATAACAAAGTAAGCACCACATAACAAAGTAAGCACCACATAACAAAGTAAACACCACAACAAAGTAAACACCACATAACAAAGTAACACCACAACAAAGTAAACACCACATAACAAAGTAAACACCACATAACAAAGTAAACACCACATAACAAAGTAAACACTACATAACAAAGTAAACACCACATAACAAAGTAAACACCACATAACAAAGTAAACACCACATAACAAAGTAAGCACAACATAACAAAGTAAACCCCACATAACAAAGTAAACACCACACAACAAAGTAAAGACCACAACAAAGTAAACACCACATAACAAAGTAAACACCACATAACAAAGTAAGCACCACATAACAAAGTAAACACCACCAGGGTTCGAAATAACGTTCAGAAAATATGCCTAATTTTGTCGGCTGTTTTTTGTAGGTCAAAATTGTTGCCGGCTGTTTCCCAAGCAGCAAAGTTACGTTCTGGATATAAGGTCCAAATAATGTATTGTAAACCAAATACTGGTTTCTTTTCGATCATATACAGAGAAATCAAAACAAATTACCATAATTCTGATCTTGGCAAAAGCAATTTCGCCGATAACCCAAAGTTTAGTTATATTTTGAAATTAGAAATTGCCGGCAAGGTCCTAAAACTTCCGGCTATCGCCGGCAGCCGGCTGCTATTTCGAACCCTGCACCACATAACAAAGTAAACACCACATAACAAAGTAAACACCACATAACAAAGTAAGCACCACATAACAAAGTAAACACCACATAACAAAGTAAACACCACATAACAAAGTAAACACCATATAACAAAGTAAACACCACATAACAAAGTAAACACCACATAACAAAGTAAACACCGCATAACAAAGTAAACACCATATAACAAAGTAAGCACCACATAACAAAGTAAACACCACATAACAAAGTAAACATCATATAACAAAGTAAACACCACATAACAAAGTAAACACCGCATAACAAAGTAAACACCACATAACAAAGTAAACACCACATAACAAAGTAAACACCACATAACAAAGTAAGCACAACATAACAAAGTAAACCCCACATAACAAAGTAAACACCACACAACAAAGTAAAGACCACAACAAAGTAAACACCACATAACAAAGTAAACACCACATAACAAAGTAAGCACCACATAACAAAGTAAACACCACCAGGATTCGAAATAACGTTCAGAAAATATGCCTAATTTTGTCGGCTGTTTTTTGTAGGTCAAAATTGTTGCCGGCTGTTTCCCAAGCAGCAAAGTTACGTTCTGGATATAAGGTCCAAATAATGTATTGTAAACCAAATACTGGTTTCTTTTCGATCATATACAGAGAAATCAAAACAAATTACCATAATTCTGATCTTGGCAAAAGCAATTTCGCCGATAACCCAAAGTTTAGTTATATTTTGAAATTAGAAATTGCCGGCAAGGTCCTAAAACTTCCGGCTATCGCCGGCAGCCGGCTGCTATTTCGAACCCTGCACCACATAACAAAGTAAACACCACATAACAAAGTAAACACCACATAACAAAGTAAACACCACATAACAAAGTAAACACCACATAACCAAGTAAACACCACATAACAAAGTAAACACCATATAATAAAGTAAACACCACATAACAAAGTAAACACCACATAACAAAGTAAACACCGCATAACAAAGTAAACACCATATAACAAAGTAAGCACCACATAAGAAAGTAAACACCACATAACAAAGTAAACATCATATAACAAAGTAAACACCACATAACAAACTAAACACCGCATAACAAAGTAAACACCACATAACAAAGTAAACACCACATAACAAAGTAAACACCACATAACAAAGTAAGGACTACATAACATATATGTACTTTGGTTGTTTTCTAGGTTTTTTGAAGATGACTGGCTCTTACCTTATATTTTTTTTCGTTTGTTTTTCAATTTTATTTCTGTTAAAAATCCAAGGTAACTAAATGTAGTTTAATGTAACCGGAAGTCTGTTATTGTGTTAATCTATGTGCCAGTTACTTGTTGTCAACGCGTTGCCAATGTGTGTAAACCGATATGTCTATTAATTAATATGATTAAGTAATTAGTCGGCACTTGACAGACAAATTAGTGTTCATGTGCATGTATTCAAGACGTTTCTGACTTGAAAGAGTTAAGGCTATGCGTGTACAATGTTGCATTGTGTAATTTAGACAATTGTTTTAGTCTATGGTTTTCTAGATTTCGTATCATTGTACAGTTTGATTTTTGAGTCGAATGGATTTGTACGGGTTTTTTTTATTTTTAATTTTTTGATGTGTCCAACTCTGTAAACATTTACACGTCAAATCTATTTAGTCAGTTGATTAATATTGTACTGTTGGCCGAAAGGATGTAAACGGCCTAACTTGCAACTATTTTACTATAGCACATGTAACCAAGATAAGTCTCGTCGGGATAACACATTTACTGTAAAATGGTACTGCTTTCCTTTGTGTTTTCCTCATTAATTATTAATGATTTTTTAAGTCATATTTACCTTCACCAGGAAGTTATGTTTTTATCCCTGCTTGTCTGTCTCATTTGTTTGTCCGTTTGTTTGTTGTTTTGTTGGGGGGTTTTTGACGCCAGGATATCTCACAAAATACTGCACAGGTTTTCCTGAAAGTTTGTGGAAAGATTGATCATAGATCAGGGACCAACCGTTCAATTTTGGTTTAATTTAGTTGAAATTTGGATGAGAAGTTAACAAAAATCTTACCACAAGATTTTGCAAATTTTGGTATGAGTGCAATCAAGCATTTTATTCATTCTTACATGTGTTGGTCTCGTGAGCTAGCTGGTTAGCAAGATGGCTCGTTTTCTCTAATAACCCGCTGGCGGAGGTATATGCAGTGTCTGACTGCCCTCTTGTTATGTAATGTAAACGAAGTGTGAATGGAATAAATTGTTTAAAAATGGTATCATTTAATGTTTTTATTTATTCAATAAATTATTTGGAATTTTTTTCATCATTAAGTAAGAAATCATGTACATGTATATATGTACTGTAGCCAATTATTGAAATAATCATTTGCAATCTAAATGATTTGAAACAAATTTTTTTTTACTGAAACAGTACTTTTAATTGGTATTTTTTCAGTCATGTGTTCTTTTTTTTTATTGTACAGCCCAATCTCTAAAAGTTGTGCGAATATCTTCTGATCCAAGTTATGTTGATTTGGGAAAGACACTGATACTTAATGCGACGTATAACTACAGTGGCGCTAGTGATGTGGGAGTGTTGTGGAGGATCGACAATAGCAAAGTATTAGTTGAACAGGTCCGAGGTGGTAGTTTGGATATCTTTGATTCACGAGCATCTCTTGAAGGACGAGCAACCTTTGTGTTAAGAAATACGACGTTATCTGATAATGGAACATATATATTGAGGGCATCAATTGCTGGATACACTGCACCTCTTGAAACATTTACTGCGATTATTCAAGGTACCTACATATGTAAATTACTCAAGTGTTAAAGATCACAAATTGTTTTTCATTGCATGTGGACACGCTCACGTTTGTAAAATATCTAAATTTATCTGAATTTAGCTTGCGTATATCTATGTAGTATGTGCATTGTGTGGACAGTGTTATTGCCTCACGTGGAATTCGCGTGGTTGCATGTATTGGTTTTGTAACGTTACTACTGTACATGTAAATATACACTGTATTCGTTTCCAAATTTTTGACCAAATAGACATCATATGCCATACTCAGCCAGAGTACTGGGTACAACTGTTTTTGATGTGTGTGTGTTAACCAGCCTCAACTATTGAACTCTAAGGAGACTGAAACGATGACTCGCTTGCACGTTTTGAACCCAAAAATGGCGGACATGCGGGCCGCCATGCACGTCAACCCCAGTCCCTTTTACTTTATAGCCGAGAAAAAATGAAGCTGAATTTGGTGAAATGGGTTGCAAAAACAGCTTGAAATCAAAGAAAAACTGCACATGTTAACCACTTTCAGGCTTAGATCAAATTCCAATATACCGTAGAGTAGGTGAACACCGACATGACGAGTAAAAACAAGAAAAACAGTAAAAAACCCAGACAAATATAAAGAAAATACATAAGAATCCCAGGTTTGAAATGAGTTTGTTTATAAAAACAGTTCGGTTTTAAATTTCTGAATTTTCAGTACAAAAACCCCCACAAAATGCACTTTACTGGGTGCTATGACAGCTCTGCAGTTACTCTTCGTATCGAAAAATGTCAGATTTAGCATTTCCGACACTTAAGGTGGTTCCCTATAGTTTAAAAAAATACGAGCTATTTCATACGCTCATTATCTAATGTTATTCACAAGTTTAAAACATTTGTTAGATAAATACTAAGTAGACCTTACTATAGCAGAACTATCGCAGATATAAAATATCTATCAAAAAGTTCAATTATTTGCTGTTACTATGGTAATAATGACGTTGGAACTTTGGTATATTTTCAAATATTGCATAATTGAAGCGGCATGTCTTCAGTTTGCTTCGGTGAATTTTTTGAAAAATTGCTGAGATGATAGATACTGTTGTGGAGAATATCCATGCGCAAAATCAGAGAGGGTTGTTTGGACAGATTTTTCGCTATAAAAATTATCGATTTAATAAAAAAGTTCTGTCAAGATCGCTATTTACGCATGCGTAGCGATACTATTTCTAGTCACCAGTCCCCTATTGAAATTATCGTAGGGAGCCACCTTGAGTTAAAGCTATAATTTAGCCTTAATCTCATTACTAATTCTTGGCTTGACAACCTTCAAACGTTTGAGATAACAAAGAAAAATAAGAAAAACCTGCATTTTCCGTACGAGTTTCGGACTCGAATTTTGCTTTTGTGTGGCAGATATTTCGTCGTTCAATCCATTTTCGAGGGTAGAAATAGTTCAGGTACAAAGCCGTTAAGCCCAGTACGTACTTGTGAAAGTATTGCGACTCACGTGACTCGAAAATGAGGATGAGGATGTTTTCAATGTGGACTAATACAAAGTCGATACCTCATTTTGAAATTTTTGAAACCATATTTAACCATATCAAACCAAGTTGAAACCATAAAATAATGAAGAAATTTAGTTTTGATACAAGAAATTGGACTTTTTCTTAAAAATTAACAATATTTGTTCTAATCAATGCATAATTATCTATGTTATTATTTCCGTTCCCACAATGCCCGTGGGTATTTGTGGTAAAACGATTTTTGTCATTCCAGAAGAGCAAGGTATTGTAGCACCCAAAAAATAAAATGGTATTGTAGGTGCTGTATTATGTTAATTTACTTTTGTTTCAACGATATGTTATTTCTGTGGGATGGCTGTCTAGGCAATACAAAAATATATTAGTCGCATTTGTTACTACCATAATTGTGTTCTCTTTGAGAATTGTTAATGTAAATATCTTGTGGGCTAAATATCTTGCGGGCATTCCTGGGCCGCAGGAGTAAATTAATTGGTCTGTCTGTTTGTGTGTCTAGTTTTAGCGCAAAGGCCTATGTGCAAGCAAAGCCCACGGGGTACATACCTTACAAAATACTTCTTGTTATATGAGCATTTCTTTAGATCGTATTTAAACATCGATTTACCATCAGCATCCCCATCGGACAGCTTTGGGCATTAGCTAATCAGACTTCATGCGGAAACGTCTATTGGTAGAAGCGAAACAAAAACAGTTTCATTGAACATTCTTGTCGTGATTGTAAAGGTTAACACTTTGAGGCCTGGACCTCTCCCTGAGCTGAACGTGAATCGTTTGGCGTTAGCCAGAATAAAATCGTCTGGCGTTAGCCAGAATAACATACTAAAGGCTTCAAAGTGTTAAAGAGATAGGTTTTAACACTTTGAGGCCTGGACCTCTCCCTGTGCTGAATAAAATCGTATGGCGTTAGCCAGAATAAAATACTAAAAACTCGTTTTCAGGCTTTAAAGGGTTAATATTCAGTGATTCTTAACTTTTAACTTTTTTCTAGTTAAATCAATTGCTAAAGTTAACTGTACTACTCCTGTGAATCTCACAGAAGGTGAAAACCTTTCATGTATTTGTTATGGAATGAATGGTAGTCCTCCTCCTACTGCATATTGGCTTAAAGATAACAACCCAATAGCTATAGCAAAGGGGTATCTGAGTGCACTACTGGACAAGAGAAACGTCAGTGAGAACGATACAGGGACGTACACTTGTCGAGCGCAAAGTGGAAATTTAATTGACGAACAACGAGTCAACGTTACTGTTCTTTGTAAGTATTTGTGTTCAGTTATATGAGTAGTATTATTTAATATTAACTACTTAACCGAGAGTGAGGTCGTTACGGTAAAGTATTAGACCGAGGTCTTGCTCATCCTCGTTCCCAGGGCCTCCTCGGTACACTGGAAAATCGGAGGCCCTGGCTGGACGAAGGTTATTGTCTAAAACAGGAAGTGGGCAAACATATTTTCAACTGTCAAACAACGCTGTGAATAGAGTGAAGATTATCACTCATATAATACCGAAAAAGTCTACGAATAAGGCCAACAAAGTAGGATTCGTAACGCGAGTTGGAACTGCGATGAGTTTCATCATTTAACTTTCAAAATCGAACGATTTTAGACATAGCGTGACTCGGTGAGTCATTCGTTGGCGACGCCAAATTATTTTCGTAAACAACCTACCTACCTTTGAATAGCATTTCGGTAAGCGAAATTGTGCTGTTTTGTCCAGCGGGAAGAATAGCAAACACCAAACCTTTAGGACGTCATAATAAAGCAACTTTTCTTCAAATATCTGAGTGTATCTTGTTTGTTTCGTTATATATTACCGCGTAGAATTCTGAAAGTAACGGCCCCCGTTACTTTTGGATTTGTCATGCCTTGGGGGCCGCTACTTTCGGGGGGCCGCTAAAAAAAAGTTTTCGTTCATCAGTAACTAGAAGAAAGGGATAACGAAATAAATATTGAGGGCATTCCTAACTACACCATCGGCCAATCTTATGATGTAGAGGACGTAATGTTTTTCTACAGCAGCAATGGTGACCTTGACATGATTGTCGGCGGCGATGGTGGCAACTTATAAAGAGGGAACGTGTTGTAAATATTGAAAATTAAAGACGAACACGTGCTTTCATCGAACAGAAATATCGATAATGGAAAAAAACATATATTACTAGCTTTAAGTTGATTGTTAAGTTTTAATGCGAAAATTACTTTTTTATTGGATAAACATGTATTTGAAACATTAAAAAAATGCGCCACATTCGAAGGGGCCGCTACTTTCGGGGGTGGGGTGGGGTGGGGTGGCGCTATTTTGGGGGGGGGGGGGGGGGGGGGGGGGGGGGCGCTACATTCGCGAAATTTTAGAAGTGCCACAAATTCAACGTTACTTTCGGGGTGCCGTTACTTTCGGAATTCTACGGTATGTCCATGTTCGCACCCAGGGCGATGTGATGTATTCAATGACTCAATGTCCTAGAATCTAGGACATCTGGTTTTCATCTGACCAGGGCTTCCAATTTTCCAGTGTACCGAGAAGTCCCTGGGAACGAGGATGATGTCTTGGTGTATTGACCGAGCGATATAGCGAGGTTAATTAGTACGTTCAAGGCCGAGATTTGATATATTTTACCGTAAAGACCGAACGGTCGAGGTTATCCCCGAGCCCGGGTGTAGGGCCGAAGGCCCGGAGCCCGGTGAGGGTGCTAATTTCGACACGCGTTGAGTCATTTTACACGCGTGGACAAACGTGATATGCGAACGAATTTCTGTGATCTGAATATTTATTTATTTATTTGTATATATGTGTGGACCGACCATGCGCGGTTAAGATTGTGGGCACTGGGGACAATATAGTTCTTGACACAAAGATTTGAACTATAAACAACGACAAAAAGACTTGAGAAAGGAGTTTTTGGGAAACGTATATCACTTTTGAAAGAACAAAAACAAATCAACGTCTACGTATAAAGCAAAACAACGTCTTGACGAGAAGGAAACCCGTCAAATCGAAACTCGAAAGGAGGAAAAAGAAATAGTAAAACTTGAAAACTAACGAAGAATAAAAACCGGCGAAAAGTTTTAGTTTACGGTAAAAATATAGAGCAGCCGCTCTCAGTAATCACGAACATTTAGTAGCAAAACTGTTCGAGTTTCCCTGTTTAAATCCTGTCCTTAAAGTATTTTAATTAAAATATTTGTCCATAATTTGGCATAAAACTCAGAAAAGGAGCAATTTTTCTTCTGTAAAACGTATAAATGCTGTTGAAATATTTATTAACATGTGGCCATGTGGGTGAAAACAGTTTCAGCACTTCATATTTTGAAATGAAAAATTGTTTTTGTTAATAGCTTAAAGCCGGAATTTGAAATGTCATAAATGAATGTAGCTGTAGGTATAGTTGTTTGAGTAGATTTCAATCAATTCAGTGTCTTTGAAAAATGTTTTCAGATACTGTAGCGATGTTTTTTGTAAACATAGAATGAAAGAACTGTAAAATATAACCTTAATATTTTGACAACATTTTTACGCCTGCCTCATTAGCCTATTTCCAGGCCCCCAATAGAAAAGAGGGCAAGGGGGGGGGGGGGGGGGCATTAATATTTTCTAATCAGGAGGTATTTACAAAAATTCTTGTAAAAGCGGGCGAGGGTTATTGCATTTATGTATTTCTAGTTAAGCAGTTTATTATATGGCACTTTTTTATTACAAATCAATCTTGTATTACTTATCCAAGTACTAACCCCGTCTAACCGGACTAGCGTTATTTTCTGTTGTTTCTTTCTCGTCTGGATATTAAAATTTACTTTTAAAATGTTCATCGTCATTTATTTCATTTATTTTCGTTGTTTGCAGAAATAAGTTTCTTATTAGGATTTTTTGTTTGTTTCCAATCGTAGGGCATTAACAATTTCATAATGCCCGCGGGCATTGCGGAAACATCTCGCCACGTCAGCAACCAATCACAGCGCGTGATTTGGCGCGGAAATAATTCGTGCCATATAATTAAATCACTCAAAAATTGTACATGTTTGGTACTGTGGGAGAAACACATACATGCTTCCTTTGAAGTAATTTGGTTTGATAATAGCAAAGATATATAACCTTCTTTGGTAACTGATTATGCACATGTGACGTCGAGATGTTTAATGTGCATATCAAACAAACTGAAATATCTCAACAACAAAGCAAGGAAACAAAAAACTGCAAAGGATGTTACTTTGTCATATTAAGTGCTCTTTCAAATATGACAAACTTAATTTTCGTTTTAAAGGCATTTTAAAGTGTCTATGAAGTGAAATACTCGTTGGCATTTTTATTGTTTTAATGAACAGAGGAGCATGGTAGAAGCATTCACTGAAAATTTCAAGAGAATCTGATATTAACTCTCAAATTTTGGCATGGCTAGTTCGTTTTTGGTGAAAATTTTAGCTTTGAGTAACAATGTCTTATGATGTACGCAAATATACAATTATGGATAAGAACAATGGATTTTATCTCCGTTCGTCATAAGTCATTGTTACTGAAAGCCCAAATTTCTCAAAAAACGAACTAGCCATGGCAAACTTTGAGAGTTCATAATTCAAGAACTATCCCAGATTCTCTTGAAATTTTTTGTGAATGATCTTACCATGCTGTTTTGTTCATTAAAACTATAAAATGTCAACGAATTTTTTACTTCATAGAAAGTTACATGTCGTTCGTTCTTTTTTGTTTTTTTAAGATGGACCAACTTTCATCAACTTTAAAAGCAACGCGACCGGCAATATTGCTCCAGTTGGTGACTACGTCAAACTAACATGCCTGGCTGATGGTTATCCCAAACCAAGCTACAAAATTACTTTTGTGAAAAACCAAACGTTTGAGGAGGTCCAAAACAGTAGTGAGGGAATATTGATAATTAACACTGTCAATATCAGTGATGTTGGAACATATCGTTGTGTTGCCAAGGATAACTTTGGTAGCATAGAGGCAGAACTAGTTCTCAATGTGACGACAAAAGCAACACAGTCAACGACAACCGCGTCTACAACTGTCCCCACTTCGTCTACAAATAAAACGACAGCTAACTCTTCTATGACTAGCCCTGTTCCACCTACAACCGCAGGTAAGGGGATGTGTTTTATACTTACATGTTAAACAAGGAGTATTGAGATCATAAGTGATCTAATTTTGATTGGCGAAGCGAAGGCGAAAGCTGTTTTTCAGCTGCTTTGCAACTGTCAGGACCAGGTGCTTGAGGGGACTAATATTTTTAGATCATTTTTTGACACTAACTTCACTTAATTTTATGTTATATATTATCTCCCATAATTAGCATTTATTTTTTATAATTAGTTTATATTACTGTAATATCAAATCGTAATTCTGTCACATGCGGCCAAGGTGAAATTTTCAATCATAACTGTTTATAAGGGCAGGAATCGAACCCACTATGCCACCAACACCCCCACCACATTTTTGGTGAAAAATATTTGTGTGTAAGATTTATATAAACAGCAAAAAAAAATAAATTTTAAGAACATATTTCTTAAAACATGTTTTTGAAGAGAATAACAAGGAAATTATATCTAAAAATTTCTTAAAATAAGAAAACGGAATTCTTAAAATAAGAATTTATTTCTTAAACTTTTCTTAAATCTTATCAAGATTTTTTCTCTTAAATAAGCGAAAATTTCCTTGAGAAAATAAGGAAATATTCTCAAAATGTGTAAACCAAATTCTTAAAATGTGAATATATTTCTTGAACTTTTCTTGTTTTAAGAAAAAATATCATATATCAAGATATTTTCTCTTAAATAAGCAAAAATTTTCTCGGGAAAATGAAAGAATGTTTTCTTTAAATGAGTAAACCGAATTCTTAAAATAAGGGTTTATTTCTTGAAATTTTTTTCATTTATGAAAAATATCTTATATCAAGATTTTTTCCTCTTATAAGCAAAACTCAACAACATTTTAGGAACATTTACACCTAAGAAAATTTTCTTAAAATGAGTAAACCGAATTTCTAAAATACAAATCTATTTCTTGTACTTTTTTGAAACCAAATTCTTAAATTAAGAGTTTGTTTCTTGAATTTTTCTTCTGTTAAGAAAAAAATATCTTAGTTTAAGTACAAATTTCTTATTTTAACAAGAAATTTGTTTCTGGATTGTTCAGTTAAGAAAAATATCTTCTTTCAAGAATTTTCTTTTTAAATAAGCAAACATTTTCTCGGGAGAATAAAAAAAATTCTTAAAATGAGAAACAACATACTTTAAGATTCTATTTAATGTTTATAGCTGAATGCCAAAATATTTTTTGATTTTAACTTTTATTTGTTGTTATATTGTGGTTTGTATTTCCAAAATGGTAATGTGATGACGTCTATGTAGGCATAATTTGCATACGCAGTGTTCCATTACAGCAGAAATATTACCCAATTCACATGTTAATGGAATACTTGAATAGTATATTCTGTATTTAATCATTTTTTTCATTAAAATTTTCAAGCGGTTTATCATAAGAACACACACAAATACCTACATTGACGTCATCCTCATTAAAATTTTGGAATTACAAACCTCAATATAACAACAAATAGAAGTTCAAGTCAGAAAATATTTTGGCATTCAACTATTCACGTTACAAGAATCCATATCAGTAATATCTTATTTGAGTTTATAGGCACTTTAAACAAGAATCTATTTCTTAAAATAAGAAAACAATTCTTGAAATGTGAAAATCTCACAAAAGAAGAATTTGTTTCTTTCCATTACAAAAGTATTGCATTTCTAATTTGATATCTGTACCAGTTCAGGCCGGGTATCTTGTTTAATTTTATAGTGAAACAATTCTCACCCTGCACGAACTTTTTGTTGATTGTCTTCTAATGTACAAAGCAAAAACAAAAAGATATTTCTCTTGGTTGGCTGTATAAATCTTGAAATCTAACCGAACTGACGCATCGCCAAAGCCAAAGGACACTGAGTCAAAGATGGCGCAAGAATGCCGATCAGTTGCTACGCAGAAAAATATAGAAAAAACACGAGTAATAACACCACTGAGGGGGGTTTTACATGAGGCCAGCCTTGCATTTATATATAGGGTTGATTGCGCTGTCCCTTCGAGATTCGTGTCAATTGTCTTCCAGCTCGAGAATCATTATTTAATGTGGATTGACACTATTCTCATTTAAAACAACATGTTGAGTTTGAGAGGTGAAAGTACGCTTTTTACGTCGGTTAAAACTTAAAAAGCCTTTATTCGTGGCCCGAATCAGACTTTGACTCTGTTTACATGGAAAGCTGGCCTGGAGTTAGGCTGGCCTCAAAATTTCAGTACGGTTTAACAGGCGAGCTGAGATACCGCTGGCGTGAACTGAATCTCATGCCGGACTCATGAAAACGATCTACAGTAAAAACACTACAACCGACCTAAATTCAGTCCAGCCTGAGTTCGGGACGGCCTCATGTAAACACCCCTTAAGTTCTTACCATTACCTCCGGTTTGATTTTTAAAAAAATGGAGTTTCCTTTTTTTTTGAACTAGTGTTTTTTTCCACAGAAAAAGCAATCTCTGACAAGAACAATGGTGGAACAGAATGGTATATAGTTGTTATCACATTATTTTGTGGGATAGGCATTGGGGTTATATTCTCTTTCACCGTACTGTGGTTGTATCGACGAAGGAAAGAAAAAAGAGATCATCCAAAACCTTCTCAAGCGCGTAGGGTTTCCGAAACCCACGATAATCCTTCTGTCTATCAAGAATTGGACTTACAGCGAATGAATAACGAAGATAGTTACCAGTCACTGAGGAAGACTTCAAGACCCGTCAACCGTCAAGAACCAACTGCTGAAGCTGCAGAGTCTGGTTATCAGGAATTGGATAAAGTGAGGGGAAGTAACGATGATAATAATTATCAATCTTTAAATCGTGTTTAGACATGCCAGATAAAAGGCGGAATGACAAAAAGTACGATTTTTGAACGAAAATTAAGTCTGTCTTATTTCAAAGGAAACTTAAGATGACAGAGTAGCGGCTTTTGCATTTTTTTTCATTTCCTTGCTTCGTTGTTGGGATATTTCAGTTTGTTTGATATACAAATTAAACATCTTGACGTCACATGTGCATAATGAGTTATTTCCGGTTAAATGTATCTTTCCTATTATGTTTGGTGTTGTGGAAGAAACACATCCACACGACCACACGCTTCCTTAGAATTAATTTGGTTTGATAATAGCAACAACGCACGCACCTTCTTTGATGACGTGTGATGATTATGCACATGTGACGTGAAGATGTTTAATTCACAAAAAAACAAAAACACATCCCTGAAATATTTCAACAACGAAGCAAGAAAACTAAAAACTGCAAAAGATGTTACTCTGTCATTTTAAGTGTTCTTTGAAATAAGACAAACTTAATTTTCGTTTCATAGGCTCTTTAAGAGCTAAATTTTTAAACATTTTGACTAGTCTTTTTATACTTAGTATAACATAAGGTTTTTAAAACCATATTGCACATATTTAAACACCACTGCGAACCAGGCATATAAGCACTGGTTAAGGGAACATTTGGGTAGACGTATTCGTCAATTTTACTTCATTTTCTTCGGAATTTATTCTCATTTGATTTACGTTTTTCCTACACTGTTTATTTATATATGTAAATCAATATATTTTTGGCATAAACTAAACATTTTATACCACTCTGTAGCCAAAAGTAACCACCACAAGTATTTAATTATATATTGGCGAAATAACTTGGTTATATGGTTTGCAGCTTTACAAAAATTTGGTACTTTAGGCTGTGGAAAAATCATTGTGGGACAGTGAACTCAGGGGGAGAATATTGATATTAGGTGTTGTTATATAGCTAGAGTTTCACTGGATGCGATGACTGTCATTGGTTGGTTTGTGGTCAAATGACCTTAGCTAAATTTCAATGTCTACCGAGCGGGCAATAATTGAGAACTTATTGCCTGCTTGGTCAATAAGTTTTCAATTGTTGCCTGCTATAACTATGAACTCTTCATGGCATCCTATCAACAAAAGCTTGTTTGGTACGAAAAAAAGAATATTTATAGGTCTTCAAAGCATGTGTGAAAATTAACTGGAGAAATGTATTGCTGTTCTTTTGTTCTGAGACTCATATTTGTTTGGTTGAAGTGAAATTACGGAGCCAGGCGAAATGTTTTGGTAAGTCTTTCAGTTTGTCTTTTGTGTACTTTCCCTTGATAAACGTCGAAATTATTCAGCGAAACTCTAGCTATATAACAAAACACTTAATGTCTGATCCCTCGGGAAACAGTTTTGTTTTCCCTCGAGTCTCGATGTTTCTCTCGACTTCGTCTCGGGAAATATCAAGACTCTCGGGAAAACAAAACTAACTGTTTCCCTCGGGAGCAGACATTAAGTGTATTATATTATTCTGAGTGACGAACCATACCCGGTAAAAAGAGAAAAACTCTACTCGATCGCGGCTGGGATTTAAACCAACGACCTTCGGGGTTTACTATAATGCGACGCTCTACCAACTCGACCTCGTACCCAGGCTTTTCGCTCCCGCCCTCGTAAACGCGTCGCGGCCAGGCATATTTGGCTCTGGGTACGAGATTGACGAAAACCCTGGTATGGGCTGGTCACGTGCCTCTCAGAATCTGGGAGGTTTTAAAATACCGTTATTAGGGAGGGGATGGTAAGTATGTATTGTCTTGTGGTATAGTTTCGGTTCATTAAATTGCCGCGACACGAGATCACATATTTAACCTGGCTTGATGTCGAAATAGTTTAATACACCGAAAACATTCTACAGTGAGGGAATTCCACGTTCGTGCTGCCACTTGTGTCTCAATATTTGCGATGTAACTCGCTGAAAAAATATCGTTTAGGTCGCCAGTTACTGACTCTTCTCGATTAATAACCTTAAGAACGGCAACTGTTACTTCATTACACTCATTTATTTTCCTGAGCAGATCATCATTGAGCGAGTTCAGCGGTGAAACGACGAGCACAACAGCAGAAGGAGTGATTGACGAGCTTCGGTATGATCACCTCTGCAGGAATAAATTTCTCTCAGTGAGTAGGGAAGGAAGCAGTTGGTAAATCAGCGATTTCCCATATCCTGCAGGCAATACAGTGACTGTATCTCTTCGATTAAAAAGAATCTCTGAGCACGTGACTTACTTTGGCTTTAAATTAACATTTGTATAAATACTCTTTTGATAGCGGAATCCAGACATGATAAAAAGAGAACACGAACGTGTAAACGACACCCCCTAGTATATTCAGATTCTGACAGGCACGTGACCAGCCCATGCCAGGGGTTCGCGAGGGCTGGAGCGAAAAGCCTGGGTACGAGGTTGTACCAACTGAGCTATATGAAAGATATAGAACACTTTGCGATAAGTCATTATGCAAAGGGTGACGAGGTTATCTTGAAAGTCAAAATTTGCGTATCAAACATACTGAAATATCTCCACAACAAAGCAAGGAAACAAAAAACTGCAAAAAAAGTTACTTTGTCGTTTTGTTGTTTCAAATAAGACAAACTCAATTTTCGTGTCGTGGACACTGTCTAATCAGGAACAAACCAAAACCTTTCCCATCAGCTTATGGTAAAAAATTGGCGCTTACGGTTGCATGGTTTCTAAAGTGAGTTTTTGGGGATCTGCTCTTGATCCTTTTTGAGTTTGTCAAGGTCAATACTAGAGAGCTTAAGCAACAGACGTTTTAGAGCCACGGACGGCGATTGAATTCAATAGCATATTTCATTCAAAACAATGATAATGAGCAATTTAAAATTTCAAGAGCAAAGTGAACGCCGTCGTAATGAGTAATGAGTAATGATTTATTTAACGTCGTAAACACAGGATGTGGTCGCCCAATCATCCGAGCCAGAGGCTCATGTTAAAAGTGCACGACATAAACTAAGACCTAAGTGTTGATTTTTTACGGAGGGAGGAAAACGGCAGAACTCTGCGAAAAACCCTCGAAGCACAGGAGAGACCAATCGCTCTACACCAGACGTCATTGAGAGCATTTTCACGTTCTTGAGACGACGGGAACACTT
Source organism: Corallium rubrum (assembly GCA_964035015.1). Lineage (NCBI taxonomy): Eukaryota > Metazoa > Cnidaria > Anthozoa > Scleralcyonacea > Coralliidae > Corallium > Corallium rubrum. The sequence continues at coordinate 1,839,177 of CAXIUP010000214.1, read as the reverse complement.
CTAGAACGTTGAAGCCTGTCATCGTTGTTTTACTACAATGAGACATGTATTCTAGGGGGGATAATTTCATTACATTACAATATAAAATAAAGATAAAAAGATGAAATTTAAGCTTTGAGCTAACAGTTTAGATATGTGATTATTATACCTTTGTTTTGGGTAAAAAAATCGTTTCAAAGAATACACGGTTCAGTAGTTCTGTATTGTATTCCTATTCTTCCGGTCACTGTCTCAAAAACGCCTAATATGCTTAATTAAGCTCTCACTGGTGTAGCTAGTGTCCTCATGAGTGCGGTCTCGCATCTTGGAACTGTCAGGTTGGAGTAAGATTGGGTCCAACAAAGCGTAGGTTACGGAGTCCGGTTTCTACAGATCAAAGAGAAGCATGGATTGTAAAAAGAGGATAAAGATTAATCTTCCTCCTCCGCAGGCCCTCATTGCATCATGGGCATGCAGGTCACACTTTTGAAGGGTCTGCAAGGTCCTGTAAAAAATTTGGCAAAATTTGGCACGGAATAATTTTGCATAATTAACTACCATTGATAATAGCCATGGGTATATTCGATGATTTTGAAGGACATTGAAGACTTATGACACACGAATCCTAGCTTTAAAATGAAGGAATTGTTGAAAAAGCAATTACGGTTGAACTTTGTTAATTTTCTGCAGGAATAATCAACGAAAGTGCACCTGGTCTACCGTCTTGAGTTCACACATTTTCGGTTTCCACAACAGTTAAAATTTGAACTACGCTACACTGTAAAAACTAGGAGTCTTAATCAAAAGCCTGTAATGGTTTCTAGTAGGCCCCTAGCCCCTTTATTATTATAATTTTATACCAAATGTATTTAGCTTAAAATGTATATATGGGCGAAATAACTAAATTAATAAAATATCTGGACTGTGATTGGCTGATTCCAGTGCAGTTAATCTCCAACAACAGTGCAGAATTGTGTTATCACAGTGCAAAAATCTGTTATCACTAAGAACCAATCAAATTGATTGTACAGCGGATTTTTCCCGACACAAAACAAACAAAGATGGCGGCCAAGATTCGGCGGTTTTGGGGATAATTTGTTCAAATTTGAAGTTAGTTATAAGTTATGCTTTAATATTGCCAAGTGAAGTACCTACAAGAAGACCAGAAGCTTCTTTATGCCTCGAGTAAACTTTTTCAAGTAGTAAATGAAGTAAAACGTTTTTTAACAAATAAATATGTGAAGAGTGGACGGCTAAACACGTACGTTAAAATGTTAGTTTTGAACATTTTTTCATGTATACTATTAATAAGTAATAGCATGGTTTCGAGTGCAATTTGGAAAAACATGCACTCGTGAGTTTTTCAAATACTTCAAATAGCACCGACTCCTTGTGGATAGTCCTTGGGATTCGTGCTATTTTGACAGTATTTGAAAAACTCACTCGTGCATGTTTTTTTCCCAATTTGCACTCGAAACCATGCTATTGCCTACAAATAAATAAATAACTGTAGCCTACAGTTCAACAAAATTGATATTAATCTCATTAAGTAGGTGGTAAAGGGGTTATTCGTGACACGTGATTCGTGTTAAAATGAGCCCGCGAAACGTGAAAGAAACTGAATTAGAACTGTGATTCGTGAATTTGGGGTTTAGCGTGATGCGTGATTTGCTTGCTATTAGATGCGAGACCCGTGATCTTCTTTTATAGGATTTCGTGAAAATTAAATTTTACCAAGGACTTCTTTGTCTTTATTTGTCTTTCTTTTCACTGACATCTTGAACGGTAGAAAACATTCATGACAGAGAACATCGTGAACGGTATATTGTAAAGAAAGAAAGATGTCAGAGCTCCAACTAGTTGTCTGGGACCAAAGATTTTGAATCACTTAAACAGTTCCTCAGCCATAACCTTAAACTAAGCGGCAAATGGAGTTCGCCAGGAGGCGACAAGAAAGCATTTAGCGATGAACATACATCAATAAGATAACTTTATTATACCACGCTGGGTATCTCAAATGTGCAATAAATAATTTACAAAATATAATAAAACCTATACAACAATTTAAGCCTAATAATAAACAATTATCTAAAAATATGTGCTATATATGGCGAAAAAGTAAGAAAGTGTTCAGTGTCGTTTGATGCCAGAAAGCGAACACGCTCAAACGTAAGCTGTGCATTATCACCTGTGGAAATGATATTAAAAATGAAGATATATCGCTAGAAGAAGTCAAGGCTATGAAATATAACAAGAGCCCCTTTTCGTGTAGATGTAATAATATAATATGAATTTATATAGCGCCTTTTCATAAAAATGCCCAAAGGCGCTTTATATGGATAATAAAAGTATGATATATAACCTATGCTACTAACTAAAATTAATTATATTACAATTTTAATTAAAAATATCTTTAAAAAGGAAGGTTTTTAATGTACTCTTAAAAGTACGGTGGCCCATACGTGCAATCCACAAAACATTTGTTCAGTGCAAAAACAATTACTTCGATACGCTATTTAATATGAAATAAGGCTCAATGCAAAACAAATTTGTTCTCAATGCAAAATAAATATGTTCTCAATGCAAAACAAATTTGTTCTCAATATCATAGTCAATCGAGTTATGGTCTGGAAACTCGGCAAACTTCAAGGCGCCTATAATGAGCTGGGATTTTTATGTTGAACCGTACCTTACACCGTGCACATCCTTTGTTTTAGGTTTATTAATATTTAAATAGCACGGTTGAGTGATTGAACTGAAACGTTGCTATTGGACAATTCGTTCATTATACTAAAATACAATGTGTTCATTGACCGTGCACCATGCACAAAAATGCATAAAGGCGAACAAAAAGATAGACCAAAGACTTTAGCTGAGTTTCCAGACCATATCTTGATTGACTGTGTCAATATAAAATGGCAACTTGTTCCAAAGGAATGCGGCTGAAACAGAAAAAGCCCGTAATCCATATGACTCTAAATTAAAGTATTAATGGAACTTTTAATAACATTTTCGAGAAAGACTAGTACTGTCAACAGTCCGAATATGATTCCGATTCAGACGAAGAAACAACGAGAGAAGCAGAAACTGATGAAGTAGTTAATAATTTGAATAACATTGCCGTAAATTTCTTATCGACGTCAATTCGTACCCGATCAGGCAGAGCTATAACCTTGTGTCACAGAGCTTTAGCTTCTTATCAATAAACAATTAGTTATGATAAACTTCAAATATACGACAAATTTTTTAATTGTAGACATGTTTCGGCAAAACTTATGCCATCTTCAAGTACAGATAAACGGTTAACTAATTTACAAATGGATACGAGTGTCTTTATATATACAGTGAATAAAGGATTATAAAATTCAAATTCAAACTTAGATTCAAAATTACAACGGGCAAAATTACTGAAATACCTAAAAGTTCAGTTGGTTATATGTATATGCTAATTAAAGAGTACATACCCTTTAACATACCCTGTAATTATAATCTGTTTACACTTATAGTTTATCTTATTAATGTAAATTCCATTGCATGAGTTCTACTCTTTAATTAGCATATACATATAACCAACTGAACTTTTAGGTATTTCAGTAATTTTGCCCGTTGTAATTTTGAATCTAAGTTTGAATTTGAATTTTATAATCCTTTATTCACTGTATATATAAAGACACTCGTATCCATTTGTAAATTAGTTAACCGTTCATCTGTACTGAAGATGGCATAAGTTTTGCCGAAACATGTCTACAATTAAAAAATTTGTCGTATATTTGAAGTTTATCATAGCTTTGGTGCTTGTAAGAACATATGGAAACAATTAGTTGTTGAGACTAAGGCCAATTAAAAAATATTTCCCGCCCCCCAAAATTCGTCTGCCCCGATTTTTTAATTTTATTTTTGATCGTCAGTTATCTGTTAGAAACCAAAAATTTGGCGCCGTAATGCGCTATTGTGGTTAGAAAAGAGCGGGAAATCATGTTTTTGCTTTTGCTTTTGCTTTTGTTTGTACCGTCGCGCGTGAGCAAAGTACAGTAGCCTTCCGAAGAACTGGACATGCAGGTAAATCGTGCAAAGCGTTGAAAGTTAAAATTAGATTTAGCTTTGGACAGTAATCGTTAGCTATGCAAGCAAAGCGTACGAAATAGAAAACATCTCATCTTTTAACCCGTTTTCTGTAAGAAAATACGCTACTAATAAAAACAAAAAATTTAAAAAACCAGCCCGCCCGCCCCAATTTTTTCCAAAAAAGTGATGAAAAACAGAAATATTTTTTTAATTGGCCTAAAGTCGGAAATAGAACTGAAACGTTGCTCCCTTATGCCATTTAGTTAAGTCACTTTGCTTCAGGCACGTAGCCAGGATTTTGAAAGGGGGGGAGCCGAAATCAAAATAAATTTTTAGGGGGATCCGGGGGCATGCTCCCCCCGGAAATTTTGAAATCGAGAGTCGCTGAAATGCCATTTCCTGGCTTTTGGAGGAAGATTTTACAGACTCTAAAGGTTAGAAAACGTCATAAAATACTCAAAACACGCAAACGTCACATAGATACTCAAAATGCATACACTCAGTAGATTGAATACACTGTTTACAGTTTATTTCCTGACACAATGGCATATTGCATCAGTTTTGTAGTTACATGTCTGTTGTCTTATATCAAAAGGGGGGGAAGCCGCGGCTCCCACGGCTCCCCCCCTGGCTACGTCCCTGCTTTGTTTCTCGGATTGTATGGACAATGGACGACAGTCATACACGTAGTACACTAAAGTTACTTAACGTTAGTTTCTAGTAACTTTTCACATAGCCATAGGGGACATAAGAGGCAACGTTAAATTCGCTAGTTAAACCATTGCTAGTTCATAGAAAATAAACGTGGTTTGGAAGCTCGAAAAAATCATTGTTTTATGTTTTTGTTCAGGTTTATGGAAATTTGTGAACTTTCACAGTTACTGAACATATTGTGTTTTCTGTATAATGAAGCAATCATCCAATAGCAACGTTTGAGTTCAATCACTCAACCGTACTGTTTAAATATTAATAAACCTAAAACAAAGGATGTGGCACCTTCATGTACCTTTCAACATGAATTGTAGCTTGATTGTTAACCGCTTTGAAGCTTGCCGAGTTTCCAAACCACGTTTATTTTATGGCTAAATGTAAATAAAGTTTAATTAAACGTCACTTCGTCAGAATTCGTGATGCGTGAAGTTGCCTTAAAAGTACACGTGACACGTGAAATTGTGAAAAATCAGTGCGTGAAACGGGGTCATGACCCTCAAGAGTGCAACGTTTCGAGCGAAGGCCCTTCGTCGTTTCTCTATTTATGAAGTAACCGGAAGTAAATGGATGACAACGCGCGATCTGATTGGCTACTGAGTCAAACTAGCGTGTTTCCTGCATTTTAAAGATCCATTTTGAATTTTCACCGCCACTGGCGAAACCAGGATACTTGGACGAGTGTTTTTTGTCGTTTTTAATGAATTTCCAGTGGTTTTAATCACAAGAAAAAGTCGGGAGTACCTGGATATGGATTTAGATGAGCTATTTACACAACAAAACGTTTTAACTGCAACGTTGAAGGCATTTTTATTGCTGAAATCGCCAAGGTGCTCGAAACCACGTGTGGTCGTAGCTGTGATATAACAAGCTCGTCTTGAGACAGGTATTGTGTAGTTTTCTTGCCTTTATTAACGAGTTAAAGACATTGTTTAATCTAAGAAGTAAATAACTTAGTCGATGGGTGATTGTTGAGTTTTTAGAGCAGTTGTCGAAAAGCTTGTAAATTATTCGGGTTTCGCCTCGTGTTTTCGCGGTCATGTCATGTGCTGTGTCAGCACTATTAAATATTTCAGTTAAATTTATAGTCTCTGATAAATTTTGTAGTGAATGCAGCTATCAGTATCGTTGTTATGTAATATATCAACAACGAATTTGAGTGTTTCATCAGGGGATTCAAACACGAGAAAACATGATGAAAGAGTGGTTTTATTGTTTTCTCGTGTCTGGATTCCCCTGATGAAATACGATAAACGAGTTGTTGATATATGGCATCTCAAACTCATTAATAATTCATGAGATAATCAGCCAATTACAATAGTCCATTCAATCACCAGATTAACGTTGGACACGCCAGGAAAGCCCAAGATATTAGATGAAAACCAGTGTTCATCTAATTCTTGAGATCTTATAATTATCTATGCAAAATAAACAAGTTGCTGTATGAATAAATTTTACACACACTCAAGAATAAAATCTCTTGAGGGTTTATTTTAATTGTATTTTGTAATTGAAATCGCTCGATTGAGATGCCATATCAACAACTCATTTATCGTGTTTCATCAGGGGAATCCAAACACTCGAAAACAATAAAACCACTCGGCCTTCGGCCTTGTGCTTTCATCATGTTTTCTCGTGTTTGGATCCCCTGATGAAACACTCAAACTCGTTGTTGATATATTACATCTCTATCGAGCGATTTCAATTGAAAAAAGGCAATTAAAATAAACCCTCATGAGATTTTATTTATGACTGTGTAAGATTTATTCATACAGCAACTTGTTTATTTTGCATAGATAATTGAGATCTTAAGAATTAGATGAACACTGGTTTTCATCTAATATCTTGGGTTTTACTGGAGTATCCAACTTCAATCAGGTGATTGAATGAACTATTGTAATTGGCTGATTGTCTCATGAATTATTTTCGAGTTTGAAATAATCTCAAACTCATTATAATAATTCATGAGATAATCAGCCAACAGACCTTTCCGCATGAAGCGAATGGGTCACATGATCTTTCTTTTTGAGAAATCTGATTGGCTGATGTCTATTGTTTGTCTCAAAAACAATAAAACCAGCCTTCTGCCTCATGCTTTCATCATGTTTTCTCATGTACATAAAACTTATTTCACAGCCATGATGGAAATTGATCGTAATTATAGTCCTATTATTACAGTAGATGGCAATATTAGTCACCTCAGATTTCAAGGACTCTTCTTAGGATTCTTGCTGATCCAAGTTCAACAACCTATAGGCAACATGCCTATAGGGGATCTATAGGCAACCAATAGGCTATCCGCCTATAGGCAACCTATAATATGTAACCCCAAGGCAAGAGCACCTCATAAGCACATGACACAAATTATGACCCTGGGTCTGATTAGCTGTATGTGCTTTGAAAAGCTTGTTACAAACTGCAAAAATGTGTTTGCACTTCATGTTTCCTAGTAACATTGAAACAGATTTACAAAAAAAAAAAGATTTTGGCTAAGGTTGTCCACCATGGTGCAATATAATATTGTAACTGAACTGAAGGAGAGTATTTTGTACCATATTGTCTATTAGTATCTAAACTTGTACTGTACTGTACTGTACTGTACTGTACTGTACTGTACTGTACTGTACGGTATGGTACTGCCTGAACATACTTATAAGATGTTTGATTTAGTATAGTAGTTTATTTTAATTAGGGATGACTTTCATTGTTGTATTAAAAGGTTTGACTATTATGTATATCTTGCATTGATACTCAACAAACATTTATTTTACCCACAAGAAACTTCCATTTGGGTTCAGTTTCAATTTGGTAAACAGTAGCTTCTAATTAAGACACACACTGTTCAAATTACATGTATTTGTAATGGTAAATACCATGAAATTAATGGTAATACCATGTAGCTAGATTATCTGTGGGGCAAAGATGGCATTCCCCTGCAGATTTTGACAGGCCCCAAGAAAATGAGGGAGTAGAAAAAAACTATTTGGTTTCTCTTTAATTTACAAACGAATGGTGAAAACTTCAGTGTATATACACGAATGGTGTTATCAACTTATCATGCAATTAAGAACCTGTGCCACTGGCTGCAGTGTTGTCAACCTTGGGATTTTATCCCAAGATCTTGGGATTTTTTGAAGGAGTTGGGATTTTTTTCTCAGGGATTCAACTTGGGATTTTTCTTGGGATTAATTCCAGAGCAAACAGTTTCGGTTTTAAAAAGCTGATTTCAATGTTAATTATTATTTTTTTATTTAATTGATCATTAGATCATAGCCCCTACGTTCTTTATGTATTCGTTTGATTTAGACAAGATGAAGTACTCTATCCAAATGAAGTATGTATTACTGATACAGTGGGCTCAGATTGCTATATGTCAAACGGCGATAGAGACCTGGGAACTAGTCAGTAAATGAAACTGTGAACCTTGGGATTTTTTGGTAAAAAATAGGGAATCTTGGGATATTTTCAGACGTTTACTGGGATTTTTACGAAACTTGACTTGGCAACACTGCAGGGCTGTATCCAGAAGGGTTTAGACGCCGGAACCCCGGTTTGAGATCCCAAACTAAGGTCCCCAAAAATCATATTAAAATGACATTAATTCAAAAGAATATGAAATTAACATAAAACTAACTACAATCATTATAAACTGTGTACTACAAACTGAGTTCTCTTTCCAGTCATTTAAAGCAGCTAAATTAGCTATTAGGCACTCACCAATGCCAGTAGAAAAAGAAAACGCAATAAAACGTCGTAATTCATGATCTCATAATACGATAAGATGAAGTACTTTCCTTCCGTTTCTTGTGATATACTGACCACAAGGAACGCAGGTTCTGGGGAGAAAAGTCTATAGAGCATTCGAGCGTGGAAAGATGTAAATTTTTATTGTATTTTAATATTTTTGCCATTGTATAAAAAAATTCAAAAGTTTATTAATTAAGCTGTGTAGATTAGTGAAAAGCTGCATTAAAAATCACCCATCAGAATGTTGAAATTCGCCGCTCAAAATGCAGGACAGAAACTCTAGTTTTCAAAATTTTCCGGGGGAGCATGCCCCCGGAACCCCCTAGATGGTACACTCACTGATTGCACAACCGGTATCCCCAAATTATCTCTGGATACGGCTCTGTGTGCAAACTATACTGAACATTACAGTATCTATTGTAAACCCACAAGTAGTGATGAGATCCCCCCTAAGTAATGGCCCTCCTCCAAAGTACACACGCAAAAACGCACATTCTGTGTCAGACCTGATGCAGAATGATGTCAGATCTGTTCAGAAAAATGTAGCGACCCCCTGATACATGATATCATATCTGTATCATCAGTACCTGCAGCTACAACAGACTTTTCAGAACAGTTTCTGTCAAACTGTATCAGCCTGACACGGTCAGTACTGTATCAGTTTGATATAACAGACTGAACAGGTATGTTGTCTACGGAGCTGTCGCAATCTGTTAGAAATTCTAACTAAATGTTATATACATCAGCGCTGGTAAATTCTGTAGCTGTCAGGCTGTATCAAGGGTCGCTACATTTCTCTGAACAGATCTGATATCAGAGCTGATCAGACTGTGCGTTTTTACGTGTGTAGTGGCCCTCCATTAGTAGCAGCTCCTGAAAGTAGTGGCCCCCAAAACCAGTGGCTTCCCAGAAATAGTGGCTTCCCAAAACTAGTGGCTTCCCAGAAATAGTGGTCCCCCAAAACTAGTTGATCTCGAAAATAGTGGCCCCTGAAAGTAACACCCCCCCAAAACTTAAGCAGCCCTTGAAAGTAGTGCCCACCTCGAAAATAGCACCTCCCTGAAACTAGTGCCCCCTTAAAGTTAGTAGCCCTCTGAAAATAGCAACCCTCGAAAATAGCAGCTCCCGAAAATAGCTGTTCTTGAAAGTAGTACGTCCCCCCAAAAAAGAATAGGGCCCCCTGAAACTAGTGCCCCCTCGAAAATAGCAGCTCCTTGAAAGTAGTGGTCCTCCAGAAAGTGGCAGCCCACCAGGAGTAGTTCTAGTATTATGATGGCCCTAACATATTTTTGCCCCTAAAGGGTTAATCTACTACTGGTACATACTGTAGATATACTTCTCTAACCTCCTAAGGAATAGTTCCTAATGCACCAATAACAACTTAAAACAACTTTCACTTTTTTAAACTTCCGTAAGACCACATAAACTCTTTGATTGCTATTGCTAGATTCATATACTTCTCAACTTTTTTATCCTCTTTGTCTTCTATTTAAAGTGCCCCTAACCCCCCAAAATGTTATGGTTTAGATTAAAAGCACCCTTCAGATTATGAAGAATGGCTTTGAAAGTTCGGCAATATCGGGTTTTGTGTTTAAAGGGTTTACTCCAGGCCCAAAACAAGTCTTGTTCAAATGAAAGACTTATGTTACCATACCTCCGAATGGCTATTAGTTTCCTTCAAATATTTTTAGTTTGGGAGAAATTTGACTTTGTTTGCGTATTTTCCATTTACTGTGAGCCCAATGTTGCTTGATTGCAGGCGAAAGCGGTCGCTCCCAATAGTATTTTTACGTCATTGAGTGATAGTAAACAAGTCATAGGAGCAGGGAAATCTGTCTGCGCCTGCTTCAACCGCAAGTCTAGTGCGGGTTTTCCACTGGGGTTTTCCAAAGATAATTCAGTGTAAACAAATATGGCGGTCGGATGGCCAGGAAAAGGTTTGCTATTTAATATCGTTGCTTTTCTGCATTTTGAAATGTACAAGGGTCTCGACAAAAGCTACATGCATAGCCTGTAATAGAAATTGTACATAAAATAAAGAAAATACGTGGAATATCGAAAGCCAAACAATATATTTACAAACATGTGGCATGTCCAGAATGACAGCCGTATAATAACAGCGACAAACGCATGGTTTCGAAGACGAAATGAGGGGTCAACGGCAATTTTTAACGATAAACATCTACCAACAATGCGTTCCTATACAACCAGGGAATGAAATCACTTGATTTTCGTTTTGGAGCAAAAGGCAAATTTTGCAGAAATTGACAATATTTGCATGTCGTCGTTTCACTGTAATTAGTAGCATAGACAAGTCAAACTTCATTGTAAGATCTGAGCAAGATAAAAAACTGATTATATATTTCTATGTAACCAGAGCTTTAACATATGTCAATAATTACCTGGCAACACGGACTTTGTTCTGAGATTTGAAAGGAGATATTTAAAGTGGCAGGTTATATAAATATTGGAAGATGAAATGGCGGTATGAGAAACCACATTGCCAAATTGGTGGGGGGTGACTGATCGACTATATCGTAAAATTTACCTTTTGCTCCAAAATTTAATTACCGGTTCATGTTTATCCAAGTTCTGCTCTTGATATCTGAGGGGTATTTAGTAATGGGAAAATTGCCGTTGGTAGGTAAATTATGTATTCATTCCTTTCATCCAGCGACTTGTTTACTAGTTAATGCTTTCTGTGAAACGAACTTAGATTCTGTCTTATGTCGAGCAGCCCTTTAACTGCCACAATGTTGTGCTAAATTTATGTATAATTCCGTTCGTATAACCAACAGATAGTTAGTAAATCCTGCAAACATCTTGGTGGTTATGTCTTCTTCACATTTTCAAATATATGATGTAAACAGCCACATAATTCAATGAACCTGCTGTATTTCTCAATAGCGGCAACAAATTTCCCTGCTCTTACAAATCATAACAAAAGATCTGTTTCAATCACTCAATGACGTCAAAATACTATTGGGAGCGACCGCTTTCGCCCGCAATCAAGCAACAATGGCGGCTCACAGTATATGGAAAATACGGCAAACAAAGTCAAATTTCTCCCAAACTAAAAATATTTGAAGGAAACTCCAGTAAAACCCCGCATATAAGAACCTGGTTTTTAAGAACCTGTTAGGCTAAGATTGTCCATTTAGACCCCCTTACATAAGAACCTGTTTTAGCCTAAAATTTGAAAAGGTTCTTATTTTATAATTTACTACCAAGAATAGGTTTGTATTTTTTAATATTGAAGTCATTTAGACTTAATTATATGCATTTTTTGTATAAATAATAGGTTGTACCAATATTCTTCCACATTTTTTCCCTTAAGAAAATAAGAACCTGTTTAAGAACCTAAATAGCCTAATTTCCCAGTAAGCACCAATTATATAAGAACCTTTTTAGGCTAACTTGAAAAATACAGGTTCTTATATGCGGGGTTTTACTGTAATAGCCATTCGGAGGTAAGATCACATAAGTCTTTCATTTGAACAAGACTTGTTTCGGGCCTGGAGTATGCCTTTAAGTTATCAGGGTTTTTGTAATATGCAAATAAGTAAGCGAGGTAAGGATTAATCCTCGACGGATTTGACACGTTTTGTTGACGCTAAAACTACCAAGAAAAACCAAGCGAGCTACGCAATACAGCTGTTAGAGTTTAAAGCAGTGTTTGAAAGAGAAAATTGTATTTGAAAGCGAAAAAGTTAGCGAACCTCGAACTGAAGACGGTATGAATATTTAGTATTTTTCATTTCATGTACACTTAAGAACAAAAACTGTTATGGCCGAAGTTTCAACGACATTCTTCATAACTTTAGAAGCGGTTTCAAAGTAAACGATAAAATGTTTAGGGTTAGGGGCACTTTAAGTACTGTCATTTGGGCAAGCAACATGTACTGGATTAAACAAGTGTTTAGTGACTAGCCTTCTAGGATGGACCGGTAATTTAACACTTTTTTCCACCAACATTTATTGCATTTCTTGTGAGACAGACAGACAGACAGACAGACAGACAGACAGACAGACAGACAGACAGACAGACAGACAGACAGACAGACAGACAGACGGACGGACGGACGGACGGACGGACGGACGGACGGACGGACGGACGGACGGACGGACGGACGGACACAGACACAGACACAGACACACACAGACACAGACACAGACACAGACAGACACAGACACACACACACACACACATACACACACACACACACACACACACACACACACAGACAGACAGACAGACAGACAGACAGACAGACAGACAGACAGACAGACAGACAGACAGAAACCACAAGTTTTTTTGTAACATTTTTATTTTAAAGACAAATTTGACTAAAGCTAGCCTGTTGTACAGGGATTACATTTTAACAAGACTGGTATACAAATTTTGACATTTTTAAGATTGACATCATTTGATTAAATATTAAAAACTACAATCACTACATTTGTCATAATTTGATCAACAAATGAAGGTTTTACCATGTATATCAATAAAACACTTCTGTTAAGGTTACCATATACCTTAAGGGATGGCTCACTGCTCTCTCTATATTTAAAACATGAGCAGCAATTAAATCTGATAAAACACGCACTGCGAATGTTTTCATCCATATTAATCCAATTATCCATATAATAAGCTCACAACCTCGTCCCCAGGGCATTTTGCCTCCACGTTGGGAGGTCGGCGAAAATGGCCCTGGCATCGGCTGGTCGATTCTATAATCGGATTGGCCGGTTTAAAAACTTGATTAATTCAGATACAGTGTAATTTATTCATCAAAATATGAATTGCAATAAATCTACTCTGCGAAGTTCACCCAAAGAATTGTAACGATAGCTTTGGTTAAAGTCAAGAACAACATTAGATATATGTTTCTTCCCGACATTTAAATGTATCCTGGATAATCGTGGGGAGTATCATGATGAATAATGCTAGCTAGTTGCATTTATGATAAAGGTTCACATGAGTGATTCCGGCAGAGCGTTAAATATTTCTTATTTATTATTCATGTATACGTATTATACAAAAACGAAACACAAAGACCGCATAAATTTTCTTGCCAAAACACCCCAAAATTCTGGGTGTCACGTGACCAGCCGATGCCAGGGCCATTTTCGCCGACCTCCCAACGTGGAGGCAAAATGCCCTGGGGACGAGGTTGAATAAGCTCATATAGAAATCAAGTTGTCTGAGCCGCAAAATCGAAGAAAAGTTCATCGAAAATAGCGAGCGTGTCTCTTATCACATATAGAGACACGTCACGGTCATGATTTAAAAATGTTTTTTCGAAAGAAATTCGTCTCAGAAGGTATACGGTAACGTTAAGTTATTTGTAATAAATAAATTGTAATCAAGACTGTTAATTATATATATATATATATATATATATATATATATATATATATATATATATATATATATAAAAAATTCGAATCAGTGCAGAATCAAGTGTTTTACTTATAAGCTAAACTTGTGCGCCACCATTAGGCAATACTCGTCGAAATTAAATCAACATTTACTGTCGTAGCAATAGAAGTATTCCTAAAATATTATTGCAATTCATTGGATCATCCCTGACAAGTTTCGGTTTATCGAAACTCGCGTTGGACAAGTTGTTTTGAATTTGGTGATTCCTATTGGCTGGAACCAATCAAATAAATAGGAAGTTAGTAAATAAACTTCGTGAAATGATTTGGTTAGACCGAGCAGGTTGAGATAGCCTGCGTCCCAACTCCACCCCCAACCAACACCGCTGCCAAACGTTTTGCACATGCGCGACGTCCGAGCTCGTCCCAGGCTCATCCTCAGAAAAAGAGCGGGAAAACACTGAAATATTTGGACTGGTCCAAGAGTCCGACACAAAAGTTAAAATTATAAGCATACTACCAAAAAGATGAGGTAGGTAATTTGTGCATGGCTTCCTTGTCAATATTGTAACATATTCTGAATTTACCCCTTCGTAATTTTCTTTACCCTTTTTTTAAAACACAAATGAATAGTCGAGTCTTACTTAGTCTTCACTGTCTGGTTGTTGTCGCCAAGGCTAGTTCCCACTTCTCTTGCAATGTTTACTCAGCGAATTGACGCATGCGCAAACGTTTGGCAGCGGTCTTCACTCAACCCCAATATACAGCCAGCTACACGGGCTAAGATCGGGGTTAAAAGGGATGACTCAAATGGACTCGCGCGTTTCTAAAATACCGTGTGGCATCAAATTTGTGAGTCCCAGGCCTGCCCTAAACGTCGCACAATCGACGAATTTAATTCAGACGAATTTAATTGTTTGAATTTTATTCGACGAAACTGCGACGTATAACTCGATTGAATACGACTCACGAATTAAGTTCGTCTCGGCAATTAAATTCGTCTGAGTCAGACGGATAATGCGACGACATGCGTGTTCGAGTTGCACGACGAATTATCGTCGCGTCGAATTAAATGTTTCTCTTGTGTCTGTGACAATTCGACGCCATGTTTTCAAGAAATTGTTTTCAGGCTCCACGAGTCCAAGTAAAAACAATTAGATTCGACTGAATTTCGACGTTGAACTCGACGTCGCATTTACGTCGCATTTCCGACGAAGTTAATTCGAATTAAATTCGCCTTAATTAAATTTGTCTATTGTGCGACGTTTAGCGAATACATTAATTTGTATTTGTAATGGTTTTGTCTGACAACAATATCTTCCTTTGGGCGGCTCAAAAATTTTGTCCATTAGGGTACGTATTTGAAGACATATTTTGGAAAAGCCACAAAAGGGCTGGACGGGTCCCTTTGAGTAATCTCTTTTAACCTCGACCGGTGCTTGCTCTTGTGCAAACTGTGAACATAAAAACCTTCAGTTCCTCGTTTATATCAACATGAACCTACTTATACCGATAAGATAAATCTCACCGATCTCCTTTGCTATTAATAGCACTTAATAATTGACTAATTGTGCGCCCTTTAAAATGCCTTTGACAGGAAATTTAAGTTTGTCTTATTTGAAAGAACACTTAAAATTACAAAGTAACATATTTTGCAGTTTTTCGTTTCCTTGCTTTCGTTCTTGAGATATTTCAAGTTGTTAAGTTCGCGAGGTTATGTTTTGCACCCGTGTTTGTTTGTTTGTTTGTTTGTTTGTTTGTTTGTTTGTTTGTTTGTTTGTTTGTTTGTTTGTTTGTTTGTTTGTTTGTTTGTTTGTTTGTTTGTTTGTTTGTTTGTTTGTTTGTTTGTTTGTTTGTTTGTTTGTTTGTTTGTTTGTTTGTTTGTTTGTTTGTTTGTTTGTTTGTTTGTTTGTTTGTTTGTTTGTTTGTTTGTTTGTTTGTTTGTTTGTTTGTTTGTTTGTTTGTTTGTTTGTTTGTTTGTTTGTCTGTCTATTTGTTTGTTTGTTTGTTTGTTTGTTTGTTTGTTTGTTTGTTTGTTTGTTTGTTTGTTTGTTTGTTTGTTTGTTTGTTTGTTTGTTTGTTTGTTTGTTTGTTTGTTTGTTTGTTTGTTTGTTTGTTTGTTTGTTTGTTTGTTTGTTTGTTTGTTTGTTTGTTTGTTTGTTTGTTTGTTTGTTTGTTTGTTTGTTTGTTTGTTTGTTTGTTTGTTTGTTTGTTTGTTTGTTTGTTTGTTTGTTTGTTTGTTTGTTTGTTTGTTTGTTTGTTTGTTTGTTTGTTTGTTTTTTGTCTGTCGCCAGGATATCTCACAAAATACTGCACAGATTTTCATGAAAGTTTGTGGAAAGATTGATCATTGACAAATGACCAACCCTTTCAAATTTGGTTGAATTGCTTGAAATTTGGATGAGAATTTAATATAAATCTGACCACAAGATTTTGTATCTACTGCGCATGCTATCGTGCGTGTAATGTAAGTTACGTTAAGTTACGTTACGTTACGTTAAGTTAAGTTACGTTACGTTACGTTAACAAAGAATGCCTTCGGAGCAAATCAAAACACAGAATAAAACGATTAACTCACGACAAACCACCGAAGCCAAAATAACTACTGTACACCAAGTATTTCGTAAGTCATTGTTGACAGCATCGAGCAAGATATTCAGGGAGCGGGTTATTCTCATATTCAGCAAGAGAAAGTTTTTACAAATTTATTAAGTATTTTGAGTGTGAATCGTAGTCAATTCTTAATTGTGATGTACTAGACGTTGTTGGAATGTTGATAAAAGTTTTTGAAAGCAAATTAATGGTCGTTGGCTCTTTGCATGGACAATTAAGTTGAGCATAAAATACAATTCGTGCAGTTATTATCAAGTATGCTTTCTAAGTCCTGTTTTCTAATATTCTTTTTAAAAGATTCTAGGCTAGGCTTATCTTTATCTTCTTTGGTTAATTTAGACCATATATAAGGGCCATAGTATCTTAAAGAATGTTTACCGTATTTTACTGAACTATCGCGGTATGTTAAAATCTGCATCTCGCAGTTTGTAATGATTAATCGTCTCACAACACTAAACATGTAGATATTCAAGCGATTGTATTTGATAATATCAAAGATATATAACCTCCGATAACTCAATATGCACATGCATGTAAGATTAATTTCCTTATCAAACAACCTGAAATATCTCAAGAACGAAGCAAGGAAACGAAAAACTGCAAAAGATGTTACTTTGTCATTTTAAATGTTCTTTCAAATAAGACCAACTTAATTTTGTGTCATGGGCACGGTCTAATCTACCCTGCGAGTCAGAGCCCCTCTCCGACTTGCGCAGGCTTCGGGGGAAAGTAGGCACTGCCAACTGCCAACAAACTCGATATTTCTTTTTGAGCATGCGTGACCGGTTGCCAAGATACTATTTTTGGCCCAGGCTATAACAGGTTACTTGCTATTTTCCTGCTTACGTCGTGTTCATAAACTAGAACTTGTTTGACCAGTTTAAAACCTGACTGACTCGCCCCAAACTTGGGACGAAGATCGAATTTGTTGGCAGAGTCCCCCAAAGCCTGCGTAGGTCGGAAAGGGGCTCTGACTTGCAGGGTATGTCTAATCAGGAACAAATCAAAACTATTTTAAAACTAAAAAAAAAATGCCATTAGTATATGGTTAAAAATTGGCGCTTACGGTTCCATGGTTTCCAAAGTGGTTTCCGGTGATCTACACTTGATCCTCGTTGAGCTTGTCAAGGTCAATGCTGGCGTAGTTAGTTTCCTCACGAGTGCGGTCTCGCATCTTGGAACTGTCAGGTTGAAGTAAGACTGGGTCCAAGGAACCGTAGGTCAAGGCGTCCGGTTGCTAACGATGAAAGAGAAGAAGCATGGATTGTAAAAAGAGGATAAAGGACTGAGGGAACACTTAACTTTTTAGTGAGAGGCGGCGCGTTAAAAGACGTGCCGCGCTAAAAGACGTACCACTGGTAGACCCTCATTTGTTGTGGAATAAAATATGTCTCAACTTTCTGGGCCGTTTTTCAAACGTTAAACAAACATACTTTTCTTCAATTATTCGCCCTGAAACTTTCACAATTGAAAGAGATACAGACAGGTAATCTCAAAATTTACTTTAATATTATTTTTTCCATTTCGTTGCATAGACGTATTTCAAAAACAAAATCGTGCGTGGTTGGCTTCGCTTTTACAACGTGTTCCAAGGTGGATGGGGAAGAAAGTACGGCCCTATTTTGATAATGTAAGCTAATGTAGACTTGTGGAATTTGCTGGAACCTATGCAGGAGAAATGAAGTTCGAGTCAACTCTGTACAACGTTGCCTTTCTCGTTCCCTTGTTCAACAGAAGAGGGAGGAATCGCTCGTTCTTCAGTCTCACAGGTTAGCAATCATTAAAATAATATGTGTGATAGTGTACATGATTGTGTCGAGTTGTAGTATCGTAGAAAAAATTACAAAATGAGGTCAAAAAATTACAAGCGAGAATTCGTGGTAATGAGAAATGATTTATTTAACTTGGTTAAACACAGGATGTGGTTGCCCAATCATCGGAGCCAGAGGCTCATGACTAAAGTGCACGACATAAGCTAAGACCTAAGTGTTGATTTTACGGAGGGAGGAAAACCGCAGAATCCTGCGAAAAACCCTCGAAGCACAGGAGAGACCAACTAAACTCTACTCACGTGAAATTCAAGTTCGCCAGGCTATATATTTACGGCAATTCGTTCCCGGCCCCCACGCCCTATATTTTCAATATGGGGCAATCCAACAGAATTGTGTATAAACAGTGAACTGAGTGAAACATTCGAGGTATAAAATTCGACAACACGATCTCTTACCAAAATTAAGTGTATATCTTAATTGTAAAATAGGGCTCGAATTAAGACATGGCCTTAATTTTAAAATAGGGCTACAATTAAGACATGGCCTTAATTTATCTGTCCCACAAGCGGGATGTTAAACTTGAACACATAAAGCTAAAAATCCTAGAGGGGTGTTGTGGTCGGGGTTTGAGAGGTGGGTCATTTATTCCGGAGGGTTGTGACTAGGTTTAGGGTCGGGGTTGGGGGGGGGGGGGTTAGGTTCAGGGCTACCGGGGGGTTTTGGTTAGGTTTAGGGTTACCGGGGGTTGTGGTTAGGGGTTGGGGTATGGAGGATGAGTTTTCATTTAAAATTAAGGATTATCCTTAATTCTAGGCGAGTTGAGAATTAAGGATAATCCTTAATTTTGGATGTGAGGTCGACCTGAATTCGAATGTAGCCAAGCCGAACAATTGCCGGTGTATTTACTTCCACAGCTGTTTTGTGTAGTTGTAAATATATATTTAATATCTTTCCAATTTTCGTTATGGCTCACGGCATATAAGCAAAAACAACTTAACAACCAAAATGACGTAATCTTTGCTTCACGGCAGCGACAAACACTCATTCAAAGAATGAGGAAATTTAAATTTTTGAAAAGTCATACGACTTCACAGGAGAGTCAGCCCCTGCTGAATAGCACTTGGTTAGCTCTCTTGGATCAACAATCTTGATTATGTAAATATGTAATTTAATTACTCGGGCTAGTGTGTACTGACATAACGCTTAATGATCAGAGACCGAGTCTAGGTTTCGGCTCCATTTTTTTTTTGTTTTCTTTTTGTCTACGTCGAAAATGGCAATTAACTCTTTCTTGTCCGAATTGGTCTTTAGTATTTTATTCTGGCTAACGCCAGACGATTTTATTCACCTCTGGGGAAGCCCTCGGACAGGAATGAGTTAATGCATCATCCCATCATTATTTTTTTTTTTTATTTAATAATCTTTATACACGGTAGCCTTATCAGCTGTAAAAATATAAATAAATACTAAAAATAAAAAGCTGTTTTTCAAAGGGCCGTGTTATCAACTATCAAAAAATTATTAACAACTCTTATCTAATAAATCTAATAAACTATGTTAATGTTCTAAAACTATTACAACGGTTATCTTACAATATATGATTTAAAAATTTACATAAAAATAATACGTTTCCACAAATGTTAATTAGTTCATTTTAAAAATAGAACGTTTCAGCTTACATGTTTGAGTCAATTAAGAACTCTATTTTTATAATCTATTGTTTGAGAATTCCAGATTTTAGCGGCTGCGTAGCTGAAGCTCCTCTTCATAGCATTTGTTGTTGGTTTCGATAGCATCAACATTAAGTTATTACTTCTTAAACTGTATTTTTCATTATTTGAAACACGAAACATTTCATTTATACTTTCAGGGCATTTATTTTGCAGAGCTTTTGTGACATCAGGCTTTGCGAAACTGATTCGTGCATGCTAAATGCTTTCTTTCTTGGTTTTCCTGATGTCTGATCAAGTCTTTCTCGTCTCGGATGTGTTTTGTGTGTTCACAGACATAGTTATTGGTCAGTAATGTCGCTGGCAAGTATCTTGATATTATATACGCTTACAATCGCACACGCCGTTGATTAAGTGACTTGACATATGAACGCTGTACATGTGTGGAAATAATACTTTCTTTCTTTGCTTTTTTGATGTCTGATCAAGTCTTTCTCGTCTCGGATGTGTGTTGTGTGTTCACAGACATAGTTATTGGTCAGTAATGTCGCTGGCAAGTATCTTGATATATACAATCGCACATGCCGTTAATAGCTGTGTTAATATTTAATACCCGAAGAGACTCGACATATGAACGCTGTGTACATGTGTGGAAATACGTTAAATACAGGCAATCGTGTTTCGTTATTGCAAATTGTGTTTTCTGTCGGAGAATTGGATTGTGTTTTGACTTTTGTCTGTGACCAACGTGTTTAATAGACTTAAGTCCTAGCACGGCATGTGACAACCTGCGTATATGATCGTGTCAGCGTAAACAAGCCACTTAGGATAAAGGACTTGGGGCTAACCATACTTACTCGCAGCCAGCGACTGAATTACGATCCGAAGGACGCAGATCAACGTGGCTGTGTCGAGGCATATCAACCGCCATACGACACAGTTCAGACCAGGAACACTCGAAGGGCCAGAACGATTCTGGGCAGGACCTTTTTATGAATGTTGCTAGGCCTTCTCGTTTCCAGCCTCTTCCCAGTCTTCCCAAGAACCCAAACCGACTACGCGGCCAAGCTCATGGCGGAAACGAAAGGCTTACAAACTAGGCTAGATTAACTGTTTAACTTTCAACTTTTGGCGGTGCAGAAGGAAAGCTAGTGATAAGAAAGCTAGGCCAGTGAACCTTCGTTGATCCGCGGTGAGCTGGCTTGTATTATTTTATGCAGATGGAATAGTAAATGTCGGGAAACACTAAGGACATCATAACATCACAACTCTTCCTCAAACCATGCTGTGAAGTGAAAGTATTTTCGAATTTTGCTAGGCCTAAAAACTAGGCTAGAATAGGACTACGACAGCCGTTCCTTTCGCCTTCCGCCTCAAATAGCACGCAGCCTAGTGTCAAAACTTCCACGCAACGATGATGCGCTGGCTTGCTGGCGCTCAGTATCAATGGCTTACTTTCTCCGGTGGTGGTTTTGGTGTTATCTTTGACTTATCAACCACCGCATACACAGGAGGCAAGCTGTTCGCAGCATCTGGAGGGCTCTTCTTACCAGCATCTGGAGGGCTCTCGTTACCAGCATCTGCAGGGCTCTCGTTACCAGCATCTGCAGGGCTCTCCTTACCAGCATCTGGAGGGCTCTCTTTACTAGGTCCTGCTGCGTCAGCTGCACGAGCCTGGTCTATCTTCGCTTGATCAACAGATTCATACGCGTTGCCTCCATCCATACTGTCACCCATAGCGGCGACATAACTAGGATTTGAATGATTTCCCACGTCATCTCTAGAAAATGAAATGACAGATTCAGTTATATAACCAGACACAGTGCTAACGTTCGATGCCTTATTTGGTTAACGTAGCGCGAAACCTGGCGTGAAAAAAGGTAGCGTCAAAAAAGTCGCGTTAAAAATCTCGCATCAAAAAAGTCGGGTCAAAAACCTCGCGTCAAAAAAAGTCGTTTAAAATGTCCTGACGAAAACGTCGCGTAAAACTCTCCCGTCAGAAAAGTTGTGTCGAAAAATTCCCGTAAAAAAAAATCGCGTTAAAAAGGTCGTCTCGAAAAATTTGCGTCGAAAACGCAAAAATCTCGCATCAAAAAAGTCCTTTAAATAGTCGTGTCAACAAAAACGTCGCGTCTAAAAAGTCGCGTAAAAATGTCGGGTTATAAAGGTCGCGTCAAAAACGTCGCGTCAAAAAAGTCTTTAAAAAACGGCGCTTCAAAAATTTTCCGCCAAAAGTCAGTCTAAAACGTGTGAACAAATTCTTGCTTGTATAACGTGTCAACAACGTCGCGTTAAAAGTCTTGTGTTAATTTTAAGTTGTGTCAAAAAAGTTGCGTCAAATACATCGCGTCAAAAATATTCCTTGCTATCGCTTCAACAAAACGAACTGGCAGAACTCACAGTGCTAAAAGCGATGCTCTGTTTGGTGTCAAAAATGTCGCGTCATAAAAGTCGCTTTTTAAAAGACTACTTACTCTCTTCCACTCATGTCTCCTAAAAATAAACGAAAATAGCCTTAGTAAGAAAATTGTGTTCCATGAAACGAAAATTAGGTTTCTTGTATTTGAAACAGATCTTAACGTCACACTATTTTAAAATGTCTTTGACAGGAAAATTAAGTTTGTCTGATTTGAAAGAACACTTAAAAAAATGACAAAGTAACATCGTTTGAAGTTTTTCGTTTCCTTGCTTCGTTGTTGAGATATAGACGAAATTGGAGTTTCGACTGCGCATACAATCTGAGTCGGGATAAAACGTAGTTCATTTATAACATGAGGCTGAAGCAGCCGTAGTAAACATAACATTTCTGATTTCAGAAACTTTTTAATGTTTAGGTATTCTATAAAAATAAAATTTGCTTATCGATTATCCTTGACAATAATCCTAAACGTAGTGTCGTAGTGTTTAATAATGAACTCAAAACATGAAAAAAACAGTCCTAGTCTGTGTTATCTTCCCGTTATGTTATGCTTTAATAGACACGATGTAATTTGCATTGGGGAATTGAATAGGAAACTAATTTGCATGTTGGCCTAAATGAAACTACGATTTGGTGTATTCCAGTTTGTTTGATATACAAATTAAACACCTTGACGTCACATGTGCATAATGAGTTATCGAAGAAGCAAATAAATAACCTTCTTCGATAAGTCATTATGCGGAGGTGAGTCAGGTGACGTCGAAATGTTGAATTTGCAATGTCAAATAAGCCACAATATCTCGATAACGAAACAAGGAAACGAAAAATTGCAAAAGATGTTTCTCTGTCATTTTAAGTGTTTTTTCAAATGAGACAAACTTAATTTTCGAATTGTACTTTAAGATTATATGTCTCTCAGGCACGGCGGAGCGATATATGAAGGGGTGGGGCTAAAAAGGGAGTCAGGAGGACAGTGCACTCTCCCTTTAAAGCCTGGTTTCCATATAATCGCCATGATGGAGAGAAGAAATGAAAATAAGGCTGTATTTGTGTATCAAGTAAAAAATGACCAAATTGCAAATAACCAAGCATATGGCTTACGCAGTAACAGTCTCGATTTTTCTATTGAAAAACCTAAAACAAATTTTCTAAAAAAAAGCATCAGTTATTCAGGTGTTAAAACATGGAGTAATTTACCAAGGTCTTTAAAGGACGACAATATTTCCCTCGGGCAGTTCAAGGTTCTACTCAGAGACAGATGTACATGTATATAATGTAATGCATGCAGTGATTAGTAATAGGTTATTTATTTGTATTTATTTGATGTAGGTTAGTTATTTAGTGAGTTTTTGTAATTAGTTTCTAAATCATGTGTACATAGTTTTTGTGACTACCGCTGACCTGTCAGCGGTAGCCATAATGTCGGCGTGTTGCTTGCTTGCTTGCTTGCTTGCCTGCGCGATTGTCTTGGACCGCACTTACGTCATACTCGTGCAGCCATCGCCAGATATTCGACACGATCGCTATATAGTCAAGAAGATCGCCATTGATCGCCAAGTATTCGGGAAGTACTCGGGTTGTTTTCGTGGCCTCGCAGGGAATAAACTAAAGTGAATCTCGTCTTTGTATTTTGGTTGCTCTCTCGATGACAGTTTTGATTTTTGAAAGTGTTAATTATTACTTTGCAAATGTTTTCTTCTTGGAACGGTTTCTGTCCACATTGATCAGTTTATACAAGGTAAGAAATAGTTTCAAAACTGTGACGTTGTTTATCACTAGAAATATTCAGCTTATAAAGTTTGCTAGAAGTTGGGCCTTCAACCTTCTTTTATCGAAGAAACTGATATATACCTAAATTATTTATAATGATAAAATCGCTTTATAAGTTTAAGTTTAATTTTGGTTGAATTGTGTGTTGTGCTCACTGGTCAGTGACTCATGTTTGTACTGCATGTACAGTACATGTATATATATATATATATATATATATATATATATATATATATATATATATATATATATATATATATATATATATATCATACACCAGTGCATACACTAAGAGTGAGAAGTGTGTTTTAACCAACTCCGAGCTAGGTGTTTTGATTATTAGATCAAACACAACTTTCATTGTTTCGTGATCAAACAAATCAGGAAATGAATTGTTTGATCACATACCAAACCTTTGTCTCGCTTACGATTTTCCTATCTGTTTGGTTTGTGAATTATTAATGAGTTTGAGAAGTATATATCACAGTGCCCTGTATTTACACTATATACATTGTATATAAGAAATTTATGCTAGGTGGTGTTGGTGGCATAGTGGTTAGTGCACGTGCCTTTCACCTCTGCGAGCTGGGTTCAATACCTGCACGGTGCAGTTATCTGATTAAAATAATTCACCTTGGCCACATGCAAGAAGAGTGCTTCCAGTTTGACTCTACCAAACACCACAGGTTTCCTCCGGGTACTCAGGTTTCCTCCTGTAGTAACACTGGACCAATGAGGGTGGGCCCGTACTGGACCTCTGAGGATAACTGTTTAGATATAACTGATAGAGTTATCCAGTATAAATAAGGTTAGTTTAAGCAAAATATGTTGGCTGTTACATAGACATTACAAAACCTTGACTTGGTGCTTTGTTTACTTGTTTTAGGTGTTGTTCAATATCTTGTATAATGAAATTAAGAAATCAACGTTTGTGGACACCAGAGCTGCTACAGTGATCCGTCCACAGAATAGTAGATACACCAGAAGTCTAACTCTTGTGAAAGTACTGAAACATTCTATAATCTACATGCCACCAATTGTATATTTTGATACTGAAATTCTTGTAAAGCTATTGTGAAGTGCTGGGAAACTTAAAGCCTTGAATATGTTGAAAGCCTTGAAATGAAGAAATATATCTGTTGAAACTACAATACTGAGTATTGTTGTACTGTGTTATTTAAAATACTAGCAGAATCACAAAATATCAGTGATGTGCACTACACGTGAATGCCACTGACAGCATATTTATGGCAGGTAAAATGTTGTTTTGGAACACAATGTTGATTACATGTATCTGGAGTGATTAATTCTTTGAAAGTTTTCAAGGCGATAATGTATATAGATTATTTTTGTGGAAACACAATGAAAATTATTTATTTGCTAACAGTTTCGGCCTGAGTCAACAGGCTGAAAGCTTAGCAAACAAATATTTTACGGTGTTTCCACAAAAATAATCTATATGTATATGATCTGGGGTGAGTTGTACAAAGCCAAGATAGCTTATCTAGTTGACAAGTTCTAGCTAAAGAACAGCACTAATCATGCTTTGAACAACCTAATATAAAATTTTATCCACTGATAATATCCACTGATAAAATTTTATCCACAGTGGATAAAAGTTGAATTGGGTTGTTCAAAGCACCACTAGAGTGGTTCTCTAGCTAGGATTTATCCACCATTTTTTTGTGTGTGTCTGTGCTTTTCACACATTTTCATGCATTTCAAGTCTATATCTCGTTCTGTACTTAACAGCGGTAGTCACATGTACGCATTGCGTACCTATTTTTTGTGTTAAGCAAAAGTATCTTAGTTTAAGAACAAATTTCTTATTTTAATGTGTGACTGGATTGTTCAGTTAAAAAAAAATCTTATTTCAAGAATTTTTTTCTTAAAATAAGCAAACATTTTCTCGGGAAAATAAAAATTAATTAATTGTTAATATGAGAAACAACATACCTTAAGCAAGGATCTATTTCTTAAATTAAGAGAAATAATTCTTGAAATTCCAAAATGTCACAAAAAAAAATTGTTTCTTGCAATTACAAAAAACTACATGCAGTTATAACCCAAGGCTCAAAATAGCGCTCAAATATTTCTCATGAATGAAGCCTATAATTAATGCTGTGTTGTCAAAAAACTATCTGAAGGAATCAAAAGCGAGCGATGCTTTTTTTTGTTGTAGTAGTTTAGGGTAGTATATCCCATGTTCTTGTTGACCGACGTATGTATGATTTTTGGTGGTTTGACGCGTATTGCATTTCTTAATTAGTTAATTTTATATCTGTAACAGTTAGGGTCGGATATCCTGTTTGGTTTTATATTGAAACGATTCTTACCGTGCACTTTTTTGTCTTCTCCTAATATGCAAAGCAAAAACAAAGCAAAGGCAATTGCCTCAGCTGGCTGTATATAAATCTTGAAATCTAGCTGAGCAGAAGAAATTCCAATTAAGATGTCGATCGACGTACATGCGATTGACGCATAGCCAATGAACACCGGGTCGAGGATTGCGCAAGAATGTCGATTTGCGACGTCATAAAATATATTGGCACCGCGCCGAATTTAATCTTGGGCCTACCGCAGTAGCAGACGCTGCTATTGCGTCGACGATTGCTTCATTATACCAAAGGTACAATTAATTGATCGTGAACAAGTTTGCACAATCATGAACAAAAGGATAGAAAAAAGACTTTCGCTAAGTTTTAAGACCATTTCTTGACTATGTTCTTATCATTACCTTTGATTTGATTTGATTTAAAGAAAAAAATGCACTTGTTTGTTTTGTTTTTTATTTGCTGGAACTAGTGTTGTTTTCTTTTACAGGAAAAGCAATCTCTGACAAGAACAATGGTGGAACAGAATGGTATATAGCAGTTATTACATTAGTTTGTGGGATAGGCATTGGGATTATATTCTCTTTCACCGTAATGTGGTTATGTCAACGAAGAAGAGAAAAGAGAGATCCTAAACCTTCTGAAGCTCGTAAGGTTTCTGAAACCCACGATAATCCTTCTGTCTATCAAGAATTGGACTTACAGCGAATGAATAACGAAGATAGTTATCAGTCACTGAGGAAGACTTCAAGACCCGTCAACCGTCAAGAACCAACCGTTGAAGCTGCAGAGTCTGGTTATCAGGAATTGGATAAAGTGAGGGGAAGTAACGATGATAATAATTATCAATCTTTAAATCGTGTTTAGTTTTGAATAATGGGTATGCACATTACCGTATATAAAAGGGAAAACGACTTTGCGGAATGGCGTGTAGAATGGTTTATGGAATGAGTTGCGGAATGAGCAAAAATCCTATTTTCTGCGTCGCTTAAAGTGCCTATACAGTTAAAAACTCGTTGGCATTTTTGTTGTTTTAGTGAAAGAGGCGCAAGGTAGAAGCATTCACAGAAAATTTTAAGCGAATCTGATGTATAGTCTTCGGGTAGGCTAAATTTCCAACCGTCTTCCAGGTCCCGGTATACTTATACCTCCCCCGAAAGAGACCGCTGGACGCGTTCAGCCACAGAGCGTGTCTGTGACGTTTTGCATTATTTAATTTCACGATATCAAAAACCATAGAACCTGACTGAAATATAAGTGATTTTCCTGAATGACGAGAACACATCTTGGCTATTAACCAATTTATCTACAGCTTGCTGTTCCAAATCTTTTAGACAATCAATCTTATTAAACGTTTCTAAAATGCAATCACATGCCTCACTCATCAGCACTCTAATCGCCATTTTAAACTTACGGGGTAACTTATGCATTAATTCTAATGCAGGCACGTTTGGGATTGGTCTAAATTGACAATCGCACAAACTTCGGAAAGTCATTTCGCCTTTTAAGGCCCATTTCCACTCAGGAGAATTTTCCTTGGACAGGAAATTTCCCTTTGTCTTGTGAGCTCTCGGGCAGAACTAATGAGTTTGAGACAAAAGAAAATGTCCTGTCCGAGGAAAATTCTCCTGAGTGGAAATGGGCCATTAGATTCATGGTACACATTTGAACAAGTTTGGTACTTATCATCATTTCAACGTTATTGAAGTGGCTATGAAACGGCAATTTAATTTTTCTTATTCCCAAGTACATTTAATTTAATTTAATTTAATTTAATTTAATTTAATTTAATTTAATTTAATTTAATTTAATTTAATTTAATTTAATTTTTAATTTAATTTAATTTAATTTAATTTAATTTAATTTAATTTAATTTAATTTAATTTAATTTAATTTAATTTAATTTAATTTAATTTAATTTAATTTAATTTAATTTAATTTAATTTAATTTAATTTAAAATGACAATGTAACATCTTTTGCAGTTTTTCGTTTTCTTGCTTTGTTGCATAATGAGTTATCAGAGAAGGTAAAATGTCTTTGCTATTATCAAATCAAATTTTACCACTTGTAATGCGTCAGTCAGCTTCTTTCGCTTCCTTTAAAACTCAATTGTATAAACTCTATCACAATAAGTTGAACACTATCTTTGATACAGACAGAGTAAGCACGTGGAAGACAGTATGTCCTAATTGCAGGACAATTAACAGACCTTTTTGCTGCTGAGATTTTTAGGCAAGATTCAGGAATAGCAGGATGCGTCTTTTTCAGGGCTTGACGTCGGGATCAGCCCTTTGATTACTTCCATTATCCGTCTATTTCAAACTAAATCGTTTTGATTTCGGGGGTAGGGGGCTGAGTTCAGCGTCAGGTGCGGATAATGGCGCATTCTGTG
This sequence comes from Corallium rubrum, assembly GCA_964035015.1. Lineage (NCBI taxonomy): Eukaryota > Metazoa > Cnidaria > Anthozoa > Scleralcyonacea > Coralliidae > Corallium > Corallium rubrum. The sequence continues at coordinate 1,810,326 of CAXIUP010000214.1, read as the reverse complement.
TAGTAGTAAATAGTGGAACATCATGTGTATTGTCATGAATTTATTGATTTATGTACGGGACCTCGTGTCCGTTCGCTAGCCCCTTATCAAACTCATCTTTTACTGTTTGTAATGTATTGTGTTCTGTTGTTATTATTGTAGTACTGTATTACTTAGTGAGTTTGATTAAAGCTTCTATTATTATTATTATTATTATTATTATTATTATTATTATTATTATTATTATTATTATTATTATTATTATTATTATTATTAAATTAATATAAAGGAAGCGTGTGGCTGTGTTTCTCCCACAACACTTAATATGTCGAATTTTCAAGTGATTATATTTGATAATAGCAAAGATGTATAACCTCCGATAATTTCTTACGCACATGTGACGTCAAGATGTTTAATTTGTATATCAAACAAACTGAAATATCTCGAGAACGAAGCAGGAAAAGAAAAACTGTAAAAGAAGTTACTTTGTCATTTTAGGTGTTCTTTCAAATAAGACAAACTTAATTTTTTCTTCATAGGCACTTCGAGCTTTTAGCACAAGGTTTAACGTAATATTAAGGTCAAAACATAAACATGCTATTAAGCAAGAACTTTTTCACATTTTTACAAGTCTTAATAGTATTTATAAACACTAGCTTGGCATATATAGAGCTCTTAAAACCACATTGCACGTATTGAAACAGCAAATAAACATCTGGGTATAGTAGGCGTATTTAATCAATTTTACTTCAGTTGATCTTATGTTTTTTCCATAACATTTAGTTTAATTTACATGTACATGTACATGTATGTGTAAATGATGTATTTTTTGACAAACACTAAACATTTTTATACCAGTCTAGTCAAACTATACCACGTGTATTTAAAGTATATTTTTAGAATAATTTTAGGAAAACTGCTTTGTAGCGTTACAACATTAAACACTAACTATTTGCGGTTTGGAAAAGCATATTAACTATGGTAAATTATGGGGCGGTATTCAGGAGAAAAATACCACTACGTTAAAACGACTTGAAGTTTCGTTCACATGACAAGACATCCTGCCATCGAGGTATGACACTCTGGCATCAAGGCATGACGTTTTGAACAAACGAATCGTTCTCACTTCTTAACTTTGCGACGTTTTGTTCAAACGATACGAATGCAAGACCATATGATTTGGCGTCTTGCTTTCTCATCATGTCATACTGTCTGTCATTCGTCTTCACAAAGCTACACATCGACTATGGGACCTATCGCCAACAAGCAATGTCGTGACATCCTCCGTTTGTGTGAAGTCATGTTAAAGTCGCGCGGCAGAAGGGACAAAAATAACATGCGTCGACATAGTGATAAAAAGAAGCGTCTAATACAAAGCGTATTTAGTCAGAAAAGTCCTTTTTCTTGTGTAAGAATATATTTTGACAAAATGGCTTCCCTTGATACCAGCATCCAAGAAGATACTTCTCTTGGAACTAAGTCGGCTATTCCAGCACACCGAAATCCTCGAACTTGGTCTATAGATAGCGAAAGGATACATAAATACACCACGTTTCAACCATTTTTACTGATTTTTTCAATAACTGGTGGCCAATTTGTCTGCGCTCACCAAACGATTGCGGGCGTATGCTTTTTCTTTACGCGAAAGTCAAAATACGATATTTTAGTAGCGAGATCTCTGAGCTTTTCTTCGTTTTTAATATGCCTTCCGAGCTTGTCGATCCAGCGATTTGCTGTTCAACTTGGTGTTTTTCGTTGAAGCTGAAAACGTTCGTAATCGGAGCGGCTGGAGTACGGCATTTTAAGTTATTTTACGAAGATGATCTTAAAGAAAATTGATTTAACTCCATACTTTTATCTTCCCAAAATGTACTTTGCTGATTCGTTTCAAAGCTTTTCTTGCGGACACAAGTTGATCGAACAGCAATTAATCATCTTCTTATTTGACGAAGGATAGCAAAAAATCTAGGCGTTCACATTGCTTTCATAATAGCTTTAAGGCAGTTCATGTTTATTTATCTGTTTTCCTGAATCAAAATTATCTTCAGGAAAAATGGGCAACACACTCAAAAATCGTTCATGGTGACCCATGGTCGGCGCAAGCAGAATATAGTGGGTTTGAAGACTGAGCAAAAAACAACACTTGTTTTGCCAACAGCAACTTTTGAAGACGCTTTGCCTATTATTTCTACATATCTTTTTCCAACTATGTGATTTTATCACACATTCAGCCCTATTGTGTGGCTTCTTCTGGGGGAACGTCATTTTCAGCCGTTGACTGTGTCAAAATTCGAATGGTAAATAAAGCAGAAATGCAAACATATCTCAAAAACTAGGCGTTCGCATTACCAGTTTCAGATTGTGATTTTAGTAATCTTTGTTTGGCAATTGAACTGCTGAGTCGGTAATTCATTCTGTAAAAAATGCGCTAGGTAGATTAATTCGATTGATTTCAATTATAGATCGCGGACGACTGCCCGAGCTTTTCACGAACCCACATGAAATCCACGCATTCTTGATTTCGCGCATGTGCAGACAAATTGCCCACCTGCTTATAAGGCATAAAATACAACGTTTAAAAAGTCGTACCGTAGAATCCCGAATGTAGCGGCCCCCCGGCAGATTTTATCCGCTGTTGGGCCGCTACTTTCGGGACCGTTACTTTCGGGACCGTTACTTTCGGGACCGTTACTTTCGGGACCGTTACTTTCGGGACCATTACTTTCGGTGGGCCGCTACTTTCAGGGGGCCGCTACTTTCGGGACCGCTACTTTCGGGACCGTTACTTTCGGGACCGTTACTTTCGGCGGGCCGCTACTTTCGGGGGGGGGGGGGGGGCGCTATTTTCGGGACCGCTACTTTCGGGGGGCCGCTAGTTTCGGGGCCGCGCTACTTTCGGGGGGCCACTACTTTCGGAATTTTTTTGGACATCTGAAATCTGCCGCTACTTTCGGGGGGTCGCTACTTTTGGGATACGCTGGGAACGAATTTAATTGTAGCCTGGTAGGTAATGACTAATTACTCGGGCTACCGCAGGTAGACGAGTCTAGGTTTCGGCTCGGTTTTTTTTTGGGTTTTTTCCCTTCTGTGTTTCGCTCTTAGCCTACTCCGCAGGCCTCTCTAATCAGAAAGCGCAGGCTCAAGTCAAGTGCGCATTTAACTTATTCCGCCGTCTCGATCAAGACAAACATAATAAGAGTTTGCGAAACTGATGCGTGCATGCCAAATGCTTTCTTTCTTTGCTTTCCTGATGTCTGATCAAGTCTTTCTCCTCTCGGATGTGTTTTGTGTTTTCACAGACATAGTTATTGGTCAGTAATGTCGCTGGCAAGTAATCTTGATATTACATACGCTTACGATCTCACACGCCGTATACATGCATGAAGCTGTGTTGATATTTAATACCCGAAGAGACTTGACATATGAAATAATGCTTTCTTTCTTAGCTTTCCTACTGTCTGATGATCAGAGTCTGATCAAGTCTTTCTCGTCTCGGATGTGTTTTGCGTGTTCACAGACATAGTTTGATATTGGTCAGTAATTCTATCGGAGATTGGATTGTGTTTTGACTTTTGTCTGTGACCTGAATGCGTTTAGACGGCGGCTTTAGGTCTTAGCACTGCATGTGAACCTGCGCGTGATTTTGCAGTGGCCCGAGTGAACGCCTGACCAGGCGTCTTGTTACAATAAAATGTCGCGTCATTCAATTCAGGCTAAATCCACTTGTGCGTCTGCGCAGGCTAATTTAAGGTGGCTCCACACAGTTTCTTGAAAAATGGAAAATACAAGTTTGAGAGTCCAAAACACGTGCATAAACAATTCGGGAAAAGAATAAAACTAAATATTATGCATAGTTAAACAGTCTGACAATCAAAGACTGTTACCAAATAAATAGCAACAGTTGTTGCTATGGCAACAATGGCGTTTCAAAATGGCTGCCAATTTCCCTTCAAACTAATTTAATTCGAACAAAACTTTGGTGACCCCCAATTTTTTTCCATTAAAACTTTTCTTGAAGTATGAGTAATCAATAGAACGACTTGAAAAAAATTCTGTATAGCGAATAATTTATTTTCCGGAAAAATCATGTTTCTCAATTTTTAAAAAATTTCGTTCTACAGAATTTTTTTAAAATCGACCTATTGATTACTCATACTTCAAGAAAAGTTTTAATGAAAAAAAAATTGGGGGTCACCAAAGTTTTTTCGAATTAAACTCGTTTGAAGGGTAATTGGCAGCCATTTGAAACGTCATTGTTGCCATAGCAACAACTGTTGCTATTTATTTGGTAACAGTTTTTGATTGTCAGACTGTTTAACTATGCATAACATTTAGTTTTATTCTTTTTCCGAATTGTTTAATCACGTGTTTTAGACTCTCAAACTTGTATTTTCCATTTTTCAAGAAACGGTATCCTTAATTGTTGCTACTTCATGTAAGATCTACTGTGGTGAAAACAAACATGGCGGTGGCAGAACTACGAAACACGAATTTGAAAAGAAAAACTCTTTAAAAGAAACTTTAGAAGTGAATTTTATCGCCACTTTGGTACGTATTTCGCACACTTTCATTTTTATTTAGTATTTAAATGTTTTGTTGAGGTTGTAAAACATTGATTTTCTGCACTTTTAAATGTCGTTTTGTTGTTTACGATTACAAATCGAGAACTAGCAACAAAGAAGTGAAGAACAATGCTCGAAGAAACCATCCTTTGTATAATAAAACAATTATATGACGAGGTTAATAAAACAATTATATGACGATATCAAGAGTTATCAAGACCTTATTGTCGAGGCATATTTAATTATCATATTGTCCCTACTACGAACCAGCCCCTCCCCTCACCTTCCTCTGCCCACACCCGAAGGGGAAAAAACAACAATAATACCAAAATACATGCATATCAGGAAGAAGGAAGTAGTTTGGTACATATTCAAAGCTAAAACATTATACAGCAGAATAAACTGGGAGGTTGGTGTAATGTAACAGACGTTTGGTGGACATTCATCAAGCTCAAATTAATACTCAGAAAAGATTTCTGAGCCCCAGCCAGGGTTCGAACCTGCAATTAACCTTCTAATGACCAATTAGATGCTCTAATCATATTGAGCCACTGAGGCTCACGTGGAGAGTTAAGGTTGTAAATTCATGTGAAATGAATTTGTCAAATGAATTTGCAATCTTAGTTCTCCATCTGAGCCTCAGTGGCTCAATGGTTAGAGCATCTAACCCAATGGTTAGAGCATCTAACCAGTCATTAGAAGGTTGCAGGTTCAAACCTTGTCTAGGCCTCAGAAATCTTTTCTGAGTAATTGGGCTTGACAAACATCTACCAAATGTCTGTGATTATGAAGGATGGTCAAATTGGTGTATTATATTTTCAGTAGGTAATGGACATTAGCATTTTTTGACCAGACAATATTGTAAATACTGTATTGTACATACACTATGTTGATAGTATACTGTATACCATACTGTATCTCAGTTTATATCGGATGGTATTTAGGTGGTACTGATTACATCCAATAAATTTAATTATTAACAGCAGGTTTAAAATGCAGACTGCAGACTATGGAATAAATGACTCTAGTAATACTGTGAGACTGTAATGGAATTTTTAGGTAACCAAAAGCTGCCACTTACCATTATGAATGTTTAAAAAGTATTTTGTGGTGCGACATGCTAACATTGAAGCAAAGGGATAAACTCATGCAAGAAAACTACCCTCTCCCCCCTCAAAATGATTTATGGTCAACAGTGGAATGTAAATTCCAAACTTAAAATTCTGAAGTTCACAGAAGCTCAACCTCGTCCCCAGGGCATTTTGCCTCCACGTTGGGAGGTCGGCGAAAATGGCCCTGGCATCGGCTGGTCGATTCTATAATTGGATTGGCCGGTTTAAAAACTTGATTAATTGAGATACAGTGTAATTTATTCATCAAAATATGAATTGCAATAAATCCACTCTGCGAAGTTCATCCAAAGAATTGTAACGATAGCTTTGGTTAAAGTCAAGAACAACATTAGATATATGTTTCTTCCCGACATTTAAATGTATCCTGGATAATCGTGGGGAGTATCATGATGAATAATGCTAGCCAGTTGCATTTATGATAAAGGTTCACATGAGTGATTCGGCAGAGCGTTAAATATTTCTTATTTATTATTCATGTATACGTATTATACAAAAACGAAACACAAAGACTGCATAAATTTTCTTGCCAAAACACCCCAAAATTCTGGGTGTCACGTGACCAGCCGATGCCAGGGCCATTTTCGCCGACCTCCCAACGTGGAGGCAAAATGCCCTGGGGACGAGGTTGACAGAAGCTAGCTTTTTTGGAAAGAAGCAAAAGTACACAATTGCAAGTGAGTGTGAGGGGGGTGGGGGTGGGGGTGGGGAGGGAGAGGGGGTGCATTGTGATTATAGACATGAACATCCTTCTTTTAAATTATGATTCAGTGCTGTGTAAAACATTATGTGAAAACATCATGCCAATATAAAATTTTCTGGGACCTGTTTCAGAAAAGGCCTCGATCTGTGAGCTTTTGAATTTTAATTTTTAAAATTATTTGCATTCCACTGTTGGGGAAGGGAGGTTAATTTCCCTGCATATAAGTTTATCCTTTTTAGCATGCTGCATCACAAAATGCTTTTTAAATACTTTCATTACATGGCAGATTTTGGTTGCTTAACCAAGAATTCCATTACAGCCTATTACAGTATCATTATCTTAACATTGTCTATCATTTTGTTTATTTACTGGTCTGCATTTTTTGATCTGCAGTCTATAGTTTTAGACTTGCAATGTATGACTCAATTCCATCCTCAAACATCACCTCCATTCCTTTCCGACCTTCCTTGTCTTCCTTGAGCAAACTTCTGGTTATTAAAAATTTGAGAATTGGTCTCACTCCATTGGCATTCTCCATATATATATATATATATATATATATATATATATATATATATATATATATATATATCCCTGTTAATATATAATATAAATAGTGTAATAAAAGTAGCGTGCTGCGTAGGCAGTGTAGAAACAACAATCGAAATATAGTAAGGTTAGATATACTGCTGAAACAGAGAACGTAGGAGTCTAATGTTTTGAGCGAAGGCCCTTCATCAGAGAGAAACGTAAAGAGTGTAAACAAACAACGAGCTTATATACAAAAGGTAATCATGTGACCAAAAATAAGCCAATCAGATAAAAATATATATATATATATATATATATATATATATATATATATATATATATATATATATATATATATATATATATATATATATATATATATATATATATAATATAATCTTAATACTTTATGATACTTTTTAGAATATAAAATATAATGTAATTAATTTAATTACAGTAGTATGGAGTGTTTTGTAGATTAATTAATATACTTGGTAGTACTAGTATTATTGTATTTACTAGTGGTATATGCTGACTTAATTGTTTCAAATTGTACATTCTGTCATATTTTTTGTTTCTGACCTTATAACTAACAATATGTTTTAGTGTATAAAGGTAAGTAAGTAGTGTTTTGAACAGACAGACCTTCATTGACACATCAGGGTAAAATGTCATTTATGGAATATTCTATGGCATATTCAATAAGAAATTGGGACAGATTCTATAGAATATTCTATAGGATTTAGAAATGCTGTAGAATATTCCATAGAGTCCCAAACTCCTTTGGAATATTCCATAGGTTCCTTTTGGACATTTTTGTGGGGATAAAAAATTAATGTAATCACAATATATTTTGTTGGTTGTCTAGGATGGCCGTCTCTTACTTTGTTTTTGGTGTTATTTGCCTTTCAATCTCCTTTGCTTCAAAAGTCCAAGGTATAAATTGCGAGCTTATTTTTGCTAAAGCCTGATCGCTACCATCATCACGATCGCTCAAAAATGAACTTGGCGATTGCAGCACTCTAAGGCAATGCAAGTTTGGAAAATCAAAATTTCAAAATTTTACTTAAAATATCACTCTATATTCGTTTTATAGAGTTATAATCCCATACCAGCTATTTTAAGAAAATTGAGGTCACGTGACTTCTTAAGCAAGTCACTTATTTGTTATATGTTGTAAAGGAAGCAAGTTATGATGAAAACAATATTTTCCAAGTTTTAATTTGCTTATTTTAAAATATCACTAGGAAAAACATGGGTTAATATTTTCATCACTTAAAACAATCTTCTTATATTGTATAGTTGATATTATTCAAAATTATATAATAGACCAATGAAATGCTTGCCAGGTGACAAGTATAAAACAGAAATGTGTGAAAAATGTGATGAAAGATGAACGTAATAAGATGAGGTGTGAAATAACATAAAAGGCAAAGAAAAATTAATAAAGATGACAAAAATAAAATATATATCAAAACAACGAAAGTGGTATAGAGGAAATATTTTCATTTAGAGAAGGTCGAGATTTTGAAATGAGTAAGCTCTCGCGTCGAAGAACGAGTTCAAGATTAGAGTTAGAATGAGAGGAGGACAGTATGGTAAAGTCACTTGGTGAGATGTTGTGTTACTGATAAACAACACGCGATCTTATCAACATGGGGATTCGGTCCTTGTAAGAAAAGAAACTCGACAGACGTCTACCAGATTTGAAAATAAAACGTAAAGAAACATCTGGGAAGGCAGAAGACCCGAAGAACTGTTTCCAAGAACCGAATCCCCATGTTGATGAGATCGTGTGTTGTTTATCAGTACACGTGTCAATGCTGCGGAGCGTTGTATATCGGCCAAACTCGCCGACATCTTCACACGCGAATCTCAGAACACATGGGGGTCTCGCCTTTGACGGGAAAGAAATGGACCGTTTCGTCTTTCTCAGGAATTCTCTCACTGTCTCACATGTCCACCGAACTAAACACAACATCTCACCAAGTGACTTTACCATACTGTCCTCCTCTCGTTCTAACTCTAATCTTGAACTCCTTCTTCGCGAGAGCTTACTCATTTCAAAATCTCGACTTTCTCTAAATGAAAATATTTCCTCTATACCACTTTCGTTGTTTTGATATATATTCTATTTCTGTCATTTTTATTATTTTTTCTTTGCCTTTTATGTTATTTCACACCTCATCTTATTATGTTCATCTTTCATCACATTCTTCACAGTACATTTCTGTTTTGTACTTGTCACCTGGTAAGCATTTCATTGGTCTATTATATAATTTTAAATTTTAAATTGTTTAATCTCTTTTCGATCGTTTATAGTTTAAATTTTTAAATTGTTTTTTTCCGTTTTTTTCTTCTTATATGAAACTATATTAATGTTATATATGAGTGTATTCAATGTAATTTTAATTCATTCTGAAGATGTTACTGGTTAAAGGGATATGGCAATAAAAATTATTTTTGTCCAATTTGTAAGAATATGTAGAAAAGTTAGAAAGTACGTTTACAGATTTTCATTAGCTGGCTTACTTTTTCAGATATTTGCGAACAAAAACACAAGCCGTCCGCCATCTTGTTTCACAATTAGATCTAATTAAGTGACGTCACAAGCAGGGTAAACATTGTAAAAATTGCAGTCAGTAGCGAAATGTCAGCTAAAATTCTTTTACATTGTTAGAGTTTCAATTTGAAATATATCAGATCAAAATACTTAAGATTTTGCATTAAAATACCTAGGAAATTAAGAAATGTTTAGACAAATTTTACCCTGCTTGTGACGTCATGCATATCTGACGATAGATATGCATATCCAAAATGGCGGATGGCGAGCGTATTCGTACGCAAATAATGCCGAATTTCTTAAAAAATAAAAGATCTAATGAAAATTTGTAAACGCACTTCATAACTATTCTTGATGTTCTTACAAATTAGACAAAAATAATTTTTATTGCCATATCCCTTTAAGTAACGAAACGTCAATAAATATATTTTGTTTTTAAATGGTTTCCTTTCGCTATGGCATTGCATTTTAAAATTTTGAGCTGGGCTCTTATATTCATTTTGCGATTACCGTTTCCGCCCCGTAAATCGCTTGCTACGAGTTGATATTATTGCACAAATATAAAACTTTCGTTGAAATGTGGTGAGGTATCTTTTCTCAACTAGATGCGATATTTTCTCAATGTGACATTTTCTACATACCTTCAGAGTGTGAATTTTAGATGTAAGCAACCAAAATTTATCTTTTTAGAATCTTCACTTCATAAGCTTTCTATTGATATATAACATGTCAGGCTTTGTAATAGAACTTAGCAGTAGCATTCTTATAAACAAAGATGGTCATTTTTAGGTGTGCCCCACCTTAACGCTATTCTGGCGTAAAAAGTTTTTGAACGCTGCTTAAAAAGTTACTGTTTATGACCCAACGTTTCGACACTCCAATCTAGTGTTTTCATTACGGGTGATACGGACATCGTTCTGAAGAAAGATTATTTATATTCTCATAGCACCGATGATGACGTTACCTATGAACAAGATGCAAATCGGTTTTTGGCAATAGACCTCGATTATCGCGACTTAATGGAGCATGCGCGGTATTAATGTGCTAAGCCTTCAAACAACGTCTTTGATGATACCGTGAATTGGTGGTGATAGTTTTTTAATCATCTCATACGCGATCTCGTGACTGGTTCTGTAGTATTAGTTGTTTGCAATCAATCCTTTGAGATTTGAAAGACAAAGATACGGCGGCCATATTGGAGGAAAACATACTCCAAATACAGTAGCTGCTATTGATGTTCTTTTGTTAAAGTTCCTCCAACATGGCCGCCATGACGTCACGTGCAAACCAAGAATACCTGCTCCGGCAAAACAGAGTTTTTCTTTTCTTGAGAAGAAAACAGCATTTTGGTGCTCTTGTAACAGCGTGCTAAACTAACTTAGTCTGGCCGATGTGCATTTATTTCAGGATTCATAACCCCTTTAATTGTGCTTGGGATGTCGTGATTTAGATTCAGCTTTTTAATCTTACCTCACATAAATAAATAAATAAATAAATAAATAAATAAATAAATAAATAAATAAATAAATAAATAAATAAATAAATAAATAAATAAATAAATAAATAAATGGTTTATTTCAGATATAAAATGGCACCTTCAAGGTGAAATACTTTATATTTACAGAATGGATGTTAAATAGATAATCAAATAGCTAACAACTAACTACGACTAAAATTTAACTACAGGTTATTGATTTAAATTAAAATAGCCAATATTCGCTGGAAAAAAACTATGCTTAAAACGTTTAGTGTTGCATTTGTATAGATCTAAGTTTTGACTGTTTCGAAGGTTACGGCCATGTATACTAAACCTAGTCTTAGAGACGATCGTTAGTTAATTTGAACAGTTTCTGTGATAGTTGGTGTCTGTTCTCTTTCAAAGATGGGCAGCCGGTCAACAATAATGCGTCTTTATAAGATCTTGACGGATAAAGGATTCGGAATGATCTTCGTTGGATTTGTTCAAGTTTATCAGATAGATAAGCAGGAAGACTCGAGTGCCAAACTGGGCAACAGTATTCTAGGACTGAATCATCCACAGAGAGACCACTGCGACGTAGAACTCGAATAATATATAACCGTTTCGCAGCTTTCTTCGTAGTTTCATCGATATGGTTATCAGTTCCATTTGAGATCACTCCGAAAATGTATGCCAAGGAGTTTGGTACTTTCGATAGTCTCAATGGGGATACCATCAATGTAGAGGTTGGAGAGAGGAGGTTTATGACGAAGAAAACTTACTCTGACTTCTTTGCATTTCTTAGGGTTGAGTTTCATATAATTATTAGAAGCCCAAGACGAAATGCAATCCAGGTCAGATTGAATAGTCGAACTGCTGTACCTGGACACCACCTCTGAAACTGACATGTCATCCACATATTTCCAATAATCACAGTTCGGTGGGACAAGATCATTCACCATGACAAGAAACAAAATAGGACCTAATTTTGTTCCCTGTGGCACTCCTGCTTGTAGTGTTATCCACTCCGATACTGTTTCTCTCAATTTAACACGCTGTTTTCGTTCCGATAGAAAACTGCAAAGCCAAGGCATCAGAGACCTGCGCACATATTATCACACAAGTAATTAATATAGGTAATCATATGATAGAGAGTGCATCAATTATTGATTTTACACTACGAGTGATGTTTGAAAGCTGAACCAAAATTGCACGATCCGCAGGCGAGTCTTTTTTTTTACTAATTTTCCCTTTACTAACTTTTTTTTGTTAATATTCCTAAATGTGTAGAGATATTTAAAAAATATCTGCGTGACGTGTTGGAATGTTTTGACACCGTTTATTACTCTCACACATAAGCAAACCCATAAAGCAGGAAGATGAGACAACTTCAAAGGATACAGGATTTCAGCAGAGCCTCGTTTCCTTTAAATCAGAAATGCAAAATTGGGTGACATACGTTAGCTCCATTAATTATCGGGATTGCTAGTATGTTACCATAACTGAACTTTTCCCTTTTGTTCTTTTCCAGCTGCGACTTTGACTTTTAAGTCCTCAGAGCCAGAAACAATTTATTTGGAATATGGAAAAACGTTAAATCTTAATGTTTCTTATCAGTATGATGGCAATCGAGAAGTGTCAGTGACGTGGAGTTTCAATGGTGATGATATTATTAGGGTTACTGACGATGGAAGCGTACTAATCAATCATGATCCACTACGAGTTAAAATTATAGGACAGGCCAGTTTGCAGTTGATGAACACGAACTTTAGTGACAATGGAACATTTAGAGTGACTGCCTACGCTAGTGATGCACTTAATATAGTTCCGCTTGACTTTAAAGTAATTATTCAAGGTATGTCAAATTATAAATTTCAGCTTTAAGTAACAAAGTGAAGTGAAGTGGAGTGGGATGAAGTTGGGTGTAGTGGGGGTTGGGTGTGGTGGAGTGGGGTAGAGTGGAGTGGAGTGGAGTGGAGTGGAGTGGAGTGGAGTGGAGTGGAGTAGAGTGAAGTGCTGTGCAGTGTAGTAGACGTGTATGACTGAGGTGATATGAGTTGATGTGAGGTTAAGTGAAGTGAAAGTAAATAATATTGAACGCACAAGAGGATGACTACCAAACCTCTTTGTTACTCCCTTTTCCCCTTCTTGTATTTTAGGTATAACTAAAACACAATCTCGATATTATATCTCAAATCTCAAACGTTTTCCATGTGTTCATTATCGCATGACGCCCACGCGCGCGTTCTCGCGTTCTCCACAATTCGTCACATCCGGTCTGGATGCTAGGGCTAGGGCCCTACACATTCCCCCTGGAATGAAATGTCGTTCCCGACATTCGTTTTGCGGTATCCTCAAACAATCTTATCCTACAATTTTGTTTAACTATTACATATAATTTTAACCTAACTAACACGAAATGCTGCAGTTCATTACGAGCTAGAATCAGTTCACTTTCTGACAAGTAACACGTTCTATTCTGGGAAATTCAATCTTTTAGTAGGTACTGAAGAATACAGCAGCAAGTCTTGATAATTGTTTCAATTGTTTAATATAAGTTCGAACATCAAGTTCAAGACTATTGACAAGGCATAGTGATGTACTGACATGGTGCTGGTATTGGTAGGCAATATGGGCAATACTGTCCAAAGATAGTGAAGGGTGGAAAAGGCGGTGGGTTTGGGCTGCCATGTGAAAGGGAGGAAATTTGTTGGTGAGGTTGCGATTCCTGGATAGTAAGGTTGTTGGAGATGACTTGTGATGCTGTTCAGGTTACTATTTATTGGGGTGTTTCCAAACGGGTTACCAGGTGTCCAATATGTCAAACGGCGTGGTGGATTTCTTGTTCTGGTAGGTCGAGTGGTTTGTGACACTGGTGGTCCTGGCTCTTCTGCATCTAGCTGTTGTATTTCATTCATCACCTGTGTCTCGTCGATGGTATTTTCAGCAATCTCCCCAGCATGGTCCTGTCCTGTGGTTGAATTTGTACTTTCAGTTTCCGTTTTATCAGAACAACGCCGTTGTCCTTGCGAAGGTCTTGAGGAGGACGGCACCGCTGGGTTGATAATTAAATCATCTAACTCGTCTTCTTCATCTGAATTAGGTGGATTAGTGGGTGGCGGAGTTTCTTTCTTACGAGGTTGTTGAGCTCTTGGCAACCTCGGAATTGGAGGTGGATCAACCGGGAGCGAGTTGCAAGGCAAAATCATATTACGGTGAAGAGTGCTACTTGGTCCACTACGAGCTTCTGGTTTCACTGTATAAACTGGGCTATCCGTTCCCTTTCTAGTAACCACTACGTAGATCTTCTCTTCCCAATGACTTCTTAGTTTGCCAGGACCAGCTCTCTTGCTTAAATTCCGTACAAGGACTCTATCCCCAGGGTGCAATTCTGAGCTGCATACCCGCCGATCGTAGGCTCGCTTTCCTTTAACCCTGCTCTGTTGGCTCTTTTCACTGATTCTGTACGCGTCAGTCATCGCCTCACGCCAGTTAGTTACGTACTGTGAAGGGTTAGCAAACTAACTTGATCTGTTGTCCACGTTAAAGACTACATCTATTGGAAGGCGCGAGGGTGTCGACCAAATAGAACGTAGAATGGCGAAGATCCTGTAGATTCATGACGTATGCAATTGTAGGCATGTACCATTTTCTGGAGATGTTCTTTCCAGTGCGACTTCTGACTTTCGGGAAGGGTTCGTAGCATAGCAAGGAGTGTCCGATTGAACCGCTCTACTTGGCCATTGCCTTCGGGGTGGTATGGCGTAGTTCTCGAATGGTTGATGCCGCACAGCTTTTCTAGTCGATTGGACAGGTGATTTTCAAATTCCCCTCCTTGGTCGTGGTGGAGTTTTTCCGGAAATCCGAAACGCAAGATAAAGTCGTTATACAGTTTTTCTACCACCGTCTTCCCTGACTTATTGCGAGTTGCGTATGCTTGCGCATAACGGGTGAAATGGTCCATGATAACCAATATGTACTCGTAACCACCGCTGCTCTTTTCCAGGTGAACAAAGTTCAAAGAAACCATTTGAAATGGAGCAGTTGTTGTGATTTGTTGCAAAGGTGCTCTGGTTCGGAATGTGGGTACTTTTTGTTTGACACGCTGACATTTCTGGGAGATGTACCACTCTACGTCCCTCTGCATGTGCGGCCAATAAAACCGTGCACGAGCAAGATCTATTACTCGATCTGCACCCAGATGGCCCATCTCCTTGTGCAGTTCCTTATATACTAACCAGTGGAATTTTCGTGGCAAGACCATTTGGCTGTGTATAGGACCACTCCTTCTGAGTAAACCATCTTCATCCAACGTGAGTTTATTCCATTCGTGGAGCAGGGACTGTGTTTCATGTGGTTCGCTCGCTCTTTCTTCTGCTGTGGGTTTCCGGGCAGACTCCATCAACTTGATCACTCTTCCGATCGCCTTGTCTTCCCTTTGGGCAGTTCTTATCTCGTCACAGGAAATGGTACTCACAGAGGCATTTCTGATAAACTGCAGATCTTCTTCCAGAATGTCAGGAGAGGCCGTAAAAGCTGTAATCCAGTTGACCTCGCACTGTTCCTGTCGTTGGATGGATGAGGAGACTGCTTGTAGAGTGTCTTGGTTGACTTCCTCGGTGCAGGAATCTAGGTAACCGTCGACCTCTGTCGGTAATCGTAAAGGGCGTCAGCATCTGTGTTGACCTTACCAGGGCGGTATTTGATGTTAAAATTGAAGTCAGCTAGTTCCCCCACCCAACGTAGACCAGTGGCATTGAGTTTTGCAGACGAGAGGATATAGGTTAGTTGATTGTTATCTGTATAAACGGTAAAACTCGGCGCGTAATATAGATAATCACGAAAGTGAACACATATTGGCCATTTTAGCGAAAGAAATTCCAGTTTCCCGGAGTGGTGGTGTTAGTTTTTCTCGGCTGGGGTCAGGCTAAGCGAGGCATAGGCCATGAGTCTTGTTTCACCATTCTGGCGCTGGTATAAAACGGCACCAAGACCTTGTTCCAATGCATCAGTACAGAGGATATACGGTTTGTTAAAATCAGGATAGGTCATGACAGGTGGGTTAACCAGGTAATTTAGTAGGTCTTCAAGAATAATCTGCATGATGGTTCGTGGTCCACGTCACAGAAGTTCTGGATGGCAACTGTCCTTTAGCTTTACAATTGTCCCTCTTGCTTGTTGTCGGTTGTTTCCCCATCGTCTGACTTAATAGATCGGCTTCGCTTTCTTGGAGAAGTTTGGAATATACCTTCGGTAACAATTTAACAGGGCCATCAATCTCCTTACGTCTCCAACGGTGTTTGGCGGAGATGTCTTTAGCTGGTGAATTGGGCTAACTCCTGTTGGGTCCATTTTATAACCATTCTCTGATACGATGCGTCCCAAAAACACCTCTTCCCTTTTGAATACCTTGCACTTCTTTGGTTTTAACTTGACTCCATGATCACGCAGACGTTTGAATACCTTTTGGAGATGTTCAATATGCTCTTCAAATGTGACGCTGAACACGATCACATAATCTGGGTAAGGGATACATATTTTGTCTCGAAGGTTACCAAGGCAACTTTCCATAAACCTCTGAAATGCTGCTGGTGCATTGGAAAGTCCAAATGGAGTGCGGATCCATTCGTAGAGACCCCACGGTGTAATGAAGGCCGTTAGTGGTTGACTTGTATTACTCATGAACCCTTGGTGGTACGCCTTGCCCTGATCTAACACAGAAAACAAAGCATTTCCTCCAAGACTATCGAGGGTCTCTTGAATCCTCGGTTTAGGGTGGCGATCTGGAATGCTTTTCTTGTTGAGTTCTCTGTAATCAACACATAACCGAAGACTTTGATCTTTCTTTCGAACACATACGACCGGTGAGCTTTATGGAGATGTTGATTTCCTAATAAAGTTTCTGTTTAAAAGGTCTTCAACATAGCTCTTGACTTCAGGATAGAAGGGTTTAGGTCGGTCGGTCGGTCGGTCGGTCGGTCGGTCGGTCGGTCGGTCGGTCGGTCGGTCGGTCGGTCGGTCGGTCGGTCGGTCGGTCGGTCGGTCGGTCGGTCGGTCGGTCTGTCTGTCTGTCGGTCTGTCGATCTGTCTTTAGCGCGAAGGTGTGTGTGCAAGGCGCACTGGGTACGTACTTGTTATATGAGCATTTCTTTAGGCCATATAAAAATATCATCAGCGTCCACATTGCACAACTTTGCACATTACGCAATCAGATTGTCAAAAAAGAAAGATCACGTGATCCATTAACTTCACGCGGTCTATTGGTACAAGCGAAAGAGGCCCGTTTAAATTGAACGTGTTGTTAACATCGTAGAAATGTTTATATTCGCTAAATGTTTATATTTAGTGATTTTTTTCTGGGTTTTTTTCTAGTTCAGCCAGTGGTTAACATTAGCTGTACCACTCCTGTGCATGTCACAGAAGGTGGAAACTTTTCATGTATTTGTTATGGAGTGAATGGTAGTCCTCCTCCTAATGCATATTGGCTTAAAGATAACAATCCAATACCTATAACAAAGGGGTATCTGAGTGCGCTACTGGACATAAGAAACGCCAGCAAAAACGACCATGGGACGTACACCTGTCGAGTGCGAAGTGGAACTTTAATTGACGAACAACGAGTTGACATTACTGTTCTTCGTAAGTATTTGTGGCCAGTTATATAAGAGTGGTATTATCACATATTATAACTATACTTAATAACCGAGAGTGAGGTAATAAACTACTTAATAACCCCGACCGTTCAGTATTTTCGGTAAAATATCAAACCTCAGTTTGATATTTTACCGTAAAGACCGAACGGTCGAGGTTATTAACTAGTTCATTATATGGCAATTTCATTTTATTACAAAATCAATCTTATATTTCTTGGTCTTTGCTTCCTTTAACTTTGTCCAAACACCGGACTAGCGTTATTTTCTGCTGTTTCTTTCTCGTCTGGATACTAGAATTTGCTTTTATAATATTCATCGTCATTTATTTAATTTAATTTCGTCGTTAGCAGCAATAACTTTCTTATTAGGATTTTTTGTTTGTTTCTAAACGTAGGGCATTAACAATTTTCATAATGCCTGTGGGCATTAGGGAGAAATCTCGCCCCGTCAGCAACCAATCACAGCGTGTGATTTTATGGGAAATAATTTGTGCCATATAATAAAATCACTTAAAAATGTACATGTTTGATACCGTGAGAGAAACACATACATGCTTCCTTTGAATTAATTTGGTTTGATAATAGCAAATATATAACCATCCTCGTTCCCAGGGCCTCCTCGGTATACTTTGTCAGCGAAACCTGCTCAACAGTGACGTATTTAATCGAGAGATTCTCCCAAACGAATATTCTATCATCAGGAAAGACAGATGTACACGAGGAGGTGGAGTTCTTATGGCGATCAAAACAAACTCCTTCAAATTAGTAAAAGAAATCGTCCTTGAAACCGAGATAGAAATCTGCCTTGCGGAGGTCATAACCCACTCCAACATGAAATTGGCTTTATCTTGTTGTTACAGACCACCTAACTCTGATAAAACATGGTTAGAGAAATTCAATATTCTTCTTTCCCAAATCTGTGAAGACTACGAGAATATGCTAATATGTGGAGATATAAACTATCCAAATATCTCTTGGGACCATCTTGAAACAACAAAGGGAGCTGACGAACTGCAGTTTGTGGAGCTGATGGGCGATTATTTTCTGTCGCAGATTGTCACCTCGCCTACAAGGGGTGACAATGTGTTAGACTTAGTGCTTACAACAGTACCAGACTTAGTGGAACTTGATTCTATCTTGCAACCAGAGGAAGCGGGTTTATTAACCGACCATTGTACTGTGACCTTTAATTTAAAAACATCTGTCAAACTACTCCATAAACTAAATAGGACTGTGTATGACTATCGTAGGGGGGATTTTGTCGGGCTCCGGTCTGCTCTACGATCTCTTAATCTATCCAATATTTTTCAAGACGGGGATGACATAAATACTGATTGGATCCGCTGGAAAGATACTTACTTAGCTGCTGTTGCTGATTTTATTCCATCTAAGAAAATAAAGGGAAAAACATCCCTACCATGGATGACTGGGGAAATCATACACTGCTTAAGGAAAAAGGAAACAGTCAGGAAAAAGTTAAAAAAGTCACCAAGTGACCTCCTCCGAGGAAAGTTTAAAGAGCTCCGTGCTAAGACTAAACAGATGTTAAGAGAGAGTCGAGCTAAATTTTTTGAGTCCCTGGATATGGTGCACCAACCTAAGAAATTCTGGTCAGTATGATGATGTAGATGTAGCTGTTGAAAGCCAAGGTAGGCAGCGCACATCAGCCTCCACGCCACGAACAATAGCCGAGTTATTTAATTCTTATTTTTTATCTGTTTTCTCTCCCACCTTAACTGACACTACGCCTAACGCACCCAGCTCAGCATCTGGTCCAGTCCTCTCGGAACTGGAGATTTCTACAGATGTAGTACTAAAATTATTAAACCAATTGGACGTCAACAAGGCATCTGGTTCCGACGGTATTTCAGCGCACTTACTTAAGAGAAACGGCGGAAGAGATTTCTCCTTCTTTGACACAGCTTTTCAATAAGTCCCTAAAGCTTGGTGTGTTCCCTGATGACTGGAAATTGGCTAATGTTGTTCCAATTTTCAAAAAGGGAAAGAAAGAATTCGTTGAGAACTATAGACCCATCTCCCTTCTACCATTAATCTCAAAAGTTCTCGAGCGCTGTGTTCTGATGGGTGTAAAGGACCACCTCTACCGCTTCATCAGTGCAGCACAACATGGCTTTTTTCCAGGAAGATCTTGCGTGACCCAGTTACTTACAGTACTTGATCAAATAGGAGAACAACTCGATGCTGGCGAACAAATTGACATAATTTATTTAGATTTGTCGAAGGCATTCGACAAGGTGAACCATGCGCTCCTACTATACAAGCTCAAACATTTTAACATCACTGGCAGTTTAAACGACTGGTTTAATTCCTACTTAACCGATCGCAAACAGAGAGTCACTGTCCTTGGCGCTACGTCTAAAGAACTCCCTGTTACATCAGGCGTGCCCCAAGGGTCCCTCCTGGGGCCATTATTGTTCCTGCTGTTTGTCAATGACTTGCCAGGCGCTTTTGAATCTTCTGAGGTGGCATGTTTTGCCGACGATACGAAAATATATAGGACAGTCGAGAGTGAAACGGACGCCAAAGCCTTGCAGTCTGATTTGAACAGCCTTACTCTTTGGTCGGAATCGTCAGCCTTGCAGTTCAATCAGCAGAAATGCAAGCTCCAGCGAGTTACAAGGAAGAAAAATCCTGCCCACTTTTCGTATACCATTCAGGAAACAGTTTTAGAGGAATCAGAGGTAGAAAAGGATCTAGGAGTTTGGATTTCTAGTAAACTGACGTGGTCAAAACAAGTCTACCAACAGTGCAGCAAGGCAAACAAACTATTAGGGTTTTGTCCGCAGATCCTCGTGAGACATAAAGAACATTGGTACACGTCGAGCTCTGTATCTGGCCCTTGTTCGATCGCACCTGGGTACGCAACCCAGGTATGGGCTCCACAATCTATCGAGCTGATAAAACGTGTGGAACGAGTACAGAGACGGGCTACGAAGTATATTTTGAAGTTACCCTTCCTGACAGAAATATCATATATTGAGAGGCTTAAACAATGCAATCTCCTACCAGTTACTTACTGGCACGAGCTTATGGATTTAATCTTCTTTTATAAGGCTAATAATGGCTTAGTTGATATCAATAGCAACATACTACCACTTCCAAGGCAGACAGGCAGAATAACGAGATCTACTCATAACCAAGATATCACAACACATGTTCAAAAAAAATGCAAAACCCTAACACGTCAACGATCCTTCTTTATACGCGTGTGTAGAGTATGGAATACTTTACCAGACTCCATCAGGCACAAGTCTCTATCATTAGAATCTTTCAAAAATAAACTACTTAACTACTATAACAATGCCCTTAATCATTTCTACGTGACTGATAACCCTAGGACATGGAAGTCAGTATGTGTGAAATGTAACGTAGCACGTGGTCTTGACCGCCCTTTGACCTGTTGTTTTTAGCTAACTAATTGTATTCCGGGCCCACAGTAATTGGTAATAACTGTTGTGGTTACCCTGCCTATACACTTTTATACCATTGTTGATATATATATATATTTTTTTTCCTCTGTAAGTTGTAGGCAAAGTTTAATAAAATAAAAATAAAATAAAATAAAATACTGGGAAATCGGATTTCCTGGTCAGATCAAAACTATTGAAGCGTGTGATTGGCTGGACGAAGGCTATTGTCGAAAACAGGAAGTGGGCAAATATATTTTCAACTGTCAAACAACGGTGTGAATAGAGTGAAGATTATCGCTCAGATAACACCGGGAAAAGTGTACAAATAAAGCCAACAAAGTAGGATTCATAAAGCGAGTCGGAACTGCGATGAGTTTCATCATTTAACTCTCAAAATGGAACGATTTTATAGACATAGCGTGACTCGGTGATTCATTCGTCGGCGACGGCAAATTATGTTCGTAAACAACCTACTTTTGAATAGCATTTCGGTAGGCGAAATTGTATTATTTTGTCCAGCGTGGAAGAACAGTAAACACCAAACCTTTCGGACGTCATAATAAAGCAGCTTTTCTTCAAATATCTGAGTGTATCTAGTTTGTTTCGTTATATTATGTCCATGTTCGTACCCAGGCGATGTGATATATTCAATGACTCAATGTCCTACAATCTAGGACATCCGGTTTTCATCTGACCAGGGCCTCCGATTTCCCAGTGTACCAAGGAGGCCCTGGGAACGAGGATGATATATAACTACCTCGATAACTCATTATGCACATGTGACGTCAAAATGTTTAATTTGCATATCAAGCCAACTGAAATATCTCAAGAACGAAGCAAGGAAACAAAAAACTGCAAAAGATGTTACTTTGTCATTTTAAGTGTTCTTTCAAATAAGACCAACTTAATTTTCGTTTTAATGGCATTTTAAAGTGTCTATGAAGTGAAATACTCGTTGGCATTTTTATTGTTTTAATGAACAGAGGAGTATGGTAGAAGCATTCACTGAGAATTTCAAGAGAATCTGATATTATCTCTCAAATTTTGGCATGGCTAGTTCGTTTTTGGTGAAAATTTTAGCTTTGAGTAACAATGTCTTATGATGTACGCAAATATACAACTATGCATAAGAGCAATGGATTTTATCGTTCGTCATAAGTCATTGTTACTGAAAGCCCAAATTTCTCTAAAAACGAACTAGCCATGGCAAACTTTGAGAGTTCATAACTCAAGAACTATCCACCAGATTCTCTTGAAATTTTTTGTGAATGATCTTACCATGCTCTTTTGTTCATTAAAACTATAAAATTTCAACGAATTTTTTACTTCATAGAAAGTTACATGTCGTTCGTTCTTTTTTGTTTTTTAAGATGGACCAACTTTCATCAACTTTAAAAGCAACGTGACGAACAATATTGCTCAAGTTGGTGACTACGTCAAACTAACATGCCTGGCTGATGGTTATCCCAAACCAAGCTACAAAATTACTTTTGTGAAAAACCAAACGTTTGAGGAGGTCCAAAACAGTAGTGAGGGAATATTGATAATTAACACTGTCAATATCAGTGATGTTGGAACATATCGTTGTGTTGCCAAGGATAACTTTGGTAGCATAGAGGCAGAACTAGTTCTCAATGTGACGACAAAAGCAACACAGTCAACGACAACCGCGTCTACAACTGTCCCCACTTCGTCTACAAATAAAACGACAGCTAACTCTTCTATGACTAGCCCTGTTCCACCTACAACCGCAGGTAGGGGGATGTGTTTTATACTTACATGTTAAACAAGGAGTATTGAGATCATAAGTGATCTAATTTTGATTGGCGAAGCGAAGGCGAAAGCTGTTTTTCAGCTGCTTTGCAACTGTCAGGACCAGGTGCTTGAGGGGACTAATATTTTTAGATCATTTTTTGACACTAACTTCACTTAATTTTATGTTATATATTATCTCCCATAATTAGCATTTATTTTTTATAATTAGTTTATATTACTGTAATATCAAATCGTAATTCTATCACATGCGGCCAAGGTGAAATTTTCAATCATAACTGCTTATAAGGGCAGGAATCGAACCCACTATGCCACCAACACCCCCACCACATTTTTGGTGAAAAATATTTGTGTGTAAGAATTATATAAACAGCAAAAAATTTTCTATTTTGAAAAAAAAAATTATTTTAAGAACATATTTCTTAAAACATGTTTTTGAAGAGAATAACAAGGAAATTATATCTAAAAATTTTTTAAAATAAGAAAACGGAATTCTTAAAATAAGAATTTATTTCTTAAACTTTTCTTAAATCTTATCAAGATTTTTTCTCTTAAATAAGCGAAAATTTCCTTGAGAAAATAAGGAAATATTCTCATAATGTGTAAACCAAATTCTTAAAATGTGAATATATTTCTTGAACTTTTCTTGTTTTAAGAGAAAATATCATATATCAAGATTTTTTCTCTTAAATAAGCAAAAATTTTCTCGGGAAAATGAAAGAATGTTTTCTTTAAATGAGTAAGCCGAATTCTTAAAATAAGGGTTTATTTCTTGAACTTTTTTTCCTTTATGAAAATATCTTATATCAAGATTTTTTTCTCTTATAAGCAAAACTCAACAACATTTTAGGAACATTTACACCTAAGAAAATTTTCTTAAAATGAGTAAACCGAATTCCTAAAATACAAATCTATTTCTTGAACTTTTTTGAAACCAAATTCTTAAATTAAAAGTTTGTTTCTTGAATTTTTAAAGTTTCTTGTATAAATCTTGAAATCTAGCTGAACTGACGCATCAACCAAGGATACTGAGTCGAAGATTGCGCAAGAATAATAATAATAATAGTAATAATAATAATAATAATAATAATATTTATTTATTTATTTATTTATTTATTTATTTATATAGCGCCTATCCAGGTCTGCTCTAGGCGCTTTACAAAAGCTCAAAACTAATTAAAGACAGACTTAAATAGATGTGTTTTGATTTTGGATTTAAAAATAGAAAGGCTTGGGGAAGATCTGATGCTTCTAGGTGAAGTGTTCCAGAGTTCAGGAGCGGCAACGGAGAAGGATCGATGGCCATAAGAGAGTAGATTAAAATTGACACGGTTGAGAAGAATTTCGGACGAAGAGCGGAGAGCTTTTCGTGGAATGTAGCGTGTAATCAGGTCGGAGATGTAGACAGGAGCTTGGTCATAAAAATATTTGAATGTAAGAGTGAGATTTTAAACTTGATACGTTCTGCAACCGGTAGCCAAGAATGCAGAGCCGAATTTAATATTCAGGCCTACCACAGTAGCCCGAGTAATAACACGACTGAGGGGGTGTTTATATAGGCCAGGCTTGAAACTATATAGGCTTGGTTGTGCTGTTGCTTCAAGATTTGCACAATTGTCTTCCAGCTCGTGACCGCCAGAGAATCATTATTTAATGTGGATTGACACCAATCTCATTTAAAACAACATGTTGAGTTTGAGAGGTGAAAGTATGCTTTTTACGTCGGTTAAAAAGTCTTTTTTCGTGGCCCGAATCAGACTTAGACTCTGTTTACATGGAATGCCGGCCTGGAGTTAGGCCGGCTTCAAAATTTCAGTTCGGTCTAACAGGCGAGCTGAGATGACGCTGGCGTGAGCTGAATCTCAGGCTGGACTCATGAAAACGGTCTATAGTAAAAACGCTACAACCGACCTAAATTCAGTCCAAATAGTGTAATAAAAGTAGTGTGCTGCGTAGGCAGTGTTGAAACAACAATCGAAATATGGTATAGTAGGTTACTACTGCCGAAACAGAGAACGTGAGTGGTCTAACGTTTCGAGCGAAGGCCCTTCGTCAGAGAGAAGGGCCTTCGTCAGAGAGAAGGGCCTTCGCTCGAAACGTTAGACCACTCACGTTCTCTGTTTCGGCAGTACTAACCTACTATACCATATCTAAAGTCAGTCCAGCCTGAGTTCGGGACGGCATCATGTAAACACCCCTTAAGTTCTTACCATAACCTCCGGTTTGGTTTTAAAAAAATGGAGTTTCCTTTTTTTTTGCTGGAACTAGTGTTTTGTTCTACAGAAAAAGCAATCTCTGACAAGAACAATGGTGGAACAGAATGGTATATAGTTGTTATTACACTATTTTGTGGGATAGGCATTGGGGTGATTTCCTGTTACACTGTAATGTGGTTGTATCGACGAAGAAGAGAAAATAAAGATCCTAAACCTTCTGAAGCACGTAGGGGTTCTGAAACCCATGATAGTCCTTCTGTCTATCAAGAATTGGACTTACAGCGAATGAATAACGAAGATAGTTATCAGTCACTGAGGAAGACTTCAAGACCCGTCAACCGTCAAGAACCAACTGCTGAAGCTGCAGAGTCTGGTTATCAGGAATTGGATAAAGTGAGGAGAAGTAGTGATGATAATAATTATCAATCTTTAAATCGTGTTTAGACATTCCAGATAGTGGGCATGTACAATTATGGCCAATGTAAAAGGGGGAATGAGAAAAAGTGCGATTTTTAAACGAAAATTAAGTCTGTCTTATTTCAAATCACTTAGATAAAAGAGTAACGTCTTTTGCAGTTTTTCATTTCCTTGCTTCGTTGTTGGGATATTTCAGTTTGTTTGATTACAAATTAAACATCTTGACGTCACATGTGCATAATGAGTTATCTCCGATTATGTATCTTTCCTATTATCAAATATAATCACTTGAAAAATCTACATGTTTGGTGTTGTGGCTGGGATTTAAACCCGCGACCTTAGCGGTTTACTATAGTGCGACGCTCTACCGACATGAGTTTTTGGTACGGCACTCTTAAATTTCGGCACGCGGACCACTTTCCTTAAAACGGCCTGCTTCGTTTACACGACACATCTTTGGCCGACCCAAAGCATGTCTAACTTTCTAACCGGCACTCCTGATCACGAATAGGGTCCACTTAAAGTGCATAAAAACCCTCCACAGTTTTTAGTTCTTTGTATAGAGATTGCGAAAAGAGCTGATAAGTTATTTTACAGTTTTTGATTAAGTCCATTCGTTTCCGAGATATCTACTTCCAAATTAAACAGCCCAATTTTGCACTTCCGGCGAGAAATTGCCGAGAATGTTTTCAATGCTTTAAGGGCCTGGACACCAGGAACCGATATATCACGTTCTTCTTCGAATATACACTCAGAAGCAGAAGATACACTTTCGTACTCATCAGAGTCCGAGTTTGAGCTTGACATAACGACTTTCTTATAAATATATATCGTTTTTCCGACTCTTTGGTCTAAACGTCTATGTTTTCCTTGTTGTGTGAAATGATTGTGTGAAATCATCGCAATCTGATTGGTTGTTCAAATTCAAAGCTTAGTGAATGTTTATAAATAAACAGTATTTGAAACATGAAAACTGACAACAAAGCACAATTCTAATCATAATTCTAATCCGAACAATTTAATTGAACGTTTTTCAAAGCAATCAACCCGTTTCCGCTTATATAATTAAATCAAACACAGAAGACAGACAGCAAATTTGAAACCGATAGACGATAGACTGCACACTGCAGTCTGTTCGTGCATGGTACATATTAAGAATGTCATTGAAATATACAAGTCAAATATAAACGAACAGTGCAATAAATTAAAGAGAACTACCTTCACTAAAAGAGGCCATAAATACGAAGAACTGATTCCGACGCGACTCTATTGCCTGCTCTGAAGCGAACTCGTATTAAAATTTTAATACGGCGGCGATGAACCACATTTGACAATCGACAAGGACCTTTTTCGCAGGGAATCTACCACAATCAGAATTGTTCCAAAGTCAAACGAGTCAATACCGTCAGAATCGAAAACGAAAGGAAAATTATATTCCAAACAACTGTCGATGATCTCGTGTCCAACTCCCAAACCGCGAATTTAAACGCATGCACTTTAGAAAGAACACCAAAGAATCTTGGTGTTCCGGTTTTGGATTTCAGCGCGCCAGCACGGAGAGGCTCTGGGGACGAGAATGGTGTGAAATCTAATCGTTCCTGACTCCCAGGCCCCTCTTAAGAATAATGACGCGCGGCTTTTTCATTCAATTGGCTATCTTTAGATTGGAATTTTTTGGGGAAATAATGGACTAAGTCGAAAACTGTAAAACAACTTATCAGCTCTTTTCGCATCCTCTATCCAATTAACTAAAAACTGTGGGGGGTTTATATGCACTTTAAAAGTTGAGCCGTCAGAACAATTTTAAGCGGTAATAAACGTGAATAACAATATTCGCGGGTAATTTCAAACGGTTTTGGTTAAAAGGGATGACTCAAAAGGACCCGTCCAGTGCTTTCGCGGCTTTTCCAAAATATGCCGTCAAATATGTTTTTCCAAAAAGCTAGGGGGTAAACCAGATTTCTGATTAGGGTTAGGGTACTTCTGGTTAGATTATCAAAAAGATTGCCAAAATCTTGAGACACGCTGAAACTCAACGACAAATTTGGAAAAAACAAATTTGACGACATGTTTTGGAAAAACCGCGAAAGGACTGGACGGGACCTTTTGAGGCATCCCTTTTAACCTCGATCTTTTCAAACATGGCAGACGAAAACGCTGTAAATAAATTGACTGTTGCTTGGTATCTTTACATAAAGAAAAGAAAAATGTTATGTAGACACAATTTAAAGACAGCTCTTCTCCACGAATACCTGTTCACAAGATAAAAAACGCAGAATTGAATTTATTGGAGCTGTCTTAGCTTGTTTCCATTTCTTAGGAGGTATTTATAGTGAGGCGAGTCAGCCCAGGTACCCGGGCTAGCCCGCTTTGCCGAGATCGTGCTTATGCTATTATTTCTTGTTAATTTTCATCTTGTGTTGATATGAGAGCCGAACCAGCCCGCGTACACACGTAAAAATCTCACAGCTTGTCAACAGGATGTGTTCGCAACAGGCTTGTAGCAAGGCTGGGAATAAGTTGTAACAATGCTGTTCATTCAAGAAGCTGCTAGAAGCTAGTTAGCATCAATCTGTTAACAACTTGTTGAGTGCAGAGCGGTAACAGGTTGTTGGAACAACTTGTCATCAATTTGTGGAGTCATCAGCCTTGTTACAAGTTGTCAACAACCTGTTACAGACATGTTAACAGACTGGGACAGCTAGTGCGAACACATGACGGTGACAGCCTGTTGAACAGCCTTGTAACAACTTGCTTGCAGGTATGTATTATCGGGGTGTTGGTGGCACAGTGGTTAGCGCACGTGCCTTTCACCTCTGCGACCCGGGTTCAATTCCTGCTCTCAGCAGTTATCTGATTAACATTCCACCTCGGCCGCATGTGAGAAGAGTGCGTCCAGTTTGACTCTACCAAACATCGCAGGTTTCCTCCGGGTACTCCGGTTTCCTCCTGTAGAAACACTGGACCAATGAGGGATGGCCCTTACTGGACGTCTAGGGAGAACAGTTAGCTATTAACTGATAGAGCTATCCAGTATAAATAAGATTAGTTTTAGCTTGTGCGTTTTTACGTGTGTAGCCGAGATGTCGCTTTGTGAGACCGAGTTGTCGGTTACCGGGCTGGGTTTACCCCATGTTAACACGATTGACGGGGCTAGCTCGCCTACCTGGGCTGGCACTAAAAGCTTCGTACACGCGAGAAAATTTGTTTTTATCAGCTTTTTTCAACATATTAACACTTCACAAGTTCTGTTTGTTCATGTACCGTTCATATTTAAAACAATGAGACTTCGTGTCTTACCAGAACTGATAAATTACGCAATTCGCACTAACAAGCAAGCCAGCCCGGCTAGGTGAGCTAGCCCTTCTCATGTAAACACAATAAAAATCATCTCGGCCAAGCGGACTAGCTCGGGCACCCGGGCTGGCTCGCCTGAATATAAACGCCCCCTTAGTTTGTTTTACACGTATGTAACGAAACTTGAATTGCATCCTCTTCTCACAAATGTATAAGCGTTCTAATTGCTTCATTTGACCATATTGCCTGTTTCGAAGAATGTGCGCGTGCGTAAGTTCCTTTTGGTCCACCTCTTGAGGTGATCTCGGCATCCCAAAATTTTATGGGACGCGGACCTCTAATTTTGCGTTTAGACAACGAAAATTAGGAGTGTCGTGCCAAGAAACATTGGCAAGCGTGCAGAAATTTAAGAGTGCCGTACCAAAAACTCGTGTCGTGCAGTGGCGTAGCGGGCCTACCCGGGCCTGTGCCCGGGTGAAACCTGCGTGTGCCCGGGTGAAATATTGCAGACAGATCTAGCTCTCATTATATAGGCAAAGTAATTTAAGTATAGAGTATAGCCACTAGGAAGATTATGTATAAGTTTACGGTTTACAAACTGACTATAAAACCATGATTTTCACTGGTTTTTATTTTATCTTTTTTGTTGTTAAAATTGCCCCCAAAATGCAGGAAATAGCATTTCCGTGGCGTAAGAAATCAAAAATTTCCTGGGGGAGCATGTTCACACCCCAGAGGTTTCCCGCATGTTTGGCGCTCTGAACTGCCACTACCAACCGGACATACTGTACTTCAAAATTGGTGGCTACGGCCCTGTGACTGTAAATCACTGTAATAACAAAAAACCCACCAGAGAATGTTGAGACCTGTGCCCATGTTGTGCACATGACATCTGCTTCCTGGCTACGCCACTGGTGTCGTGTAAACGCGGCTTACAAACTGATATAGAACACTTTGCGGTAAGTCATTATTATGCAAAATGTGACGAAGTTATCTTGGAGATCAAAATTTGCATATCAAACGAACTGAAATATCTCCACAACGAAGCAAGGAAACAAAAAACTGCAAAAATGTTACTTTGTCGTTTTAAGTGTTGTTTTAAATAAGACAAACTTAATTTTCGTTTCATGGACACTGTCTAATCAGGAACAAACCAAAACCTTTCCCATCAGCTTATGGCCAAAAGTTGGCGCTTACGGTTCCATGGTGAGTTTTGGGTTTGTCAAGGTCAATACTAGAGGGCTTAAGCAACAGACGTTTTAGAGCCACGGACGGCGATTGAATTCAATAGCATATTTCATTCAAAACAATGATAATGAGCAATTTAAAATTGCAAGAACAAAGTGAACGCCGTCGTCGTTGAGAGCATTTTCACGTTCTTGAGACGACGGGAACACTTCTAGAACGTTGAAGCCTGTCATGGTTGTTTTACTACAATGAGACATGTATTCTAAGGGGGATAATTTCATTACATTACAATATAAAATAAAGATAAAAAGATGAAATTTAAGCTTTTGAGCTAACAGTTTAGATATGTGATTATTATACCTTTGTTTTGGGTAAAAAAATGTTTTCAAAGAATACGCGGTTCAGTAGTTCTGTATTGTATTCCTATTCTGGTCACGGTCCGTGTCTCAAAAACGCCTAATATGCTTAAGCTCTCTACTGGTGTAGTTAGTGTCCTCATGAGTGCGGTCTCGCATCTTGGAACTGTCAGGTTGGAGTAAGATTGGGTCCAACAAAGCGTAGTTTACAGAGTACGGTTTCTACAGATCAAAGAGAAGCATGGATTGTAAAAAGAGGATAAAGATTAATCTGCCTCCTCCGCAGGCCCTCATTGCATCATGGACACACAGGTCACACTTTTGAAAGGGCCTGCAAAATCCTGTGAAAAAATTGGCAAAACTTGGCACGGAATAAATTTGCATAATTAACTACCATTGTTAATAGCCATGGCCATATCTGAAAATTTTGAAGGACATTGAAGACTTATGACATACGAATCCTAGCTTTAAAATGAAGGAATTGTTGAAAAAACCAATTACGGTTGAACTTTGTTAATTTTCTGCAGGAATAATCAACGAAAGTGCGTTTAGTCTACCTGGAGGCTCTTGAGTTCATACATTTTCGGTTTCCACAACAATTAAAATTTGAACTACGCTACACTGTAAAAACTAGGGGTCCTGATCAAAAGCCTGTAAGGGTTTCTAGTAGGCCCCTAGCCCCTTTATTATTATAATTTTATACCAAATGTATTTAGCTTAAAATGTATATATGGGCGAAATAACTAAATTAATAAAACATCTGGACTGTGATTGGCTGATTCCAGTGCAGTTAATCTCAAACAACAGTGCAGAATTGTGTTATCACAGTGCAAAAATCTGTTATCACTAAGAACCAATCAAATTGATTGTACAGCGGATTTTTCCGACACAAAACAAACAAAGATGGCGGCCAATATTCGGCGGTTTTGGGAATAATTTGTTCAAATTTGAAGCTAGTTATAAGTTATGCTTTAATATTGCCAAGTGAAGTACCTACAAGAAGACCAGAAGCTTCTTTATGCCTCGAGTAAACCTTTTCAAGTAGTAAATGAAGTGAAACGTTTTTTAACAAATAAATATGTGAAGAGTGGACGGCTAAACACGTACGTTAAAATGTTAGTTTTGAACATTTTTTCATGTATACTATTAATAAAGGGGGTTATTCGTGACACGTGATTCGTGTTAAGATGAGCCCGTGAAACGTGAAAGAAACTGAATTAGAACTGTGATTCGTGAATTTGGGGTTTAGCGTGATGCGTGATTTGCTTGCTATTAGATGCGAGACCCGTGATTTTTTTTATAGGATTTCGTGAAAATTAAATTTTACCAAGGACTTCTTTGTCTATTTGTCTTTCTTTTCACTGACGTCTTGAACGGTAGAAAACATTCATGACAGAGAACATCGTGAACGGTATATTGTAAAGAAAGAAAGATGTCAGAGCTCCAACTAGTTGTCTGGGACCAAAGCGATGAACATACATTAATAAGATAACTTTATTATACCACGCTGGGTATCTCAAATGTGCAATAAATAATTTACAAAATATAATAAAACCTATACAATAATTTAAGGCTAATAATAAACAATTATCTAAAAATATGTGCTATATATGGCGAAAAAGTAAGAAAGTGTTCAGTGTCGTTTGATGCCAGAAAGCGAACACGCTCAAACGTAAGCTGTGCATTATCACCTGTGGAAATGATATTAAAAATGAAGATATATCGCTAGAAGAAGTCAAGGCTATGAAATATAACAAGAGCCCCTTTTCGTGTAGATGTAATAATATAATATGAATTTATATAGCGCCTTTTTCATAAAAATGCCCAAAGGCGCTTTATATGGATAATAAAAGTATGATATATAACCTATGCTACTAACTAAAATTAATTATATTACATTTTTAATTAAAAATATCTTTAAAAAGGAAGGTTTTTAATGTACTCTTAAAAGTACGGTGGCCCATACGTGCAATCCACAAAACATTTGTTCAGTGCAAAAACAATTACTTCGGTACGCTATTTAATATGAAATAAGGCTCAATGCAAAACAAATTTGTTCTCAATGCAAAATAAATATGTTCTCAATGCAAAACAAATTTGTTCTCAATATAAAATGGCAACTTGTTCCAAAGGAATGCGGCTGAAACAGAAAAAGCCCGTAATCCATATGACTTTAAATTAAAGTACTAATGGAACTTTTAATAACATTTTCGAGAAAGACTACACCTTTTTCAGGTCAAATTCAGAAACTTCAAAACGAATTTCAGACACTTCCAAATGATATTCAGATTGTCCAAATGAATTTCAGACATTTCCAAATGAATTTCGGACATTTTCAAATGATATTCAGATTTTCCAAATGATATTCAGACATTTCCAAATGATATTCAGACATTTCCAAATGATATTCAGACATTTCCAAAATGAAT
This sequence comes from Corallium rubrum, assembly GCA_964035015.1. Classification (NCBI taxonomy): domain Eukaryota; kingdom Metazoa; phylum Cnidaria; class Anthozoa; order Scleralcyonacea; family Coralliidae; genus Corallium; species Corallium rubrum. The sequence continues at coordinate 1,777,640 of CAXIUP010000214.1, read as the reverse complement.
TTCAGACATTTCCAAAATGAAGAGAGAGGCTAAAGTTCGCTTGAACAGTAAATAGTTCGGATCAGCTGAGGGAACACATACACCTTTTGCCCTGCATTACTCAATAAAAAACATTCAATTGCACTCGTTGAAAAAAAATTAGCACTTTATTCATTAGCGCGAAACGACATTCAATAACGCTTCTGTAACATCAATAGCATTTATTACATAAAGTGCTATTTTTATTTCAGTGAGTGCAATTGAATGTTTTTTTTATTGAGTAATACAGGGCAAGAATTTACTGTTCAAGCAAACTTTAGCCTCTCGCTTCATTTTGGAAATGTCTGAAATTCATTTGGAAATGTCTGAATATCATTTGGAATGTCTGAAATTCATTTGGAATGTCTGAATATCATTTGGAAAATCTGAATATCATTTGGAAAATCTGAATATCATTTGAAAATTTCTGAAATTCACTTGAATTATCTGAAATTCACTTGGAAAGTTTTGAAATTGATCTGAATTATCTGAAATTCGTTTGGAAGTTTCTGAATTTGACCTGAAAAAGGTGTAGTACTGTCAACAGTCCGAATATGATTCCGATTCAGACGAAGAAACAACGAGAGAAGCGGAAACTGATGAAGTAGCTAATAATTTGAATAACATTGCCGTAAATTTCTTATCGACGTCAATTCGTACTCGATCAGGCAGAGCTATAACCTTGTGTCACAGAGCTTTAGCTTCTTATCAATAAACAATTAGTTGTTGAGACTAAGGCCAATTAAAAAATATTTCTGTTTTTCATCGTCGCCCGCCCCCCAAAATTCGTCTGCCCCGATTTTTTAATTTTATTTTTGATCGTCAGTTATCTGTTGGAAACCAAAAATTTGGCGCCGTAATGCGCTATTGTTGTTAGAAAAGAGCGGTAAATCATGTTTTTGTTTCGTTCCCACAGGAACGAAACTGTTACTGTATTAAATTATTACCAGGGTTAAGTCACGTTGGCCTGAAAAAAAGAGAAAAATCTTCTCGACGTTTCGAGCGAAGGCCCTTCGTCAGGAGAAATTAGTAAACAACTCACATGTGGTCATGCGTATTTATAGTAGAGCTACAATGGGAATCACGTGAACACATGTAAGCCAATAAAAACAAAGTAAACAAATAAATTAATATGTAATTTTAGCCTGTGTGCAGGTGCTGACCCAATTTGTGGGTCAGCTATCTGCAAATAGGCAAAGAAACAGGTTATAAATATATATTGCCTATTTGCAGGTAGCTGACCCACAAATTGGGTCAGCACCTGCACACAGGCTAAAATTACATATTAATTTATTTGTTTACTTTGTTTTTATTGGCTTACATTTGTTCACGTGATTCCCATTGTAGCTCTGCTATAAATACGCATGACCACATGTGAGTTGTTTACTAATTTCTCCTGACGAAGGGCCTTCGCTCGAAACGTCGAGAAGATTTTTCTCTTTTTTTCAGGCCAACGTGACTTAACCCTGGTAATATTTGGATTTCAACCGTGGCCGACGCTGTCCTAGAAGCTTTTAACTGTTACTGTATTAGCTTTCCATTGACATCACAAAAGAAACTGTCATCACAGATGAAAATCGTCCAATCGTAGTGCAGTGTTGTTGACATAACTGTGATTTTATCCAATGAAATCAAAATTCCGCATAAAAGATTTAGTTGGAGGCGTGGTTAAACGCCAAAACGAAGTGAAAATATTGCTGATCTAGAGTAATTTGTGCGAAGCGAATCATCAATCTTGTGCTGTAGAAAGTAGGAACTTTCCCCTCGTTGAACTCGAGAATGCATTCGTTATGTATGGCAACTGCGCGTTCCAAAAGGTCAGTCGCACTGTTTCACGCGTGTCTAATAATTTTAAAATATAGCTATTTTCTGATTCGAGAATTAAACTATGACCTATGACGACGAAAATTATGATAGTCCGTTATTGACCTAATTTATATTGATCCTTTTGGCCTTGGAAATTTATGGATTTGCTATTGGCGATTATTCAATAAATACCGCGGTGTCATAAATAAATCAGCTGCATGAAATTTAAATGCGACGTGCTAGCGTCTCGCAATTTTCCCGAGAGAGCAATTATTTTGGTAACGTTTTATTTTCCTCCTACAGACGGTCAGAAGAGTATTGCTACTGAATAGAAGATTTACGTTGCCAAAATAATTGCGTTCTCACGAAAATCGCGAGACCGCTAGCACGTCACATTTAAATTCAGTCGAATTTATGCGACTGCGAATAACCTGAAATAATAGCCGAATTCATATTAGAAGACGGAAACTCGTCCAAGACGGGAAACGCGTCGTGGACGAGAAACTCGTCAGGTGTAAATCCGGTAAACGACGAGTATCCCGTCTTGAATTTATCCGTCCATTTTCCCGTCGTTAAGACGGGAAAGTCAGACGAGAAACTTGTCTCAGACGAGAAACCCGTCTTAAATTCACATTAAACGAATAAATCAGGACGGGTTTTAGCAGTAGAGCCGGAAAAAAGACTGGGACGACAAGGCCACCAAGCACTCTGGGATACAAAATGTCGACGAGAAAGAGGCCACGAGTGAAGGAGAGTAAGAAAAAGTTAAAAGGATTGCCTGAAAACAAGAGAAACAAAGTTTGGTCGGAAGAAGAGATGAACATATACGCAAGGGTTTTATCCAACACTGACGGAAAAGAACGTTGCTGGTTATTTCAGCTCGAAAATTATGCGCTGAAAAAGCATGCAAATGAGGAGTTATTTATTCAGATTCGGGAGGAATTTGAAGAAGCCATGCCCCAGGATTCTGCCGAGTATAAATTTACTACTGAGCAACTACGTGCAAAATTTAAGTGGTTCAAGAAAGAGTGGCGTAGAATTGATAATAAAATAAAGTCTGGCACTGGACTTGGGAGAAAGGACACAGCTATACCGATGTGGTATGATATTCTCAATCCACATTTCTGTGAAGCATTTGACGATATGACATCTGTATCTAGCAAGGCAAGTGATTTAGATACATTTGGACTAGTGAAGATAAAGATGATGTTGATGTTGATGATGATGCATGTATGAGTCCTAACACTTCAGAGAACAGTTTTGAAGCGAGTGAGGAACTTCAAACATCTACAAGTGTGTGTCATTTATCCGCAGACAGTTGTGGTGAAGAGAGCATTGGTTCAAGCAGCATTAGAAATGCATCTGTTGAGGAAAGAGAGGAATCTGAAAAAATAGAGAAGAGAAAAGATGTGATAGAAGTCAAGAGGCAGATTAAAAGGAAAAGTCCAAGGAAAACAAATGTTAAGTTTCATCCAAAGAGAAATTCGAAACCCAAATCTCAGAGTGAGGCCATGATTCAAGTTGCTAAGAGTATAGAAAACAGCAGTTCTCAACAGGAGAAAAACAAAGACACACGATTTCAAGCCCTCTTAGAATCTGACCGAAAGCGAGATGAGATGTTTCTTGCCTACCAGAGGGAGCAAGCTGAAGCAAATAGAAAACATGAGATGCTGATGGCTCAGCTTCTTCTGCAAAGAACCCCAAGTACAAACATGCAACATGGAAATTATGGCCATCCATTTGTTCAAAACATGCCATTGTCAAGTGCAATCAGTAGTTGGAACACCCCAACATCCACTAATGATCCACAAGCTGAAAGTTGTGTGTATCACCAGCTATGATTTACCAAGTACAAACATGTTAGCTCCCATTTACCAACTTCAAACATCTTTAGTAGTTAATATTCCTATTTATTTATAAATGAAACTGTTTTTTTCATTTATTTGCCAAGAGCAATAATTTGCAAAATATTTTCTTGCAAAATGCTTGGTATCATTGTTATTATATTTGTTATGAAGCGACATATTTATATGCTGAACAGTGACTTTAACCATTTGTAGTTTTATAGATTTGAGTGTTAAATATAAAATGTTTTTCACATTTCATTCAGATATGTTCTTTGTATTGTTTCAAAATAATTGTTACTAGTACACATACTGATACACTGTAACAGATTTTCCTGCATCTACTCTTCTTTTATCAGCTTGAATAATATTTGAAATTAAATACTGCATGTCCCCCCCCCCCTCCTCCTCCCTATAATAAATGCGGCTCCTAAAAGTCAATCAAGCCTGGTTATCAGATCCCCCAAATGAACCATAGTTTCATTTTTTACAATAAAAAATTACAATTGACTCCATACAAAGGTTCAAAGAAAATAAGAAACATATATTTTTAATATATTAAAGAGCATTATGTATCAAAATCACTTTGTTCATGATGTGTAATATTACATAATTATTTTATTGAGATCTTAAGGACCATAACCACCTGGTAACTCTTAATCGTACCCTTTCGTAAAGTCGTTTATCTTTGGTTCGCTTAGTTGGTTTACGGATTAAATTGAGCTTTTTCACCAGGAGCTGCCAACGAGGAAGACAATGATCATGCCATTTGATGCATAAGTTGTGCAATGCAATGCAAGCTATTATAACAGCTGTAACATTACGCCTGCGACACTCCATCTTTTTATACAAAATACGCCACCGTCCCTTTAATATACCATATGCATGCTCTGAAACAACTCTAGCAGATCTCAGTTTTACATTAAAATACTTTTCCTTTTTATTCTTTGTGGTGTCTGGATAAGCTTTTAAGAGCCAAGAACGTGCAGGGAATGCACTGTCTCCCACCATTGCTAAGGGAACTTCTCCATATCCAGGTAAACTAAGCACATTATTTGGGAGTATGTGGCCAGATTCAATTTCACTGAAAATTGGTGAGGACTGCAGAAGAGTAGAATCATGCACTGACCCAGGCACGCCCACACCAGCCCAAAGGAATCTTTTGTTTGCTCCAACCAATCCCATATTAGTAACAGAATACCGCTTTTTAAAATTAAAGAAGTTCTTTAGGTTACTACTGATATATACATGAAATCCATCCCAGGCTCCTACACAGGGGAACCCATAATCTTTAAGGAAAGCAGTTAGCTCATCTTTCCACTCTTTTTCCGTTGATGGTAAATTCACATACTCATCATAGAAAACCTGGACCATCACACGAATTACTTCATTGAAAATCTTACAGGCGGTAGATGGTGCAACACCAAAAAGGTCACCTGCTGTGATGTAGGAACACCCATGAGCCAATCTGTAAAGAGTTAGTCCAAGCTGACGTTCTGGTGAAATTGGTACTTTGAATTTAGTGGTTTCCTTGATAATAATTCCTCTAATGGAATCCAGTATATAATCAAACGTATCACGATTTACTCTTAGTCTCTTTTTAAACTGATTGTTTGTCCAATTTTGGTATCCATAATCCCACCATTGGCTGTTTCTTTTTTCTATTGGGCCTTTGGGTTTCCTCTCTTTCTGACACGAAGAACAAACGACCGCAGCTGCTATCTTTTGAAATTGTTCCTCATTGTCGATTATTGAACACCTTAGTTTTTTGTAACCGCTACTTCTTGATCTATAGTATTGTATCACATACTGATCTGCAGCTTTTCGCTTTCGTTCTAACAAAAGCTTCTGAACAAATACTGTGGAACTGCCAGCCATTCAATCTCGTACCCAGAGCCTGCGATCCTTTTGGTCAGTACCAAGGAACGGAGGCTCTGGGAAACTCCGATGAAACTCGGCACCTGATTGGTTACTTCAATCAATCTCGACCCAGCAATAAATAACAGTGAAAATTAAAATTCTGTGCACGTTGCTAACCTGTTTAATTGATTTATCAACGTTCTGTAACACATAATTATAAACGACAAACCCAATATACAATTGAACACATGAAATAATTCAAAACAGTGAAAAGCCCGATAATTTATAAGTTAAAACTATTATTATTGTCGCTTTGTCGCCAAACAACATCTGTCGTCTTATTCGTCTCGTATTTATTCGCAATTTCGTCTCAGAACTTTAAAAATAACACTTGAGAATGCAAGGTCGATATAATTTAGCCAAAATTCCTAACAGAAAGTACAATTCCTTACCTGAGCAGCTGAGCCGAGCCGATTACGGCCGACGCGGACAAATAAAACCTACGGCTCCAATCGTCCGGTCAACGTTTAGGAGAAAAGCAAAGAATGGCCATTCTTACACGAAATGCTTTGTCGAGAGCTTTGTAAAACATGTTGATTTTATTCATCGGTAAACAATATTTCCCTAGTCTTCGGACTAGCGAACGATCAACACGACAGTTACAAATTTATATGAGGAACTGGGAACCAGAGGACTGGGATCAAAGACCCCGATTTGGGGACTTTTTCATCGGAGTTTCCCAGAGTCTCCGTTCCTTGGTACTGACCAAAAGGATCGCAGGCTCTGTGTACGAGATTGCCAGCCATTTTGATAACATTCAGGTTATACTCGCCCCAGACTCATTCATCTATCACTCGGGATTTTTCATTAAATTTATACCTGACAGTAATCCGTCAGATGGATTCTCGTCTCAGACGAGTTTCCGTCTTGTAATATGAATTCGCCAAATCAATAGAGCCTGCCCTCTGGACTGCGGAGGAAAGAGTAATCCATCATGATCAGACGGTACAACGTCTGAAATGTGTGTTCGTTTTATTAGACGAAGCTTAAATTATTTTTTTGTAGTTTTATTATAATCTTCTCGCTTCAGCAGTTTGTTTATATGCAAAACAAAATAAATTAAATTAAATTAAATTTGTCGTATGAAACGCAGGCGCGTAGTAAAAATTGTCGCGCCAGTCTACATGGGGGAAATAATTAGTTGAGCTAAAATTCGTCATTGCCGTTGAAACAGCCCCTCATAAACGACTGACCGGAACGAAACAGCTATTTCTTTTAAGAAATAGTTTCTTGTTGCTTTTGCTTTTGCTTTTGTTTGTACAGTCGCGCGTGAGAAAAGTACAGTAGCCTTCCGAAGAAACTGGACAAGCAGGTAAATCGTGCAAAGCGTTGAAAATTAAAATTAGATTTAAACATGCAATAGCTTTGGACAGTAATCGTTAGCTATGCAAGCAAAGCGTACGAAATAGAAAACATCTCATCTTTTAACCCGTTTTCTGTAAGAAAATACGCTACTAATAAAAACAAAAAATTTAAAAAACCAGCCCGCCCGCCCCAATTTTTTCCAAAAAAGTGATGAAAAACAGAAATATTTTTTTAATTGGCCTAAAGTCGGAAATAGAACTGAAACGTTGCTTCCTTATGCCATTTAGTTAAGTCACTTTGTTTCAGGCACCGTAGCCAGGATTTTGAAAGGGGGTAGCCGAAATCAAAATAAATTTTTAGGGGGATCCGGGGCCATGCTCCCCCGGGAAATTTTGAAATCGAGAGTCGCTGAAATGCCATTTCCTGGCTTTTGGAGGAAGATTTTACAGACTCTAAAGGTTAGAAAACGTCATAAAATACTCAAAACACGCAAACGTCACATAGATACTCAAAATGCATACACTCAGTAGATTGAATACACTGTTTACAGTTTATTTCCTGACACAATGGCATATTGCATCAGTTTTGTAGTTACATGTCTGTTGTTTTATATCAAAAGGGGGGGAAGCCGCGGCTCCCACGGCTCCCCCCCCCTGGCTACGTCCCTGCTTTGTTTCTCGGATTGTATGGACAATGGACGACAGTCATACACGTAGTACACTAAAGTTACTTAACGTTAGTTTCTAGTAACTTTTCACATAGCCATAGGGGACATAAGACGCAACGTTAAATTCGCTAGTTAAACCATTGCTAGTTAATAGAAAATAAACATGGTTTGGAAGCTCGAAAAAATCATTGTTTTATGTTTTTGTCCAGGTTTAATTTATGGAAATTTGTGCACTTTCACAGTTACTGAACATATTGTGTTTTCTGTATAATGAAGCAATCATCCAATAGCAACGTTTGAGTTCAATCACTCAACCATACTGTTTAAATATTAATAAACCTAAAACAAAGGATGTGGCACCTTCATGTACCTTTCAACATGAATTGTAGCTTGATTGTTAACCGCTTTGAAGCTTGCCGAGTTTCCAAACCACGTTTATTTTATGGCTAAATGTAAATAAAGTTTAATTAAACGTCACTTCGTCAGAATTCGTGATGCGTGAAATTGCCTTAAAAGTACACGTGACGCGTGAAATTGTGAAAAATCAGTGCGTGAAACGGGGTCATGACCCTCAAGAGTGCAACGTTTCGAGCGAAGGCCCTTCGTCGTTTCTCTATTTTGAAGTAACCGGAAGTAAATGGATGAAAACGCGCGATCTGATTGGCTACTGAGTCAAACTAGCGTGTTTCCTGCATTTTAAAGATCCATTTTGAATTTTCACCGCCACTGACGAAACCAGGATACTTGGACGAGTGTTTTTTGTCGTTTTTAATGAATTTCCAGTGGTTTTAATCACAAGAAAAAGTCGGGAGTACCTGGATATGGATTTAGATGAGCTATTTACACAACAAAACGTTTTAACTGCAACGTTGAAGGTATTTTTATTGCTGAAATCGCCAAGGTGCTCGAAACCACGTGTGGTCGTAGCTGCGATATAACAAGCTCGTCTTGAGACAGGTATTGTGTAGTTTTCTTGCCTTTATTAACGAGTTAAAGACATTGTTTAATATAAGAAGTAAATAACTTAGTCGATGGGTGATTGTTGAGTTTTTAGAGCAGTTGAAAAGCTTGCAACTTATTCGGGTTTCGCCTCGTGTTTTCGCGGTCATGTCATGTGCTGTGTCAGCACTATTAAATATTTCAGTTAAATTTATAGTCTCTGATAAATTTTGTAGTGAATGCAGCTATCAGTATCGTTGTTATGTAATATATCAACAACGAATTTGAGTGTTTCATCAGGGGATTCAAACACGAGAAAACATGATGAAAGAGTGGTTTTATTGTTTTCTCGTGTCTGGATTCCCCTGATGAAATACGATAAACGAGTTGTTGATATATGGCATCTCAAACTCATTAATAATTCATGAGATAATCAGCCAATTACAATAGTCCATTCAATCACCTGATTGACGTTGGATACGCCAGGAAAGCCCAAGATATTAGATGAAAACCAGTGTTCATCTAATTCTTGAGATCTTAATTATCTATGCAAAATAAACAAGTTGCTGTATGAATAAATTTTACACACACTCAAGAATAAAATCTCTTGAGGGTTTATTTTAATTGTATTTTGTAATTGAAATCGCTCGATTGAGATGCCATATCAACAACTCGTTTATCGTGTTTCATCAGGGGAATCCAAACACTCGAAAACAATAAAACCACTCGGCCTTCGGCCTCGTGCTTTCATCATGTTTTCTCGTGTTTGGATCCCCTGATGAAACACTCAAACTTGTTGTTGATATATTACATCTCTATTGAGCAATTTCAATTGAAAAAAGGCAATTAAAATAAACCCTCATGAGATTTTATTTATGATGTGTGTAAGATTTATTCATACAGCAACTTGTTTATTTTGCATAGATAATTGAGATCTTAAGAATTAGATGAACACTGGTTTTCATCTAATATCTTGGGTTTTACTGGAGTATCCAACTTCAGTCAGGTGATTGAATGAACTATTGTAATTGGCTGATTGTCTCATGAATTATTTTCGAGTTTGAAATAATCTCAAACTCATTAATAATTCATGAGATAATCAGCCAACAGACCTTTCCGCATGAAGCGAATGGGTCACATGATCTTTCTTTTTGAGAAATTTGATTGGCTAATGTCCATTGTTTGTCTTGAAAACAATAAAGCAGCCTTTGGCCTCATGCTTCCATCATGTTTTCTCATGTACATAAAACTTATTTCACAGCCATGATGGAAATTGCTCGTAATTATAGTCCTATTATTACAGCTAGTTGATGGCAACATTAGTCACCTCAGATTTCAAGGACTCTTCTTAGGATTCTTGCTGATCCAAGTTCAACAACCTATATATAGGCAACATGCCTATAGGGGATCTATAGGCAACCAATAGGCTATCCGCCTATAGGCAACCTGTAATATGTAACCCCAAGGCAAGAGCACCTCATAAGCACATGACACAAATTATGACCCTGGGTCTGATTAGCTGTACGTGCTTTGAAAAGCTTGTTACAAGCTGCAAAAATGAATTTGCACTTCATGTTTCCTAGTAACATTGAAACAGATTTACAAAAAAAAATATTTTGGCTAAGGTTGTCCACCATGGTGCAATATAATATTGTAACTGAACTGAAGGAGAGTATTTTGTACCATATTGTCTATTAGTATCTAAACTTGTACTGTACTGTACTGTACTGTACTGTACTGTACTGTACTGTACTGTACTGTACTGTACTGTACGGTATGGTATGGTACTGCCTGAACATACTTATAAGATGTTTGATTTAGTATATTAGTTTATTTTAATTAGGGATGACTTTCATTGTTGTATTAAAAGGTTTGACTATATTTCTATACTGTGAAGCATGAACATGTATATCTTGCATTGATACTCAACAAACATTTATTTTACCCACAAGAAACTTCCATTTGGGTTCAGTTTCAATTTGGTAAACAGTAGCTTCTAAGACACACACACTGTTCAAATTACATGTATTTGTAATGGTAAATACCATGAAATTAATGGTAATACCATGTAGCTACTAAGATTATCTGTGGGGCAAAGATGGCATTCCCCCTGCAGATTTTGACAGGCCCCAAGAAAATGAGGGAGTAGAAAAAAACTATTTGGTTTCTCTTTAATTTACAAACGAATGGTGAAAACTTCAGTGTATATACACGAATGGTGTTATCAACTTATCATGCAATTAAGGACCTGTGCCACTGGCTGCAGTGTTGTCAACCTTGGGATTTTATCCCAAGATCTTGGGATTTTTGTCAGCGGTAGCCATAATGTCGGCGTGTTGCGCGATAGGTTTTGGACCGCACTTACGTCATATTCGTGCAGCCATCGCCAGGTATTCGACGCGATCGCTATTGATCGCTATATAGTCAAGAAGATCGCCATTGATCGCCAAGTATTCGGGAAGTACTCGAGTTGTTTTCGTGGCCTCGCGGGGAATAAACTAAAGTGAATCTCGTCTAATCGTCTTTGCGTTTTGGTTGCTCTCTCGATATTGGAACGGTTTCTGTCCGTATTGATCAGTTTATACAAGGTAAGAAATAGTTTCAAAACTGTGACGTTGTTTATTTTATATACTATATACTAGAAATACATTAATGCAAACCTCGTATTCATTGTTTATTATTATTAATAACCTCTGCCGTGAATCAATGCCAGGGGTGTATTAATACCACTGAATCCTTAAATTATGTTGGTCACTCCAGACAAAGGAATTGCATATTTTTTTACCCTGTTTCACACAAAATGGCTAAAAATGGTACACAGTTCCAAACTGAAAGGAAGGAAAACATAGGGTACCTTGTGCTAGCCTAAATAACTGCCAGCATATAAGAACGGACCTTGCACCAGATCAAAAGTGTGATAATTATTACACCGGTACCCTGTTCCAAACTAAAAATGCCAAAAATGAAAACCATTCCCTTTCCATTGGCACATCCCTGTATAGTCAATATATGGGAGTCCCGAACCTCCCATTGTAGCATACCAGTATAGATTATATTGTCTTTTTGCACAAAATACAATATTTTGACAACCCATTTGTATTGCTGTTTAATTGGCTTATTATACCACAGCAAGTATGTGACTATTAAGGCAACCAGAATTTTTTCAGCTTTGGCAAATGCCCAACACAACAGCAATGCCCTAGGTAAACATTTTTTAAAAGTACTGTGGATAAATACCCCACTCCCAGGCATAAAAAGTTCACAAATGCTTGACACAGGCATTACTCCAATTGATGAATTTATAATGAATACATAATACATGTGCAGTACAGTACAGTAAATGCATAAAAATGTCAAATACATAATTGTACAGTACATGTATGCCAACAATTCCTACACAGAGATATATGGTTATTACGTTTTCTTTTGTTATTAATAAATAAATATTTAAAAAAATATCTCTGTACCTTCGCATATTTTTCGGCCTCTATTCATTTCTCAGATGTGTTATAAAATAAATTCACTAAATTCATGTTTTTCTCTTCGCTGCATGTCTCTCTTTCTCTTGGCTATTCTTTTTGCTGTGTTTTCTTGCATAATTTCTAGCCTTTCTCTTCGCTGTAATTCTCCGCTGTTGTAGTGCTAGACACTGTGTTCAGCCATGAAATTGCGAGTTGCTCTTTTCGTTTCTTCGACTATAAACTCGGATTGTGTTTTGTTTTCCTGATTGAAGTCGCTTTAATATATACTGTAGTTCTCCTTGTAATCGTCTGTCTCTTGCTCTAGCCTGCTGCTGTTCCCTTCGTTCGTTCGCTTGTTTCCTTATCTTGTCTTTCTCTTGAATACGTCTCAACATTTCTAGCCTATAAACATGTTTTCTTCTCCGAACTTTTGTAAAATAGCAAAACTACAGAGAAAATGTGTACCCTTTTACCACCATCAACCCCGCGGATCCCCGACATGGTCTCCGTTGATCGTTACATACAAATAAATAAATAAATATATATATATACACACAAATGGATCCTCCAAAACGCCAACATGGGTACAATCCCCGACCGGACGTACCGCCCGCTCCGTCGAGATTAGTACCCTCGCGTTGCGAGGCCCGCTTCGCAAACCACACGAACACGAGGGGACAAAATCTATAAGTATATACTTGATCGGAAACAGGGTACTTATAGCAGTACTAGAAATATTCAGCTTGTAAAGTTTGCTAGAAGTTGGGCCTTCAACCTTCTTTTATCGAAGAAACTGATATATACCTAAATTATTTATAATGATAAAATCGCTTTATAAGTTTAAGTTTAATGTTGGTTGAATTGTGTGTTGTGCTCGCTGGTCAGTGACTCATGTTTATACTGCATGTGCAGTACATGTATATACCATACACCAGTGCATACACTAAGAGTGAGAAGTGTGTTTTAACCAACTTCGAGCTAGGTGTTTTGATATTAGATCAAACACAACTTTCATTGTTTCGTGATCAAAGAAATCAGGAAATGAATTGTTTGATCACACATCAAACCTTTGTCTCGCTTATGATTTTCCTATCTGTTTGGTTTGTGAATTATTAATGAGTTCGAGAAGTATATATCACAGTGCCCTGTATTTACACTATATACATTGTATATAAGAAATTTATGCTAGGTGGTGTTTGTGGCATAGTGGTTAGTGCACGTGCCTTTCACCTCTGCAAGCTGGGTTCAATACCTGCACGGTGCAGTTATCTGATTAAAATAATTCACCTTGGCCACATGCGAGAAGAGTGCTTCCAGTTTGACTCTACCAAACACCACAGGTTTCCTCCGGGTACTCAGGTTTCCTCCTGTAGTAACACTGGACCAATGAGGGTGGGCCTGTACTGGAGGATAACTGTTTAGATATAACTGATAGAGTTATCCAGTATAAATAAGGTTAGTTTAATTTTGTTTAAACAAAATATGTTGTCTGTTACATAGACATTACAAAACCTTGACTTGGTGCTTTGTTTACTTGTTTTAGGTGTTGTTCAATATCTTGTATAATGAAATTAAGAAACCAACGTTTGTGGACACCAGAGCTGCTACAGTGATCTGTCCACAGAATAGTAGATACACCAGAAGTCTGACTCTTGTGAAAGTACTGAAACATTCTATATCTACATGCCACCATTTGTATATTTTGATAAATTGTTGTAAACCTATTGTGAAGTGTTGGGAAACTTAAAGCCTTGAATATGTTGAAAGCCTTGAAATGACTACAATACTGAGTATTGTTGTACTGTGTTATTTAAAATACTAGCAGAATCACAAAATATTAGTGATATGCATTACACCTGAATGCCACTGACAGCATATTTATGGCAGGTAAAATGTTGTTTTGCAACACAATGTTGATTATCTGGAGTGATTAATTCTTTGAAAGTTTTCAAGGCAATAATGTATATAGATTATTTTTGTGGAAACACCATGAAAATTATTTATTTGCTAACAGTTTCGGCCTGAGTCAACAGGCTGAAAACTTAGCAAATAAATATTTTACGGTGTTTCCACAAAAATAATCTGCATGTATATGATCTGGGGTGAGTTGTACAAAGCCAAGATAGCTTATCTAGTTGATAAGTTCTAGCTAAAGAACAGCACTAATCATGCTTTGAACAACCTAATATAAAATTTTATCCACTGAATAGTTATGTATCTGATAAGTGTAGAAACAACAATCGAAATATAGTAAGGTTAGATATACTGCCGAAACAGAGAACGTAGGAGTCTAACGTTTCGAGCGAAGGCCCTTCGTCAAGAGAAACGTAAAGAGTGTAAACAAACAATGAGCTATATACGATCTGATAGTGCTGTTCAGTGGATTAAAGTTGTATCTGATAATGCTGTTCAGTGGATAAAAGTTAAAAATTGGGTTGTTCAAAGCACCACTAGAGTGGTTCTCTAGCTAGGATTTATCCACCATTTTTTGTGTGTGTCTGTGCTTTTCACACATTTTCATGCATTTCAAGTCTATATCTCGTTTGCGTACCTATTTTTTAAAGGAGTTGGTATTTTTTTCTCAGGGATTCAACTTGGGATTTTTCTTGGGATTAATTCCAGAGCAAACAGTTTCGGTTTTAAAAAGCTGATTTCAATGTTAATTATTATTTTTTTATTTAATTGATCATTAGATCATAGCCCCTACGTTCTTTATATATTCGTTTGATTTAGACAAGATGAAGTATATACTCTATCCAAATGAAGTATCACTGATACATGGGCTCAGGTTGCTATATGTCAAACGGCAATAGAGACCTGGGAACTAGTCGTAAATGAAACTGACCTTGGGATTTTTTGGTAAAAATAGGGAATCTTGGGATATTTTCAGACCTTTATTGGGATTTTTACGAAACTTGACTTGGCAACACTGCAGGGTCGTATCCAGAAGGGTTTAGACGCCGGAACCCCGGTTTGAGATCCCAAACTAGGTCCCCCAAAAAACCATATTAAAATGACATTAATTCAAAAGAATATGAAATTAACATAAAACTAACTACAATCATTATAAACTGTGTACTACAAACTGAGTTCTCTTTCCAGTCATTTAAAGCAGCTAAATTAGGCACTCACCAATGCCAGTGGTAAAAGAAAACGTAATAAAACGTCGTAATTCATGATCTCATAATACGATAAGATGAAGTACTTACCTTCCGTTTTTTGTGATATGCTGACCACAAGGAACGCAGGTTCTGGGGAGAAAAGTCTATCGAGCATTCGAGCGTGGAAAGATGTATTAAATTTTATTGTATTTTAATATTTTTGCCATTTGTATAAAAAAATTCACTAGTGAAAAGCTGCATTAAAAATCACCCATCAGAATGTTGAAATTCGCCGCTCAGAATGCAGGAATCAGAAACTCTAGTTTTCAAAATATTCTGGGGGAGCATGCCCCCGTAACCCCCTGGATGGTACACTCTCTGATTGCACAACCGGTATCCCCAAATTATCTCTGGATACGGCTCTGTGTGCAAACTATACTGAACATTACAGTATCTATTGTAAACCCACAGGTAGTGATGAGATCCCCCCCTAAGTAATGGCCCTCCTCCAAAGTAGTGGCGCTCCACTAGTAGCGGCTCCTGATTTCAAGTAGTGGCCCAAAACCAGTGGCTTCCCAAAAATAGTGGCCCCAAATAAGTAGTGGCTTCCCAAAAATAGTGGTCCCAATAGTACCACATAACAAAGTAAACACCACATAACAAAGTAAACACCACATAACAAAGTAAACACCACATAAAGTAAACACCACATAACAAAGTAAGCACCACATAACAAAGTAAACACCACATAACAAAGTAAGCACCACATAACAAAGTAAACACCACATAAAGTAAACACCACATAACAAAGTAAACACCACATAACAAAGTAAACACCACATAACAAAGTAAACACCACATAACAAAGTAAACACCACATAAAGTAAACACCACATAACAAAGTAAGCACCGCATAACAAAGTAAACACCACATAACAAAGTAAGCACCACATAACAGAGTAAACACCACATAACAAAGTAAACACCACATAACAAAGTAAACACCACATAACAAAGTAAACACCACATAAAGTAAACACCACATAACAAAGTAAGCACCACATAACAGAGTAAACACCACATAACAAAGTAAACACCACATAACAAAGTAAACACCACATAACAAAGTAAACACCACATAAAGTAAACACCACATAACAAAGTAAGCACCGCATAACAAAGTAAACACCACATAACAAAGTAAGCACCACATAACAGAGTAAACACCACATAACAAAGTAAACACCACATAACAAAGTAAACACCACATAATAAAGTAAACACCACATAACAAAATAAACACCACATAACAAATTAAACACCACATAACAAAGTAAACACCACATAACAAAGTAAACACCACATAACAAAGTAAACACCACATAACAAAGTAAACACCACATAACAAAGTAAACACCACATAATAAAGTAAACACCACATAACAAAATAAACACCACATAACAAATTAAACACCACATAACAAAGTAAGCACAACATAACAAAGTAAACACCACATAACAAAGTAAACACCACATAACAAAGTAAGCACCACATAACAAAGTAAACACCACCAGGGTTCGAAATAACGTTCAGAAAATATGCCTAATTTTGTCGGCTGTTTTTTGTAAGTCAAAATTTTTGCCGGCTGTTTCCCAAGCAGCAAAGTTACGTTCTGGATATAAGGTCCAAATAATGTATTGTAAACCAAATACTGGTTTCTTTTCGATCATATACAGAGAAATCAAAACAAATTACCATAATTCTGATCTTGGCAAAAGCAATTTCGCCGATAACCCAAAGTTTAGTTATATTTTGAAATTAGAAATTGCCGGCAAGGTCCTAAAACTGCCGGCTATCGCCGGCAGCCGGCTGCTATTTCGAACCCTGCACCACATAACAAAGTAAGCACCACATGACAAAGTAAGCACCACATAACAAAGTAAACACCACATAACAAAGTAAGCACCACATAACAAAGTAAACACCACATAACAAAGTAAACACCACATAACAAACTACTGTCAGTAAGTACCACATAACAAAGTAAACACCACATAACAAAGTAAACACCACATGACAAAGTAAGGACTACATAACAAAGTAAACACCATATAACAAAGTAAACACCACATAACAAAGTAAACACCACATAACAAAGTAAACACCACATAACAAACTACTGTCAGTAAGTACCACATAACAAAGTAAACACCACATAACAAAGTAAACACCACATGACAAAGTAAGGACTACATAACAAAGTAAACACCATATAACAAAGTAAACACAATATAACAAAGTAAACACCATATAACAAAGTAAGCACCACATAACAAAGTAAACACCACATAACAAAGTAAACACCACATAACAAAGTAAACACCACATAACAAAGTAAACACCGCATAACAAAGTAAACACCACATAAAGTAAACCCCACATAACAAAGTAAACACCACGTAACAAAGTAAACACCACATAACAAAGTAAACACCACATAACAAAGTAAACACCACATAACAAAGTAAACACCACGTAACAAAGTAAACACCACATAACAAAGTAAACACCACATAACAAAGTAAACACCACATAACAAAGTAAACACTACATAACAAAGTAAACACCACATAACAAAGTAAACACCACATAACAAAGTAAACACCACACAACAAAGTAAGCACCACATAACAAAGTAAACACCACATAACTTTAAGTAAGCACCACAACAAAGTAAACACCACATAACAAAGTAAACACCACATAACAAAGTAAACACCACATAACTTTAAGTAAGCACCACATAACAAAATAAACACCACATAACAATTTAAACACCACATAACAAAGTAAACACCACATAACAAAGTAAACACCACATAACAAAGTAAACACCACATAACAAAGTAAACACCACATAACAAAGTAAACACCACATAACAAAGTAAACACCACACAACAAAGTAAGCACCACATAACAAAGTAAACACCACATAACAAAGTAAACACCACATAACTTTAAGTAAGCACCACAACAAAGTAAACACCACATAAACTATGTCAGTAAGTACCACATAAAGTAAACACCGCCTAACAAAGTAAGCACCGTATAAAAAAGTAAACCCCACATAACAAAGTAAGCACCACATAACAAAGTAAGCACCACATAACAAAGTAAACACCACAACAAAGTAAACACCACATAACAAAGTAACACCACAACAAAGTAAACACCACATAACAAAGTAAACACCACATAACAAAGTAAACACCACATAACAAAGTAAACACTACATAACAAAGTAAACACCACATAACAAAGTAAACACCACATAACAAAGTAAGCACAACATAACAAAGTAAACCCCACATAACAAAGTAAACACCACACAACAAAGTAAAGACCACAACAAAGTAAACACCACATAACAAAGTAAACACCACATAACAAAGTAAGCACCACATAACAAAGTAAACACCACCAGGGTTCGAAATAACGTTCAGAAAATATGCCTAATTTTGTCGGCTGTTTTTTGTAGGTCAAAATTGTTGCCGGCTGTTTCCCAAGCAGCAAAGTTACGTTCTGGATATAAGGTCCAAATAATGTATTGTAAACCAAATACTGGTTTCTTTTCGATCATATACAGAGAAATCAAAACAAATTACCATAATTCTGATCTTGGCAAAAGCAATTTCGCCGATAACCCAAAGTTTAGTTATATTTTGAAATTAGAAATTGCCGGCAAGGTCCTAAAACTTCCGGCTATCGCCGGCAGCCGGCTGCTATTTCGAACCCTGCACCACATAACAAAGTAAGCACCACATAACAAAGTAAACACCACATAACAAAGTAAACACCACATAACAAAGTAAACACCATATAACAAAGTAAACACCACATAACAAAGTAAACACCACATAACAAAGTAAACACCGCATAACAAAGTAAACACCATATAACAAAGTAAGCACCACATAACAAAGTAAACACCACATAACAAAGTAAACATCATATAACAAAGTAAACACCACATAACAAAGTAAACACCGCATAACAAAGTAAACACCACATAACAAAGTAAACACCACATAACAAAGTAAACACCACATAACAAAGTAAGCACAACATAACAAAGTAAACCCCACATAACAAAGTAAACACCACACAACAAAGTAAAGACCACAACAAAGTAAACACCACATAACAAAGTAAACACCACATAACAAAGTAAGCACCACATAACAAAGTAAACACCACCAGGGTTCGAAATAACGTTCAGAAAATATGCCTAATTTTGTCGGCTGTTTTTTGTAGGTCAAAATTGTTGCCGGCTGTTTCCCAAGCAGCAAAGTTACGTTCTGGATATAAGGTCCAAATAATGTATTGTAAACCAAATACTGGTTTCTTTTCGATCATATACAGAGAAATCAAAACAAATTACCATAATTCTGATCTTGGCAAAAGCAATTTCGCCGATAACCCAAAGTTTAGTTATATTTTGAAATTAGAAATTGCCGGCAAGGTCCTAAAACTTCCGGCTATCGCCGGCAGCCGGCTGCTATTTCGAACCCTGCACCACATAACAAAGTAAACACCACATAACAAAGTAAACACCACATAACAAAGTAAACACCACATAACAAAGTAAACACCACATAACCAAGTAAACACCACATAACAAAGTAAACACCATATAACAAAGTAAACACCACATAACAAAGTAAACACCGCATAACAAAGTAAACACCATATAACAAAGTAAGCACCACATAACAAAGTAAACACCACATAACAAAGTAAACATCATATAACAAAGTAAACACCACATAACAAACTAAACACCGCATAACAAAGTAAACACCACATAACAAAGTAAACACCACATAACAAAGTAAACACCACATAACAAAGTAAGGACTACATAACATATATGTACTTTGGTTGTTTTCTAGGTTTTTTGAAGATGACTGGCTCTTACCTTATATTTTTTTTCGTTTGTTTTTCAATTTTATTTCTGTTAAAAATCCAAGGTAACTAAATGTAGTTTAATGTAACCGGAAGTCTGTTATTGTGTTAATCTATGTGCCAGTTACTTGTTGTCAACGCGTTGCCAATGTGTGTAAACCGATATGTCTATTAATTAATATGATTAAGTAATTAGTCGGCACTTGACAGACAAATTAGTGTTCATGTGCATGTATTCAAGACGTTTCTGACTTGAAAGAGTTAAGGCTATGCGTGTACAATGTTGCATTGTGTAATTTAGACAATTGTTTTAGTCTATGGTTTTCTAGATTTCGTATCATTGTACAGTTTGATTTTTGAGTCGAATGGATTTGTACGGGTTTTTTTTATTTTTAATTTTTTGATGTGTCCAACTCTGTAAACATTTACACGTCAAATCTATTTAGTCAGTTGATTAATATTGTACTGTTGGCCGAAAGGATGTAAACGGCCTAACTTGCAACTATTTTACTATAGCACATGTAACCAAGATAAGTCTCGTCGGGATAACACATTTACTGTAAAATGGTACTGCTTTCCTTTGTGTTTTCCTCATTAATTATTAATGATTTTTTAAGTCATATTTACCTTCACCAGGAAGTTATGTTTTTATCCCTGCTTGTCTGTCTCATTTGTTTGTCCGTTTGTTTGTTGTTTTGTTGGGGGGTTTTTGACGCCAGGATATCTCACAAAATACTGCACAGGTTTTCCTGAAAGTTTGTGGAAAGATTGATCATAGATCAAGGACCAACCGTTCAATTTTGGTTTAATTTAGTTGAAATTTGGATGAGAAGTTAACAAAAATCTTACCACAAGATTTTGCAAATTTTGGTATGAGTGCAATCAAGCATTTTATTCATTCTTACATGTGTTGGTCTCGTGAGCTAGCTGGTTAGCGAGATGGCTCGTTTTCTCTAATAACCCGCTGGCGGAGGTATATGCAGTGTCTGACTGCCCTCTTGTTATGTAATGTAAACGAAGTGTGAATGGAATAAATTGTTTAAAAATGGTATCATTTAATGTTTTTATTTATTCAATAAATTATTTGGAATTTTTTTCATCATTAAGTAAGAAATCATGTACATGTATATATGTACTGTAGCCAATTATTGAAATAATCATTTGCAATCTAAATGATTTGAAACAAATTTTTTTTTACTGAAACAGTACTTTTAATTGGTATTTTTTCAGTCATGTGTTCTTTTTTTTTATTGTACAGCCCAATCTCTAAAAGTTGTGCGAATATCTTCTGATCCAAGTTATGTTGATTTGGGAAAGACACTGATACTTAATGCGACGTATAACTACAGTGGCGCTAGTGATGTGGGAGTGTTGTGGAGGATCGACAATAGCAAAGTATTAGTTGAACAGGTCCGAGGTGGTAGTTTGGATATCTTTGATTCACGAGCATCTCTTGAAGGACGAGCAACCTTTGTGTTAAGAAATACGACGTTATCTGATAATGGAACATATATATTGAGGGCATCAATTGCTGGATACACTGCACCTCTTGAAACATTTACTGCGATTATTCAAGGTACCTACATATGTAAATTACTCAAGTGTTAAAGATCACAAATTGTTTTTCATTGCATGTGGACACGCTCACGTTTGTAAAATATCTAAATTTATCTGAATTTAGCTTGCGTATATCTATGTAGTATGTGCATTGTGTGGACAGTGTTATTGCCTCACGTGGAATTCGCGTGGTTGCATGTATTGGTTTTGTAACGTTACTACTGTACATGTAAATATACACTGTATTCGTTTCCAAATTTTTGACCAAATAGACATCATATGCCATACTCAGCCAGAGTACTGGGTACAACTGTTTTTGATGTGTGTGTGTTAACCAGCCTCAACTATTGAACTCTAAGGAGACTGAAACGATGACTCGCTTGCACGTTTTGAACCCAAAAATGGCGGACATGCGGGCCGCCATGCACGTCAACCCCAGTCCCTTTTACTTTATAGCCGAGAAAAAATGAAGCTGAATTTGGTGAAATGGGTTGCAAAAACAGCTTGAAATCAAAGAAAAACTGCACATGTTAACCACTTTCAGGCTTAGATCAAATTCCAATATACCGTAGAGTAGGTGAACACCGACATGACGAGTAAAAACAAGAAAAACAGTAAAAAACCCAGACAAATATAAAGAAAATACATAAGAATCCCAGGTTTGAAATGAGTTTGTTTATAAAAACAGTTCGGTTTTAAATTTCTGAATTTTCAGTACAAAAACCCCCACAAAATGCACTTTACTGGGTGCTATGACAGCTCTGCAGTTACTCTTCGTATCGAAAAATGTCAGATTTAGCATTTCCGACACTTAAGGTGGTTCCCTATAGTTTAAAAAAATACGAGCTATTTCATACGCTCATTATCTAATGTTATTCACAAGTTTAAAACATTTGTTAGATAAATACTAAGTAGACCTTACTATAGCAGAACTATCGCAGATATAAAATATCTATCAAAAAGTTCAATTATTTGCTGTTACTATGGTAATAATGACGTTGGAACTTTGGTATATTTTCAAATATTGCATAATTGAAGCGGCATGTCTTCAGTTTGCTTCGGTGAATTTTTTGAAAAATTGCTGAGATGATAGATACTGTTGTGGAGAATATCCATGCGCAAAATCAGAGAGGGTTGTTTGGACAGATTTTTCGCTATAAAAATTATCGATTTAATAAAAAAGTTCTGTCAAGATCGCTATTTACGCATGCGTAGCGATACTATTTCTAGTCACCAGTCCCCTATTGAAATTATCGTAGGGAGCCACCTTGAGTTAAAGCTATAATTTAGCCTTAATCTCATTACTAATTCTTGGCTTGACAACCTTCAAACGTTTGAGATAACAAAGAAAAATAAGAAAAACCTGCATTTTCCGTACGAGTTTCGGACTCGAATTTTGCTTTTGTGTGGCAGATATTTCGTCGTTCAATCCATTTTCGAGGGTAGAAATAGTTCAGGTACAAAGCCGTTAAGCCCAGTACGTACTTGTGAAAGTATTGCGACTCACGTGACTCGAAAATGAGGATGAGGATGTTTTCAATGTGGACTAATACAAAGTCGATACCTCATTTTGAAATTTTTGAAACCATATTTAACCATATCAAACCAAGTTGAAACCATAAAATAATGAAGAAATTTAGTTTTGATACAAGAAATTGGACTTTTTCTTAAAAATTAACAATATTTGTTCTAATCAATGCATAATTATCTATGTTATTATTTCCGTTCCCACAATGCCCGTGGGTATTTGTGGTAAAACGATTTTTGTCATTCCAGAAGAGCAAGGTATTGTAGCACCCAAAAAATAAAATGGTATTGTAGGTGCTGTATTATGTTAATTTACTTTTGTTTCAACGATATGTTATTTCTGTGGGATGGCTGTCTAGGCAATACAAAAATATATTAGTCGCATTTGTTACTACCATAATTGTGTTCTCTTTGAGAATTGTTAATGTAAATATCTTGTGGGCTAAATATCTTGCGGGCATTCATGGGCCGCAGGAGTAAATTAATTGGTCTGTCTGTTTGTGTGTCTAGTTTTAGCGCAAAGGCCTATGTGCAAGCAAAGCCCACGGGGTACATACCTTACAAAATACTTCTTGTTATATGAGCATTTCTTTAGATCGTATTTAAACATCGATTTACCATCAGCATCCCCATCGGACAGCTTTGGGCATTAGCTAATCAGACTTCATGCGGAAACGTCTATTGGTAGAAGCGAAACAAAAACAGTTTCATTGAACATTCTTGTCGTGATTGTAAAGGTTAACACTTTGAGGCCTGGACCTCTCCCTGAGCTGAACGTGAATCGTTTGGCGTTAGCCAGAATAAAATCGTCTGGCGTTAGCCAGAATAACATACTAAAGGCTTCAAAGTGTTAAAGAGATAGGTTTTAACACTTTGAGGCCTGGACCTCTCCCTGTGCTGAATAAAATCGTATGGCGTTAGCCAGAATAAAATACTAAAAACTCGTTTTCAGGCTTTAAAGGGTTAATATTCAGTGATTCTTAACTTTTAACTTTTTTCTAGTTAAATCAATTGCTAAAGTTAACTGTACTACTCCTGTGAATCTCACAGAAGGTGAAAACCTTTCATGTATTTGTTATGGAATGAATGGTAGTCCTCCTCCTACTGCATATTGGCTTAAAGATAACAACCCAATAGCTATAGCAAAGGGGTATCTGAGTGCACTACTGGACAAGAGAAACGTCAGTGAGAACGATACAGGGACGTACACTTGTCGAGCGCAAAGTGGAAATTTAATTGACGAACAACGAGTCAACGTTACTGTTCTTTGTAAGTATTTGTGTTCAGTTATATGAGTAGTATTATTTAATATTAACTACTTAACCGAGAGTGAGGTCGTTACGGTAAAGTATTAGACCGAGGTCTTGCTCATCCTCGTTCCCAGGGCCTCCTCGGTACACTGGAAAATCGGAGGCCCTGGCTGGACGAAGGTTATTGTCTAAAACAGGAAGTGGGCAAACATATTTTCAACTGTCAAACAACGCTGTGAATAGAGTGAAGATTATCACTCATATAATACCGAAAAAGTCTACGAATAAGGCCAACAAAGTAGGATTCGTAACGCGAGTTGGAACTGCGATGAGTTTCATCATTTAACTTTCAAAATCGAACGATTTTAGACATAGCGTGACTCGGTGAGTCATTCGTTGGCGACGCCAAATTATTTTCGTAAACAACCTACCTACCTTTGAATAGCATTTCGGTAAGCGAAATTGTGCTGTTTTGTCCAGCGGGAAGAATAGCAAACACCAAACCTTTAGGACGTCATAATAAAGCAACTTTTCTTCAAATAGCTGAGTGTATCTTGTTTGTTTCGTTATATATTACCGCGTAGAATTCTGAAAGTAACGGCCCCCGTTACTTTTGGATTTGTCATGCCTTGGGGGCCGCTACTTTCGGGGGGCCGCTAAAAAAAGTTTTCGTTCATCAGTAACTAGAAGAAAGGGATAACGAAATAAATATTGAGGGCATTCCTAACTACACCATCGGCCAATCTTATGATGTAGAGGACGTAATGTTTTTCTACAGCAGCAATGGTGACCTTGACATGATTGTCGGCGGCGATGGTGGCAACTTATAAAGAGGGAACGTGTTGTAAATATTGAAAATTAAAGACGAACACGTGCTTTCATCGAACAGAAATATCGATAATGGAAAAAAACATATATTACTAGCTTTAAGTTGATTGTTAAGTTTTAATGCGAAAATTACTTTTTTATTGGATAAACATGTATTTGAAACATTAAAAAAATGCGCCACATTCGAAGGGGCCGCTACTTTCGGGGGTGGGGTGGGGTGGGGTGGCGCTATTTTGGGGGGGGGGGGGGGGGGGGGGGGGGGGGGGGGGGGCGCTACATTCGCGAAATTTTAGAAGTGCCACAAATTCAACGTTACTTTCGGGGTGCCGTTACTTTCGGAATTCTACGGTATGTCCATGTTCGCACCCAGGGCGATGTGATGTATTCAATGACTCAATGTCCTAGAATCTAGGACATCTGGTTTTCATCTGACCAGGGCTTCCAATTTTCCAGTGTACCGAGAAGGCCCTGGGAACGAGGATGATGTCTTGGTGTATTGACCGAGCGATAGCGAGGTTAATTAGTACGTTCAAGGCCGAGGTTTGATATATTTTACCGTAAAGACCGAACGGTCGAGGTTATCCCCGAGCCCGGGCGTAGGGCCGAAGGCCCGGAGCCCGGTGAGGGTCCTAATTTCGACACGCGTGGAGTCATTTTACACACGTGGACAAACGTGATATGCGAACGAATTTCTGTGATCTGAATATTTATTTATTTATTTGTATATATGTGTGGACGGACCATGCGCGGTTAAGATTGTGGGCACTGGGGACAATATAGTTCTTGACACAAAGATTTGAACTATAAACAACGACAAAAAGACTTGAGAAAGGAGTTTTTGGGAAACGTATATCACTTTTGAAAGAACAAAAACAAATCAACGTCTACGTATAAAGCAAAACAACGTCTTGACGAGAAGGAAACCCGTCAAATCGAAACTCGAAAGGAGGAGAAAGAAATAGTAAAACTTGAAAACTAACGAAGAATAAAAAACCGGCGAAAAGTTTAAGTTTACGGTAAAAATATAGAGCAGCCGCTCGCAGTAATCACGAACATTTAGTAGCAAAACTGTTCGAGTTTCCCTGTTTAATTCCTGTCCTTAAAGTATTTTAATTAAAATATTTGTCCATAATTTGGCATAAAACTCAGAAAAGGAGCAATTTTTCTTCTGTAAAACGTATAAATGCTGTTGAAATATTTATTAACATGTGGCCATGTGGGTGAAAACAGTTTCAGCACTTCATATTTTGAAATGAAAAATTGTTTTTGTTAATAGCTTAAAGCCGGAATTTGAAATGTCATAAATGAATGTAGCTGTAGGTATAGTTGTTTGAGTAGATTTCAATCAATTCAGTGTCTTTGAAAAATGTTTTCAGATACTGTAGCGATGTTTTTTGTAAACATAGAATGAAAGAACTGTAAAATATAACCTTAATATTTTGACAACATTTTTACGCCTGCCTCATTAGCCTATTTCCAGGCCCCCAATAGAAAAGAGGGCAAGGGGGGGGGGCATTAATATTTTCTAATCAGGAGGTATTTACAAAAATTCTTGTAAAAGCGGGCGAGGGTTATTGCATTTATGTATTTCTAGTTAAGCAGTTTATTATATGGCACTTTTTTATTACAAATCAATCTTGTATTACTTATCCAAGTACTAACCCCGTCTAACCGGACTAGCGTTATTTTCTGTTGTTTCTTTCTCGTCTGGATATTAAAATTTACTTTTAAAATGTTCATCGTCATTTATTTCATTTATTTTCGTTGTTTGCAGAAATAAGTTTCTTATTAGGATTTTTTGTTTGTTTCCAATCGTAGGGCATTAACAATTTCATAATGCCCGCGGGCATTGCGGAAACATCTCGCCACGTCAGCAACCAATCACAGCGCGTGATTTGGCACGGAAATAATTCGTGCCATATAATTAAATCACTCAAAAATTGTACATGTTTGGTACTGTGGGAGAAACACATACATGCTTCCTTTGAAGTAATTTGGTTTGATAATAGCAAAGATATATAACCTTCTTTGGTAACTGATTATGCACATGTGACGTCGAGATGTTTAATGTGCATATCAAACAAACTGAAATATCTCAACAACAAAGCAAGGAAACAAAAAACTGCAAAGGATGTTACTTTGTCATATTAAGTGTTCTTTCAAATATGACAAACTTAATTTTCGTTTTAAAGGCATTTTAAAGTGTCTATGAAGTGAAATACTCGTTGGCATTTTTATTGTTTTAATGAACAGAGGAGCATGGTAGAAGCATTCACTGAAAATTTCAAGAGAATCTGATATTAACTCTCAAATTTTGGCATGGCTAGTTCGTTTTTGGTGAAAATTTTAGCTTTGAGTAACAATGTCTTATGATGTACGCAAATATACAATTATGGATAAGAACAATGGATTTTATCTCCGTTCGTCATAAGTCATTGTTACTGAAAGCCCAAATTTCTCAAAAAACGAACTAGCCATGGCAAACTTTGAGAGTTCATAATTCAAGAACTATCCACCAGATTCTCTTGAAATTTTTTGTGAATGATCTTACCATGCTGTTTTGTTCATTAAAACTATAAAATGTCAACGAATTTTTTACTTCATAGAAAGTTACATGTCGTTCGTTCTTTTTTGTTTTTTTAAGATGGACCAACTTTCATCAACTTTAAAAGCAACGCGACCAGCAATATTGCTCCAGTTGGTGACTACGTCAAACTAACATGCCTGGCTGATGGTTATCCCAAACCAAGCTACAAAATTACTTTTGTGAAAAACCAAACGTTTGAGGAGGTCCAAAACAGTAGTGAGGGAATATTGATAATTAACAATGTCAATATCAGTGATGTTGGAACATATCGTTGTGTTGCCAAGGATAACTTTGGTAGCATAGAGGCAGAACTAGTTCTCAATGTGACGACAAAAGCAACACAGTCAACGACAACCGCGTCCACAACTGTCCCCACTTCGTCTACAAATAAAACGACAGCTAACTCTTCTATGACTAGCCCTGTTCCACCTACAACCGCAGGTAAGGGGATGTGTTTTATACTTACATGTTAAACAAGGAGTATTGAGATCATAAGTGATCTAATTTTGATTGGCGAAGCGAAGGCGAAAGCTGTTTTTCAGCTGCTTTGCAACTGTCAGGACCAGGTGCTTGAGGGGACTAATATTTTTAGATCATTTTTTGACACTAACTTCACTTAATTTTATGTTATATATTATCTCCCATAATTAGCATTTATTTTTTATAATCCCCGAGCCGGGCGACGGGCCGAAGGCCCGGAGCCCGGTGAGGGTGCTAATCTCGACACGCGTGGAGTCCATTTTACACGCGTGTAGAAAAAGCGAGGGAGACGAAATCTGTGAAATAGTTTATTTGTATATATATATGTTTGGTACGGTGTCACGCGGTAAGAATAGTTGGACACTGGTGACTAGCGACGAAGAAAACTAATAAATCTGTCAGTATTTCGGCTTTATGGAGCCTGTTCTACTTAAATAATAAAAGAGAACAACGAAGAAAAGGATACAAACAGCCGGTTTAATATATCTTGAAGTGAAACCAGAGAACCTGAAGAAACCAGACGCTGAATTGCATTGGATGTGGTCACTCAGTGGTCAAATTATTTTAAAGTTATAAACGGTAGGATTGTTGTTGTCTTATACCTAAACAATATACAGCTTCACGTTTTCGTGCTTTCCCTTTGCTCGTCCAAACCATAAGTCAGCTTAACTAAAGCTAACTTAAAACACTTCCTTTATAAGCTTATGTTTATGTTATTCATTGACTTTGCATGGGCTTTGGCGATTTTTTTTGCTGTATTTCCAAATTTTCGACTGAAACGTGGGCTGTTTAATACTTCTTTCTGGGATCCGATTCTACTGAATTGTTTTTATCTCAGACTCTATTATAAATGTAATTTTGAGCTGTTAACTGTTAATTCTGCCTTTACAAAACATGTATACAAAGCCACATAGGGAAGCCATAAGCCATTAAGTGCTTGCTAAAAATAATCCCTTTTGAATCCTCCTATAAAAACAATATATTTTTTACAACCAGAGCTAAATTTTGCTTTGATATGTTCAACTTTCATTAAATCAGTTAGTCATCCTATCCATAAATTCTATAATTATCTCGAGGATTATCACTTGCTTTTAAAATCTGTTTGTTTTTATATTGGTTGTATATCAGGAGTGCTTATTTTAAATCAGGGTGGGTGGGTGGGGGGTGTTTCAAAAAACCATTTAATAAAAGTGGGCGAGGGGTTGTTGCATTCATGTATTTCTAGTTAGTTTATATTACTGTAATATCAAATCGTAATTC
The DNA here is from genome assembly GCA_964035015.1 of Corallium rubrum. Lineage (NCBI taxonomy): Eukaryota > Metazoa > Cnidaria > Anthozoa > Scleralcyonacea > Coralliidae > Corallium > Corallium rubrum. The sequence continues at coordinate 1,748,123 of CAXIUP010000214.1, read as the reverse complement.
TGTCACATGCGGCCAAGGTGAAATTTTCAATCATAACTGTTTATAAGGGCAGGAATCGAACCCACTATGCCACCAACACCCCCACCACATTTTTGGTGAAAAATATTTGTGTGTAAGATTTATATAAACAGCAAAAAAAAAATTATTTTAAGAACATATTTCTTAAAACATGTTTTTGAAGAGAATAACAAGGAAATTATATCTAAAAATTTCTTAAAATAAGAAAACGGAATTCTTAAAATAAGAATTTATTTCTTAAACTTTTCTTAAATCTTATCAAGATTTTTTCTCTTAAATAAGCGAAAATTTCCTTGAGAAAATAAGGAAATATTCTCAAAATGTGTAAACCAAATTCTTAAAATGTGAATATATTTCTTGAACTTTTCTCGTTTTAAGAAAAAATATCATATATCAAGATTTTTTCTCTTAAATAAGCAAAAATTTTCTCGGGAAAATGAAAGAATGTTTTCTTTAAATGAGTAAACCGAATTCTTAAAATAAGGGTTTATTTCTTGAAATTTTTTTCATTTATGAAAAATATCTTATATCAAGATTTTTTCCTCTTATAAGCAAAACTCAACAACATTTTAGGAACATTTACACCTAAGAAAATTTTCTTAAAATGAGTAAACCGAATTTCTAAAATACAAATCTATTTCTTGTACTTTTTTGAAACCAAATTCTTAAATTAAGAGTTTGTTTCTTGAATTTTTCTTCTGTTAAGAAAAAAATATCTTAGTTTAAGTACAAATTTCTTATTTTAACAAGAAATTTGTTTCTGGATTGTTCAGTTAAGAAAAATATCTTCTTTCAAGAATTTTCTTTTTAAATAAGCAAACATTTTCTCGGGAGAATAAAAAAAATTCTTAAAATGAGAAACAACATACTTTAAGATTCTATTTAATGTTTATAGCTGAATGCCAAAATATTTTTTGATTTTAACTTTTATTTGTTGTTATATTGTGGTTTGTATTTCCAAAATGGTAATGTGATGACGTCTATGTAGGCATAATTTGCATACGCAGTGTTCCATTACAGCAGAAATATTACCCAATTCACATGTTAATGGAATACTTGAATAGTATATTCTGTATTTAATCATTTTTTTCATTAAAATTTTCAAGCGGTTTATCATAAGAACACACACAAATACCTACATTGACGTCATCCTCATTAAAATTTTGGAATTACAAACCTCAATATAACAACAAATAGAAGTTCAAGTCAAAAAATATTTTGGCATTCAACTATTCACGTTACAAGAATCCATATCAGTAATATCTTATTTGAGTTTATAGGCACTTTAAACAAGAATCTATTTCTTAAAATAAGAAAACAATTCTTGAAATGCGAAAATCTCACAAAAGAAGAATGTTTTTCTTTCCATTACAAAAGTATTGCATTTCTAATTTGATATCTGTACCAGTTCAGGTCGGGTACCTTGTTTAATTTTATATTGAAACAATTCTCACCGTGCACGAACTTTTTGTTGATTGTCTTTTAATGTACAAAGCAAAAACAAAAAGATATTTCTCTTGGTTGGCTGTATAAATCTTGAAATCTAACCGAACTGACGCATCGCCAAAGGACACTGAGTCAAAGATTGCGCAAGAATGCCGATTTGCTACGCAGAAAAGTATAGAAAAAACACAGCCGAATTTAATACTCGGACCTACCACAGTAGCCCGAGTAATAACACAACTGAGGGGGTGTTTACATGAGGCCAGCCTTGCATTTATATATAGGGTTGATTGCGCTGTCCCTTCGAGATTCGTGTCAATTGTCTTCCAGCTCGTGACCGCCAGAGAATCATTGTTTAATGTGGATTGACACTATTCTCATTTAAAACATGCTGAGTTTGAGAGGTGAAAGTATGCTTTTTACGTCGGTTAAAAAGCCTTTTTTCGTGGCCAGAATCAGACTTAGACTCTGTTTACATGGAATGCCGGCCTGGAGTTAGGCTGGCCTCAAAATTTCAGTTTGGTCTAACAGGCGAGCTGAGATAACGCTGGCGTGAACTGAATCTCATGCCGGTACATCTACAGTATACAAACACTACAACCGACCTAATTAAGTCAGTCCAGCCTGAGTTCGGGACGGCCTCATGTAAACACCCCTTAAGTTCTTACTATAACCTCCGGTTTGATTTTTAAAAAAATGGAGTTTCCTTTTTTTCTTCTGGAACTATAGTGTTTTTTTCCACAGAAAAAGCAATCTCTGACAAGAACAATGGTGGAACAGAATGGTATATAGTTGTCATCACCTTATTTTGTGGGATAGGCATTGGGATTATATTCTCTTTCACCGTAATGTGGTTGTATCGACGAAGGAAAGAAAAAAGAGATCATCCAAAACCTTCTCAAGCACGTAGGGTTTCTGAAACCCACGGTAATCCTTCTGTCTATCAAGAATTGGACTTACAGCGAATGAATAACGAAGATAGTTATCAGTCACTGAGGAAGACTTCAAGACCCGTCAACCGTCAAGAACCAACCGTTGAAGCTGCAGAGTCTGGTTATCAGGAATTGGATAAAGTGAGGGGAAGTAACGATGATAATAATTATCAATCTTTAAATCGTGTTTAGACATGCCAGATAGTGAGCATGTACGTACATTACGGCCAATGTAAAAGGCGGAATGACAAAAAGTACGATTTTTAAACGAAAATTAAGTCTGTCTTATTTCAAAGGACTTAAGATGACAGAGTAGCGGCTTTTGCATTTTTTCATTTCCTTGCTTCGTTGTTGAGATATTTCAGTTTGTTTGATACACAAATTAAACATCTTGACGTCACATGTGCATAATGAGTTATTTCCGGTTATGTATCTTTCCTATTATGTTTGGTGTTGTGGAAGAAACACATCCACACGACCACACGCTTCCTTAGAATTAATTTGGTTTGACAATAGCAACAACGCACGCACCTTCTCTGATGACGTGTGATGATTATGCACATGTGACGTGAGATGTTTAATTCACAAAAAAACAAAAACAGATCCCTGAAATATTTCAACAACGAAGCAAGGAAACTAAAAACTGCAAAAGATGTTACTCTGTCCTTTTAAGTGTTCTTTGAAATAAGACAAACTTAATTTTCGTTTCATAGGCTCTTTAAGAGCTAAATTTTTTAACATTTTTACTAATCTTTTTACACTTGGTATAATATAAGGTTTTTAAAACCATATATATTGCACATATTTAAACACCAATGCGAACCAGGCATATATAAGCACTTGTTAAGGGGACATTTGGGTGGACGTGTTATTCGTCAGTTTTACTTCATTTTCTTCGGAATTTATTCTTATTTGATTTACGTTTTTCCTATACTGTTTATTTATATATGTAAATCAATATATTTTTGGCAAAAACTAAACATTTTATACCACTCTGTAGCCAAAAGTAACCACCACAAGTATTTAATTATATGTTGGCGAAATAACTTGGTTATATGGTTTGTGTAGCATTACAAAAATTTGGTACTTTAGGTGGTGGAAAAATTATTGTGGGACAGTGAACTCAGGGGGAGAATATTGGTATTAGGTGTTACTCTGAGTGACGAACCATACTGGGTAAGAAGAGAAAAACTCTACTCGATCGCGGCTGGGATTTAAACCCGCGACCTTCGGTTTACTAGTCCAACGATCTCCAAACTGAGCTATAAGAGCCCCGTTTAAACGACACGAGTTTTTGGTACGGCACTCTTAGATTTCAGCACCCGGACCACTTTCCTTAAAATGGCGTGCTTCGTTTACACGACCCATTTTTGGCGGACCCGAAGCATGTCAAAAGCCCTGTTTACAAGGCCAAAATCTAAGCGGGATCTGAGCCACATCTGACTTAAAGCGGGCTTAAAATGTCCGTGCAAACAGATCGGCGTAAATTAATCGCGATTAGTTTGCACCACCTCAAGGAGGTGGATTAAACTGAGCACGATCAGTTAATCGCGCTTAACTTGGCCGTGTAAACGCAACGGGATTGAAAAACGCTTGCTATTAATACGGTGTTATTAATACGATAAAATGCATTTTTTTGCCCTGCTGTGGAAGCTTCCATCTCGCTATTCTTTGTTCCTTTGTTTGTTTGTTTGTTTGTTTGTTTGTTTGTTTGTTTGTTTGTTTGTTTGTTTGTTTGTTTGTTTGTTTGTTTGTTTGTTTGTTTGTTTGTTTGTTTGTTTGTTTGTTTGTTTGTTTGTTTGTTTGTTTGTTTGTTTGTTTGTTTGTTTGTTTGTTTGTTTGTTTTAGCTACTACTCTTTCTCGTGTACCGATGTCTTCCGTTGTTCTTTGACGCACGCTACCCTTAACTTGAGCGTGCTTAAATTTTGGCCGTGTAAACACGGCTTAACTTTCTAACCGGCACTCCTGATCACGAATAGGATCCGCTTAAAGTGCATATAAACACTCCACAGTTTTTAGTTCTTTGTAATAGCGATTGCGAAAAGAGCTGATAAGTTATTTTACAGTTTTTGATTTAGTCGATTTGTTTCCGAGATATCTACTTCCAAACAGCCCAATTTTGCACTTCCGGCGAGAAATTGCCGAGAATGTTTTCAATGCTTGAAGGGCCTGGACACCAGGAACCGATATATCACGTTCCTCTTCGAATATACACTCAGAAGCAGAAGATAGACTTTCGTACTCATCAGAGTCCGAGTTTGAGCTTGACATAACGACTTTCTTATAAATACATATCGTTTTTGGCAACTCTTTGGTCTAAACGTCTATGTTTTCCTTCTTGTGTGAAATCATTCTCGTCCCCAGAGCCTCTCTCGTGCTTGCGCGCTGAAAAGGCTCTGGGAATCCATATATCATCGCGATCTGATTGGTTGTTCAAATTCAAAGCTTGGTGCATGAATGTTCATAAATAAACAGTATTTGGAACACGAAAACTGACAACGGAGCACAATTCTAATCATAGTTCTAATCCGACCAATTTAGTCGAACGTTTTTCAAAGCAATCAACCCGTTTTCCCTTATATAAATTTGAAACCGATAGACGATAGACCGCATACTGCAGGCTGTTCGTGCATGGTACATATTAAGAATCTCATTGAAATATACAAGTGAAATATAAACGAATTATAAACGAACAAATTAAAGAGAACTACCTTCACTAAAAGAGGCCGTAAATACGAAGAAATTCCAACGCGGGTCTATTGCCCGCTGTGAAGCGAACTCGTATTATCAGAATTGTTCCAAAGTCAAACGAGTCAATACGAGACAGCCAAACCGCCAGAATCGAAAATTATATTCCAAACAACTGTTGATGATTTCGTGTCCAAGTCCCAAACCGCGAGCTTAAACGCATCCGCTTTAGAGAGAACACCAAAGAATTTTGCAACCTCGTACCCAGGAGCCTGGGTACGAGGTTGAGAATCTTGGTGTTCCGGTTCAGCACTTCAGCATATTCTCTTACTTAGAATTCATGATTATCGTTAATTGTGAAATGTCGTAGAATTAACGATAATCCTCAATTTTAAAAAATAATTCTCTACCCCCAAACCGAAAAAAGGGAAAAAAGTCCCACCTCTGAGACCCCGACCACAACACCCCTATAAGAATAATGACGCGCGGCTTTTTCATTCAATTGGTTATCTTTAGACTGAAATATTTCGGGAAATAATGGACCAAATCGAAAACTGTAAAATAACTTATCAGCTCTTTTCGCATCCTCTATCCAATTAACTAAAAACTGTGGAGGGTTTATATGTACTTTAAAAGCTGAGCCATCAGAACAATTTTAAGCGGTAATAAACGTGAATAACAATGTTCGCGGGTATTTTCAAACGGTTTTGGTTAAAAGGGATGACTCAAAAAGACCCGTCCAGTCCTTTCGCGGCTTTTCCAAAATATGTCGTCAAATATGTTTTTCCAAAAAGCTAGGGGGTAAACCTGATTTCTGATCTTCTTCTGGTTAGGATGTCGCTGAAGCTCAACGACAAATTTGGAAAAAATAAATTTGACGGGATATTTTGGAAAACTGTGAAAGGACTGGACGGGTCCTTTTGAGGCATCCCTTTTAACCTCGAGCTTTTCAAACATGGCGGACGAAAACGCTGTAAATAAATTGACTGTATTTATTTATTTATTTATCAACATTTGTACCTGGCGGTAACAGGAGAAGTAACAATAGGACTCTAGGTCCCTTACAAGGTTATTCTCCACTATACGGATCCCAACTAAGCCCTATATAGGTGTTGATTTTATGGAGGGAGGAAAACTGGAGAACCCGGTGAAAAACCCTCGGAGCACAGGAGAGACCAACTAAACTCTACTCACATGAGTCCCAAGCTCGAGAACGGGGTTGTTCCCAGATGGTCACCCATCCAAGTACTAACCCCGTCTAACAGGGCTTAACTATTGGTGAGAGGCAGCGCGCTAACAGCACACGCCATCCGTGCTCCCCGTAGCTTGGTATCTTTACATAAAGAAAAGAAAACATGTTATGCAGATACAATTTAAAGAGAGCTCTTTTCCACGAATACCTGTTCACAAGATGAAAAGCGCAGAATTGAATTTATTGGAGCTGTCTTAGCTTGTTTTCATTTCTTACGAGGTGTTTATAGTGAAGCGAGGCAGCCCAGGTACCCGGGCTAGCCCGCTTTGCCGAGATCGTGCTTATGCTATTATTTCTTGTTAATTTTCATCTTATGTTTATGAGAGCCGAGTCAGCCCGCCTACACACGTAAAAATCTCACAGCTTGTCAACAGGATGTGTTCGCAACAAGCTTGTAGCAAGGCTGGGAACAAGTTGTAACAATGCTGTTCATTCAAGAAGCTGCTACAACCTTGTTAGCATCAATCTGTTAACAACTTGTTGAGTGCAGAACGGTAACAGGTTGTAGGAACAACTTGTCATCAGTCTGTTGGAGTCATCAGCCTTGTTACAAGTTGTCAACAACCTGTTACAGACATGTTAACAGACTGGGACAGGCAGTGCGAACACATGACGGTGACAGCCTGTTGAACAGCCTTGTAACAACTTGCTTGCAGGTATGTAACAGCTTGTGCGTTTTTACGTGTGTAGCCGAGATGTCGCTTTGTGAGACCGAGATCTCGGTTACCGCGGGCTGGGTTTATCCCATGTAAACACGATTGACGGGGCTAGCTCGCCTACCCGGGTTGGCACTAAAAGCTTCGTACAAGCGACAAAATTTGTTTTTATCAGCTTTTTTCGACGTATTAACAATTCACAAGTTCTGTTTGTTCATGTACCGTTCATATTTAAAACAATGAGACTTCGTGTCTTACCAGAACTGATAAATTACGCAATTAGCACAACAAGCAAGCCAGCCCGGCAAGGCGAGCTAGCCCTTCTCATGTAAACACGATAAGAATCATCTCGGCAACCTCGTACCCAGGGTCATTTGTAGGGAACTGGGCCAAGATGGCGGAACAAATGGCCCTGTTGGAGGCTAGGCTATCTCAGCCTCTGATTGGTCAAGAGCTTATGGCGTAAATCAGACAGTTTGATTTTGTATTTTTTTAAAAAAATTGTATTTTGACCTTGTCGGTTGTTCCTGCACACGGCACGGGAAATTATATTTTAAACCATGCAATAATTAGGTGTAATTAGGTATAATTACTGTGTAAAGAACTGAGTTCTAGTTAATAAAATGCGCAATATACTGCGCATTTTGGGCTAGCCTCCACCAGGGCCATTTGTTCCCGCCATTTTGTTTTTGACCGCCATCTTGACCCAGCCACTGACCTATATATATAACTCGACTGCGGGTCCTGGCCAAAAATGTGTCCCCGTTTTCACTTTCAAAATGGCGGCATTTATGGGTCCTTCTGCTAATGGTAGCGACCACTGACATGTACTTATCGTAGGAAAAAAGAATATTTTTGTAAATACAAAGCGATTTTCTTACTTTATTAATAAATCGTTCCTATCATAGTCAATCGAGATATGGTCTGGAAACTCGGCAAACTTCAAAGCACCTATAATGAGCTGTGATTTTATGTTGAACCGTACCTTACACCGTGCACATCCTTTGTTTTAGGTTTATTAATATTTAAGTAGCACGGTTGAGTGATTGAACTGAAACGTTGCTATTGGACAATTCGTTCATTATACTAAAATACAATGTGTTCAGTGACCGTGCACCGTGCACAAAAATGCATAAAGGCGAACAAAAAGATAGACCAAAGACTTTAGCTGAGTTTCCAGACCATATCTCGATTGACTATGTTCCTATGCAAGGGCTTCCCCAGAGGTGAATAAAATCGTCTGGCGTTATTAGCCAGAACAAAATTACTAAAGAGTAAAGAGCAATAAATTTGGACAGGAAAGAGTTAATGCATGTAGGTTGGTCATTGTTAATTTCTTGTGGAACGACTCAGAGGCCTGCTGGATTATTTGTCTGACCAAATAGGAATATCGCCTCCCATGTAAACAGCCCCTAAGAAGAACTCGGTACGCCTCGCTTCTTTACGATTTTCTCGTGATCTTCAGCGGTTCTTTTATATAGAGCTGGCGACTTCATAAAACGAAATGTTTGTAGATTTCCATGACCATGTGGCATGTGTGTAATATTGACACTTGACAGTCTTGTTTATTTTAGTGCCAAGTGTTCGTGCCGTACCGCCGGCCGTCTTTAATTCAGACTGCTGGAAAGCTACAACAGTAGTAGTCTAGAATTATTATTATTGTATTTCAGAACTACAATAAGATTCTTATCATGAAAACATCCCGGGCCGCTCAGCAACAAACATAAATATTAAGTATACATGGATGAAAAAACCACCGAAATATTTTGTTTACACAAACTCGAGACCAGGACGATATTTTGCTGACTTGGCAAAAATTCGACAAAGTTTGCCTAGCCCGTCTACTCCGAACGTTTTCTCAAGAAATAATCCACTGTAGAAGTTATAAAATATATTGGCAGAAAGATAATTCACCTTGCTACAACATACGTACACTTTATCCGCCCAAATAGCTTAGTTTCTCTTAAAAAAGCGAAATACCGAACATGTCCAAATCATAATACTGGTAGCGGCCGCTATTTTGAAATTTTTTCCCGTGTGTATTATAATGTCTTCTCCGAATGTTTTCCCGAGAAATAAACCACTGTAGAAGCTATCAAATATACTGGAAGAAAGATAATTCATCTGGCTACAACATACGTACAGTTTATCCGACCAAATTTAATAGCTTAGTTTTCTTAAAAAAAGCGAAATACCGAACATGTCCAACACGAACATAGAGATCTTAAGTATCGGTCAGCGGCCTTCACCATTAGCAAAAGGACCCATAAATGCCGCCATTTTGAAAGTGAAAATAGGGACACTTTTCCCAACTGAAAGGTAATAGGAGCCACTGATCTCAAATAATATACTCATTATACTGGATAGAGCATCTATTGGTTCGCGCCTGGCAAAAATTGAAGTCGGAAGTGAGGCTGAAAATCTCGCGGCGGCCATATCCGGTGGGACCCACTTCGTAGTTATATCACTATTGCTGAAACGTAGTTTTCGCTTCAAATGATCGGATTTTTAACGAAAACCAGCTAAATTTTACATTCCTAGCAAGAAAATGTACCTGTCGCTATGGAAGAACTTAAAAGTGGCTGGGATCATGGAAAATCAGCCGAAATTTCACGATTTTACTGAACGAAAATCAGCACCGACCACAGGCTACAGTTTGAAGAATTATTAAGGACTAAAGTAAGGAACAAATAACATCTTGTATTCACTTTAGCAGTTTGACAGTGACTTTATGACAAAGTAAAAATATTACCGTTTCTATATCCGTCTTTTTCAACGTATCTTGGATCAGACGATCTGAGCGTTTAATATACAAGATGTTTATTGGAAGTTTGTGAATTGTAGTTACTTTATTTAACAGGCAAATTTATAAGCATTTAACTCACTGTTTTACTATTATTGATGAAGTCGGATGAAGTCCTGTTACTATAATATTGACGAAGATAATTCCTGTTCACCTAGCATTTATGGTGTGCATTTTCAATATTTGTATCTGTGATGAACTCATGGCTGACTATAGGCTTGCTGGACAGACTTTCCAAGGGTTTTCTATTTGACAAGTCAAATTGTCTGGTATTTGAAATAGTAGAATCATCTGAGACTGAAGTAAAATTATAATAATGGGGCATGGTTTGGCCAGCTCTGATTTACATACAGAAATAATTATTTATTGGTTATAATCTACTATATTCTTTTATATTTTATATACTTCAGTGTACTGACACTACTGTACTTTGTGTAGACTTATATTTGAAACAGATAATAAGTCATGAGCTTTTTTCTAAAATAAACAAAGAGAAGGATGATTCCAAACTATTATTTACTACAGAAGTGTTTTTATTTCAAGATATTTTTGAAAATTTTCAATCTTTACTACATTTATCTTTATCATACCTCAATTATCTTGCATCATACAAATTTTTAGGTTTCATGCCCATGCATCTATATGTCTTTTCCTTATTAGATCCACACATATCACTTGCTGATCTTGGCAGAAGACAAGATCAGTCATTAATTTTTTTTTGAGATGAGTGATCATACAGATGTTTATAAGATTTTACTTTAATTGAAGCTAGTGTAAGCTGCTCTGGATAGTACAAACAATTTTATTGAAATTAATTCAAGTTTTCTCTAATATAGTACAAAGGTAAAGCCACAAAGGACTAAAATGTCCAAAAATTTTAAAATACTATCTAGCACCAGGAGTACTGGCATGATCTTCCCTCCAATGCCCCCAAATTATTGCTGGTTTAAAATGTGGTTTTATCCATACTGATAGTTTGCTACATCAAAATTTTGATCAAAGAAAACTTAACAAGCATTCATAAATGACAACAACCAAGAACGTTCCATTTGTAAGTGCAGTTTTTATTTTGTTGATTTTGTTATATCAGTTTACAATGGTTTTGAGACTCCTGGAAAAAATAAATAGTCATTTTTATTAATCCATTTGCACAATTGCACCTACAAATACAGTGTGGTATAACCTTATCAGTCATATGTTAACTGTCCTTCCTAGAGATCTAGTAAGGGTCACCCCTCATTAGTCAATGTTACTACAAAAGAAAGCTGAACTAAACTAACTTTATTTATACTGGATACTGATAACTCTATCAGTCATATCTCAACTGTTCTTCCTCAGTGAGTCAGTGTTACTACAGGAGGAAACCGGAGTACCCAGAAGAAATCTCTTGGTGTTTTGTAAAGTCAAACTAGAAGCACTCCTCTAAGGTACATCCAAGTTGAAATTTTAAGCCTAGTTTACATGGGCAATTTTTCTTTGGCAATTTTCAACTTGACAAGTTTTATTTGCCTGTGTGTATGAGGAAATATGACAAGTTTTTCCTTGACAAGTCTCCCTTTTGAAAAGCTTGTCAAGGAAAAATTGCTCATGTAAACTACAATCTTGGACAATAATAGTTGTAACAGTCAACCCCTCCCCCCCGATTCAATGTTGTTATATGAAACTCCGTTCCAGCATTGTTTCATTTCGGTCAACATTGAATCGGGGGGAGGGGGTGTTACAACATTATTGTCCAAGATTGTCCTTGAGTGATTTTTCTTAATATTGTTTAAAATACAGCTAAAAGATGCTTTCTATTTGTAAATTAAAGTCACTAAACAGTGGTGAAGTTTGAGACTGTTTGGTGCAATTAGTAGAAAGATATTTGCATTTAAAATGTATAGATTGCGCTCTACTACGCACGCTTCTCCGCCATATTTCTCTGCCTGAAGCCCTTTCTTTGTCACTCAATAATATCTACGTCACTAGTATTGCGAGAGAAAGTGTGAGAGTTGGTAACTTGGATAGGATAACTGTTGAAAGAGAGATGTATTAATAATACTAGAAATTACTATCGCAAGTGAAGTGCTGCCTCAAATGGGGCAAAAACATTTAGCCTACTCCACAAGCAAATATGTGCAGTCTGTGGCCAATGTGACACCCCCGTTGCCCACTCCACCCAAGATTGCCCACTCCACCCAAGTTTACCCAATCCACCCAAGGTTGCCCACTCCACCTGAGGTTGCCCACTCCACCCAAGATTGCCCACTCCATCCAAGATTGCCCACTCCACCCGAGTTTGCCCACTGCACGTGAGTTTGCCCACTCCACCCAAGATTGCCCACTCCATCCAAGATTGCCCACTCCACCCGAGTTTGCCCACTGCACGTGAGTTTGCCCACTTCACCCGAGGTTGCCCACCCCACCCAAGTTTGCCCACTCCACCCAAAATAGCTCACAGGGTTGCCTGCGAGGGAGGTTGGAAAGTCCCAAAAGTTAATATTAATTACAATAGACAGAGTATTTACACATTACTACAAGTTATTATATATAACTTATTGCTTAACATGATGTGGCAAGGGTTTTGACAGGATATACACATATTAATACATGTATACGAATATTAAATAATCATGCCTCTTGCTCTACTGTCAGTGCAATCCCAAGTGCTTAATATGTTTTGACAAATCTAGAGCTTTTATAAAATTATACAGCGATGTACCATTGAGTCCATCTGATTATTTTGCAGAATTTGTATAAGTAAAAATATACACACGTTCACACACGCAGATAGTAGCGTACGTCTGATCAGAATGCTGATCAGCGCAAACACAATGAACCCACACAAATATTGGCAATATACTGTACACCTAAAAATAAAAGAAAACAACCGTGAAATCTCCTACCAAGAAACACAGTTGTCAGTTGTAAAAACTGATATCTTACCTGTCCTCGACAAGATAATCTCTCCTCACTAAAATTGTATAAGATTCCTATTATCCTAAGACAACAAGTGTGTTCATATATAGCCAAGAACATTGAAGTGTGATAACTGCGAGTTCAGAAAATCCATCGCCGTCGTGGTGTTGCCGTGTTGAAACCACGCTTCAAACGTTACATGTAATTTCATCAAACAAATCCTTCTGGCGTATGTGATGTAAGTTGTAGGAAGAAACTTCCTACGTCACAAAACGTCATAAAATGCTCAACAAATAAATAAATAAATAAATAAACTCTCAAAATCTCGATTCCGTTGACTATACATAACTCGGCAAAGAGGTCTGGACACGAGACACAGGTAACCCATGTCAAGATTAGTGAACTGCCTCGCTACGCTCGGCAGCAATTACTATTGTTTCGATATGACGCTCATATTTCAGCCGTTGGGTGATTGATATCTGAACCCGCTTTAACTAAATCTATATCTGACATTGTGATGATATTGGGGGAAAATAAGCACGTACGGTGTATTTCATTTCATAATAGAACGTTTTATTTAAGTTTAAAAATTATTTCCCCAGCTAATACTATCAATGAATTGTTAATGGGAATATAGTTATTTTTATATTAAGATTAATAGCTTCGAAAACTAAGAAGACCCGCCGCTACCTTGTCGTTGAAATTTGAGAAATTATCGTATTGCCGCACGTGTTTTAGACGAAGCGAAATCTGGAAGAGGTTGAAATCATTCAATAAATAAGTGTAAAGCTTAAGCCTCTTTTATAGAATGCTTGTAAAGCCACATTTATTCATAAGCAGTTGGTTTAATTTCCCCTGCGCAACTATATACCGCCTTATGCAACGGTCTACCACGGTCTACCACGGTCTACCATGGGTTTCAAAGGGATTTACATGTATATTAATTTTGTTATATTGTAGTGGTAGACCGTGGTAGACCGTGGTAGACCGTTGGTGGATGGTTCAGATAACTATTTATTATATAAATTATAAAAACACGATGAATACCGACATAATTTTAAGATATATTTTAATGTCCAATCGTCTTAGTGTTACTCTACATGTCAATACTTCAATCTCTGGCCTTTCCTTTCCTTAATATTTGTTATTCTTTTGCCCATGGAAGAGATTATGTTATTTGTAATTTGGATGTCCAAACTACGGAGGGTATTTAATACTTGATATTGAAAATTTGATGCAAACTAATCTTTTAATGCTGTACCACTACCGTAACATAAAAAAACTAGTTGTTTTATCAAAATTAGGAAAATTGCGTCTTAGACAATCTTGGACAATAATAGTTGTAACAGTCAACCCCTCCCCCCCGATTCAATGTTGTTATATGAAACTCCGTTCCAGCATTGTTTCATTTCGGTCAACATTGAATCGGGGGGAGGGGGTGTTACAACATTATTGTCCAAGATTGTAGGCTTTAATCTGATAAGTGCATCAAACAGGAGTTAAACCCAGATCACAGAGTAACATCCTTAGATCTACAGTAATCCTGGATGCATGTAACTGGAAAGACTTTTTTTTTTGCTTTCAGCAAAATAAATTAATCTGCTAAATGTACAAGAAAACTGCATTGATCGAGTAGGAATCAAACTTGGGTGTAACTTCTTAATGGCCAGTAAGATGCTCTAACCATAATAAACTACCACTAATTCAAAATGTTATACAGTATGTACATATTTTGTTTGAGACATACTGTAGACAAAATTGAATGTGTTGCTTAAACAAAAGTGGAATCAACAGTCGAATTGAAAATACTATCAAGGGACAAGGGCTTGGACAAAATACATACTGTACTGTAACCATATTAAAACCATCTGAACTGGTTGAACATTAGCCCAAATTCGACAAAACATTAGAAAGCAAATATACTTACTACAAGACAAGTCAAGCACATTCTATCATGGCCATGAATTCATTTACTATTAGTCAATAACCAAACCTGGTAGTGAAAGTGCCCAACTTAAAATATTAACTGGAAGACAATGAGCACAAGTCAGACTCAACCATGTTTCACTGAATTATAACCACAAAGAACTGAACAAACCGTTCTATTCAAGTTCGAATATTATCAACAGCGGGTAAGTTTATTAGTTTAAACAGACACAGTTATGACTTCTTGGGTTTAATCGGCATGAAATAAATAAAAACTTAAACAAACACATCATCGTAAATCATCAAATAATACGCGTTACTAGAAAGAAACAAATACACAGGCAGTAGACATTTGTTTACCGAGTTTGCTACTTTGCTAGCTTTGAAGCAAATAAACAGGTAAGTGTATTTTGTAAAAAAAAGCACTTTCGAAACAAAAAAATAGTTCAAAACACTAAATTATTACTTAAAATAACATTACAAACCTCAATTCGGTGGTAACTCTTCGTAACATCCCAGAATTTGGCGAAAAACGCCGTTCAACTGCTTCGACTCCTATTTACGCCATATTGTATGGGACCCAAGTGGGTCCCACCGGAAATGGCCGCCGCTAATCTATTTCCGACTTCACAGCCAGGAGGGGATGCTCTATCCAGTATAATGAGTATATTATTTGAGATCAGTGAATAGGAGCACGCAGTCCAGTTATATATATAGGTCAGTGGACCCAGCCCTCACAAATGGCCCTGGGGACGAGGTTGTCATCTCGGCTACCTGGGCTGGCTCACTTCCATATAAACACCCCCTTAGTTGGTTTTATGCGTTTGTAACGAAACTTGAATTACATCCTCTGCCCGCAAATGTATAAGCGTTCTAGTTGCTTCATCTGACCATATTTTCCCCAACTTTTAGTTGTAGATGACTTTGTAGACACCATATTGCCTGTTTTGAAGAATGTGCGCATGCGTAAGTTGCTTTTGGCAGCGGCTCCTAAGTTTAGGCGGGCTGAGACTACCTCGAGGTGATCTCGGTACCCCCCAAATTTTATGGCACGCGGACCTTTAATTTCGCGTTTACACAAAGAAAATAAGGAGTACCGTGCCAAAAAACATTGACAAGCGAAATTATGCAAAATGTGACGAAGTTATCTTGGAGGTCAAAATTTGCACATCAAACAAACTGAAATATCTCCACAACGAAGCAAGGAAACAAAAAAACTGCAAGAATGTTACTTTGTCGTTTTAAAGTGTCACTAAGATGAAAAATCGTCAGTCTTTTTTTTATCTAATCATAAAGTACATTTAAAATGAGGAGGAACGGCGTTTGTGGTTTGTAAATAACTCATCTCGTTCAAGAGATATTCACGTTTTCGAAATATGCAAATTATATGGCTGATGACGTCATTTTCTCCAAACGAGCGAAATGAAAATCGTAAAATTAGGAATATCTCCAGAAATAAACAATAGAAAGTGCTCAAATTTTGCATGCTTATAGAATTAAATAGAATACGGTTCACTGTGGAACTTTAGTTGTTTTCGTGGAACCTGCTGGTTTCTGGCCCCCTCCAATGATAAAATTAAATTTTCTTATTTATCAGCAATCAAGTAGCGTTTACTCCAGCGAATAAATGTGACGATTAGGGCTTATGTAGGCATTGTAATTCAAACGTTTAAATCTTTCTATTTTTAAACAATGAAGCAAAAATGATAATTCCCTTTTTAAGGTTTAGAGTAACCTGAGAGCATGCGCTTACCATGGGAATCACAAAAGTTCCACAGGGAAGTGTATTTTATTAGATACTATAAGCATACAAAGTTTAAGTACATTCTATTGTTTATTTCCAGAGATATTCCTTATTTTACGATTTTCATTTCGCTCGTTTGGAGAAAATGACGTCATCAGCCATAAATTTGCATATTTCCAAAACGTGAATATCTCCTGAACGAGATGAGATATTGACAAACCACAAACGCATACTTTAAGTGTTGTTTCAAATAAGACAATGACAAATCCCCCTCAAAATGCAGCAAATACTATTTCAGAGACTCTAAAATTCAAAATTTTTCCCGGGGGAGCATGCCCCCGGACCCCCTGGAAGTTTCTCGCACCTTCGGCACTCCCCTGCCCACGTAGTAAGTATTGCCTGTGTTGCCCTTCCCCCCCCCCCGGCGCCCTTGTTAAATATTCCGAATTCGAAAGAAAAAACTGAGCACCTTATAGTCACCCCCCTTGGAAAAATCCTGTATCCGCCACTGTAGGGGTCCTCATCAAAAGCCTGTAAGGGTTTCTAGTAGGCCCCTAGCCTTTTATTATTATAATTTTATACCAAATGTATTTAGCTTAAAATGTATATATGGGCGAAATAACTAACTAAATAAATAAATAAATAAATAAACAACTGTAGCCTACAGTCTAACAAAATTAATATTAATCTCATTAACTCTGGTCAGTACGTTTGTCGAACAGCGCGGACCGGAAACCATTTTGTTTACATGCAAGATCTTGCAGGCCCACTCAAAACTGTGGCCTCTAGGGCCTAGTCTCGCTGTGCATAATGGGATAGGTCGCTGAAAAAAAAATTGGTTAACAGGATCTTGCAGGCCCGCCCACTGACCTCTTGGGTATTGCCACAGAACAGTAATACAAGTCCAACTCCCGTCGGAACCTTTGAAGTTTATATCCTCGCGCATGTCGCCTCGTGCATCTTGATTCCTCGCCATCCTACGCTATCCCACGCAATCCTGGCAAGTTCCCCCGGCAGTTTGGACCTTCAAAAGAAGGTTAAAACTGCCGGGGGAACTTGCCAGGATTGCGTAAAAAATCGCGCCTGCGCATTGAAGAAATGCGGACAAGTTTTCACTTGAGTCGGACTTCTGGTTGATCCTTATTCTGTGGTATTGCGTAGGATGGCGAGAATCAAGATGCGCGAAGTGACATGCGCGAGGATATAAACTTCAAAGGTTCCGACGCGAGTTGGACTTCTGGTTATTTACTATTCTGTGTTCGGGCTAGACTTTCTCAAAGTCCTTTTCAAACGTTTTTGACCTTTCGACATTTTCGGTTCCCCGTTGAAAAGGACTTTTCCCACCTGCGGCGCGCCAAAATTCACCGGTGAATTTTTCGACGTGTGACGTAATTCGGGAAGTAATTATATTCAGGCTAAATTGCTATGCAACTGCTATCTTTGGAAGTTGGAGTTAAACAGACTCTTGAAAACGTTTTAGTAGAGGTAGAACCACTTTCCATTGCATGTACGGCAACCCGAATCACGTCAAAACAGGGCGATGTACATTTCAGCGATTTCCCGCCTGAATATTTAGATTAATAAACCTGCGAGCAAAACAAGTCCGCCTCTTTCCTCCCGCTTTTCCGCTCTCCCGCCTTTCCGCTCGCCCGCAAAAACTACCTCTAAGAAGCGGACTTTACTTGGAGCAAGTCTTTGTCCAACCTCGTACCCAGGGTTTTTCACTCTAGCGAGAGAAAGACCCTGGTAGGAGCTGCTCACGCCACCACCCAGATTCTGGGTGGTAACAATTTTTTTTCCTGAGAGGGGAGGCAAAGTAATATTGTGTTCGGGGTCGGCTGGCGTCAGCGTCATGATTTTTCTACTTTTATTATAAATATTATCACTCGCGATATTTCCCATTGAATGTAAAAACATAAACTGTCATTAAGTAAAGCTGTACCAGATAGTCCAAGAAAAATCTACACAACTCAGAATATAAACACAAATTGCTGTCGCCTGTGTCGTTCTGTTTGTGATGGGCAACATTCAAAAAATTTATTCAAAATAAAGAACAAGAAACTCTTATCGGCCGCAGAAGAAATATACTGTGATTCACTTCCCAATGTCGACTCACTTCCACGTTTGGTGTGCAGAGCTTGTGAAAGGCGACTTAACAGTTTCGAGACATCCAAGTATATTATTTCTGAAAGCCAAGCCACTTTCACTCGAGTTAAAAGATGCAGTACTTCCACTCCTCAACGGCATCTAAAAAAGATTGAAATGGGACCTGTATCATTTACTTCAATCGAAAACCAACATGACAAAAATGTACGTAAAAAGTGGGCTGTTGTTCTTTCATATTAGAGTAAGAAATAATTGAATTGAAGCTCCACAGTGTTAAATTAATATTTAATCAGTTAAAAAATAACTTTCTTTCGTACGCTTTTAAATACGGCTGGTTTTGACTCCGGAAAATGTTCCTCAGTTTTATGAGCTTTCGTACGGAACTAATGGTTTTAAGACAATAAAAACTTTTCTATCCGTTCCAGTGGTAGCCAGCTTTTAATTTGTTAAATTATTGATATTTCGTTTTCATATGTTTTTGCGACAGATTCAGTTTGACAAAAGTAAAACCCTCTATCCTTCCCCGGCAATAACCGACAGAAACTCATCAAAAATGAAAAACTCCTGAAACTCACAATATAAACTATCTGTTTATTAGTTAATTCATGTTTCCGACTCCAAATTTCTCTCTCCCCTTCTTGAATCGCAGATATCATTAAAATTATACAAAACAGTGGTTGGTTTTGCTGTGTAATTTTATATCTTGGCATTTGAGGCTTAAGCATATTTGAATTTTGTAAGAAATGTTATTGAAACGACACGTACAAACGTTTAAAACAGAACTGAAAAACTCTTCTGCTCGAGAGAGCTAGAGAGAAAACCCTGGGTACGAGGTTGGTCTTTGTCCGGCTCGGGGATTAACCGGAAGTAAATGGACGACAACACGCGATCTGATTGGCTACTGAGTCAAACTAAGCGCCCCCATTTAAAGATCCATTTTGAATTTTTCACCTCCACCGATGAAACCAGGATACTTGGACGAGATTTTTGTCGTTTTTAAAGAATTTTCAGTGGTTTTAATCGCAGGAAAAGGTCAGGAGTACCTGGATATGGATCTAGTTAAGCTATTAACACAACAAAACGTTTTAACTGCAACGTTGAAGGCATTTTTATCGCTGAAATCGCCAAGGTGCTCGAAGGCACGTGTGGTCGTAGCTGTGATATAACAAGCTCATCTTGAGACAGGTATTGTGTAGTTTTCTTGCCTTTATTAACGATTTAAAGACATTGTATAATCTAAGAAGTAAATAACTTAGTCGATGGGTGATTGTTGAGTTTTTATGGCGGTTGAAAAGCTTGTGAATTATTCGGGTTTCGCCTCACCCAAGGGTAGTGCTGTGTCAGCACTATTAAATATTTGAATTAAATTTATAGTCTTTGATAAATTCTGTGGTGAATGCAGCTATCAATATCGTTATTATTATGTAATATATCAACAACGAGTTTGAGTGTTTCATCAGGGGATTCAAACACGAGAAAACATGATGAAAGAGTGGTTTTATTGTTTTCTCGTGTGTGTTTGAATGCCCCTGATGAAACACGATAAACGAGTTGTTGATATGACATCTCTATCGAGCGATTTCAATTGAAAAATACAACTAGAAATACATGAATGCAACAACCCCTCGCCCGCTTTTATTAAATGCTTTCTTGAAACACCCCCCACCCACCCACCCTGATTAAAATAAGCACACCTGATATACAGCCAATATAAAAACAAACAGATATAAAAACAAATGATAATCCTCAAGATCATTCTATAATTTATGCATAAGATGCCTAAACTGATTTAACATATCAAAGCAAAACTTAGATTTCATTATTAAATTCTGGTTGTACAAAATATGTTTTTAGGAGGTTGCAAAAGGGATTATTTTTAACAAGCTTTAAATGGCTTCCCTATGCATACATGTTTTGCAAAGGCAGAATTAAAAGTCAACAGCTCAAAAAATTTATAATAGAGTCCGAGATAAAAACAATTCGGTAGAATCGGATTCTTGAAAGCAGTATTAAACAGACGTTTCAGTCGAAAATTTAGAAATACAGCCAAAAAAATCGCCAAAGCCCATGGCCATGAGTGATGAGTATTTAATAATAAAAGTAATGAAGTAATGCCAATGAAAAACATCACGTCTACATAAGCTTATAAAGGTAGTGTTTTAAGTTAGCTTTAGTTAAGCTGATTTATGGTTTGGACGAGCAAAGGGAAAGCACGAAAACGTGAAGCTGTATATTGTTTACTTTAGGTTATTAAAGCGAAAACTTGAAAAATACAACAAGAGTCCTACCGTTATATTTGACCACGGAGTGAGTGACTGCAGATCGAGTTTTTGTTTTAATACCATACGGCGTTTGGTTTCTTCAAGTTCTTTGGTTTCTCTTCAAGATATATTAAACGGGTTGTTTGTATCCTTTTCTTCGTGCTCCATTTCGGTTCGTTTAAATAAACGAAAGCAAAATACTATTTGTTTGAGGAGTTCATAGTTTTCTTCGTCGCTAGTCACCAGTGCCCAACTATTCTTACCGCGTGACGTCGTACCAAACATATATATAAATATATATATATATATATATATATAAACTATTTCCCAGATTTTGTCTCCCTCGCTTTTTTTTACACGCGTGTAAAGTGGACTCCACGCATGTCGAGATTAGCACCCTCACCGGGCTCCGGGCCTTCGGCCCGTCGCCCGGCTCGGGGATTAAAATAAACCCTCATGAGATTTTATTCATGAGTGTGTGTAATATTTATTCATACAGCAACTTGTTTATTTTGCACAGATAATTGGATCTTTAAGAAACTATCTCGCTTAACCCTTTATAGCCCATCGGCCACCTTTAGTATTTTACTCTGGCTAATGCCAGATGATTTTACTTGTCAACTGGAAACCTCCTGGGCTATAAAGGGTTAAGAATTAGATGAACACAGGTTTTCATCTAATATCTTGGATTTTACTGGAGTATCCAACTTCAATCAGGTGATTGAATGAACTATTGTAATTGGCTGATTATCTCATGAATTAATGAGTTTGAGATTATTTAATAATAATTCATGAGATAATCAGCCAACAGACCTTTTCGCATGAAGTGAATGGGTCACATGATCTTTCTTTTTGACAAATCTGATTGGCTAATGTCCATTGTTTGTCTGAAGTTTTGGATGTCTGAAGTTTTGCAAGAACCAATCAAATCTCTCAATGCATTATCCATGCACTTCATGTGGAAAGGTCTATTACAATAGCTAATAATTCGATCACCTGATTGAAGTTGAAGCAAGATATTAGATGAAAACTGGTGTTCATCTAATTCTCAAGATCCCAATTATTTATGCAAAATAAACAAGTTGCTGTATGATTAAATTTTACACACATCATAAATAAAATTAAATTGAAATCGCTCAATTGAAATGCCATATCAACTTGTTTATCGTGTTTCATCAGGGGAATCCAAACACTTGAAAACAATAAAACCACCAGCTTTTGGCCTCATTGCTTTCATCCAGTTTTCTCATGTACTGTACATAAAACTTATTTCACAGCCATGATGGAAATTGCTCATATAATTATAGCCTATTACAGTAAATGGTAACATTAGTCACCTCAGATTTCAAGGACTCTGCTTCTAAAGTATTCTTCCTGATCCAAGTTCAACAACCTATAGGCAACACACCTATAGACAACCTATAGGCCATCCACCTATAGGCAACCTATAAGCATCGGTAGACTTTTTTTGTAAGGGTTAACTCTAATTTGATTCCTGAGTTGATTGTACATAGCAGTCAGGTACATGTATGCATGGACAACCTTTACTTTGCAAGTTATTTTTGATCAACCAGTGTTTATTTCAGGCCTAATTATCTCTATTTTTTATCTAAAACAGAGATAATGAATAATAGTATGTAACCCCAAGGCAAGAGCACCTCATAAGCATGATGACATGACACAAATTATGACCCAGTGTGTCTGATTAGCTGTATGTGCTTTGAAAAGCTTTTTACAAGCTGCAAAAATGCAGCGTTTGCACTTCATGTTTCCTAGTAACATTGAAACAGATATACAAAAAAAAAAGATTTTGGCTAAGGTTGTCCATGGTGCAATATAATATTGTAACTGAAGGAGAGTATTTTGTACCATATATTTAGTATCTAAACTTGTACTGTACTGTACAGTACTACCTGAACATACTTATAAGATGTTTGATTTAGTATAGTAGTTTATTATAACTAGGGATGATCTTCATTGTTGTATTAAAGGGTTAATTGGCTATATTCTGTACTGTGAAGCATGAACATATCTTGCATTGATACTCAACAAACATTTATTTTACCCACAGTAAACTTACATTTGGGTTGTTTCAATTTGGAACAGTAGCTTCTAAGACACACTGTTCAAATTACATGTATTTGTAATGGTAAATACCATGAAATTAATGGTAATACCATGTAGCTAGATTATCTGTGGGGCAAAGATGGCATTTCCCCTGCAGATTTTGACAGGCCCCAAGAAAATGAGGGAGTAGAAAAAACTATTCAGTTTTTCTTTTTTACAATTAAAGGAATGGTGAAAACTTCAGTGTATATACACGAATAGTGTTATCAATTTATCATGCAATTAAGGACCTGTGCAACATTACAGTATCTATTGTAGACCCACAAGCAGTGGCCCTCCAAACTTAGTGGCTTCCCAAAAATAGTGCCTCCCCCAAAAAACTAGTGGCTTCCCAAAAACCAAACATAGTGCCCCCCCCCAAAAAAAAACCCAGTGGCTTCCCAAAACTAGTGGCCCCCCAAAACTAGTGGCTTCCCAAAAACCAAACATAGTCCCCCCCCAAAAAAAACCCCCAGTGGCTTCCCAAAAACCAAACATAGTGCCCCCCCAAAAAAAAACCCCCAGTGGCTTCCCAAAAACCAAACATAGTGCCCCCCCCCAAAAAAAAACAACCCCCCAAACATAGTGGCTTCCCAAAAACCAAACATAGTGCCCCCCTCAAACCAGTGGCTTCCCAAAAATAGTGCCACCCCAAAACTAGTGGCTTCCCAAAAACCAAACATAGTGGCCCCCCAAAACTAGTGGCGCAAGAATAGTGGACCCCCAAACTAGTGGCTTCCCAAAAATAGTGCCCCCCCAAAAAAACAAACTAGTGGCTTCCAAAAAATGGCTCCTCAAAACTAGTGGCTTCCCAAAAATAGTGCCCCCCCAAAAAAACAACTAGTTGATTTCAAAAGTTGTAGTCCCAGAAAGTAACAGCTAGCTCCACAAAACTTGAGCAGCCGCTGAAAGTGGTGGCCCCTCGGAAATAGCACCTCCCTGAAAATAGCACCTCCCTGAAACTAGTGCCCCCTGAAAGTAATAAAAGTAGCGTGCTGCGTAGGCAGTGTAGAGACAACAATCGAAATATAGTAAGGTTAGATATACTGCCGAAACAGAGAACGTAGGAGTCTAACGTTTCGAGCGAAGGCCCTTCGTCTAACGTTTCGAACGAAGGCTCTTCTCTCTGACGAAGGGCCTTCGCTCGAAACGTTAGACCCCCTGAAAGTAGTAGCCGCCTGAAAATAGCAGCTAGCTACAATCTTGGACAATAATGTTGTAACACCCCCTCCCCCCGATTCAATGTTGACCGAAATGAAACAATGTTGGAATGGAGTTTCATATAACAACATTGAATCGGGGGGGAGGGGTTAACTGTTACAACTATTATTGTCCAAGATTGAATCTTGGACAATAATGTTGTAACACCCCCTCCCCCCGATTCAATGTTGACCGAAATGAAAGAATGTTGGAATGGAGTTTCATAACATACTGTAGATATACTTCTCTTGAATCACCTCCTAGGAATAGTTCGTAATGCACCAGTAACAACTGAAAACAACGTTCACTTTTTTAAACTTTTTTAAAGACTATAACTCTGATTGCTATTGCTAGATTCATATACTTCTCACTTTTTTATCCTCTTTGTCTTCTATTTAAAGTGCCCCTAACCCCCCAAAATGTTATGGTTTAGATTAAAAGCACCCTTAAGATTACGAAGAATGGCGTTGAAAGTTCGGCGATATCGAGTTTTATTTTTAAAGGGATACTCCAAGTCTTGTTCAAATGAAAGACTTATGTGATCATACCTCCGAATGGCTATTAGTTTCCTTCAAATATTTTTAGTTTGGGAGAAATTGGCTTTGTTTGCGTATTTTCCATTTGCTGTGAGCCGCCATTGTTGCTTGATTGCGGGCGATAGCGGTCGCTCCCAATAGTATTTTGACGTCATTGAGCAGCCGATCCGCACGTTGTATCTAATAAACTACTAGACATTATATACACATTGTATCCAGTAAGTTACTGGAAATTGTTTAATAAAGAGGATTTTAATGAAACCCTTCCCCCCCCGAACCCCCTAACCCTAATCTCCAAAATGTGAATTTCCCGGGGGTAACCCTAACCCTAACTTGAAAAGTGCCGGGGGGTGTCGGGGTTTTTTTTTGAGCCACCTCCTCCCCGTCCAACCCCCTAGTAGTGTTCGTAATTTATGGTCAACAGTTCTTGACAAAGATTGTGGGATGCGCAGTTAGTTTTAATCCGTTAATTGGCGCATCTTAGAATTAAACAATTTCCAGTAACTTACTGGATACAATGTGTATATAATGTCTAGTACTTTATTAGATACAACGTGCGGATCGGGTGCATTGAGTTATAGTAAACAAGTCAGAGGAGCAGGGAAATCTGTCTGCGCAACCTTCAGCCGCAAGTCTAGTGCGGTTTTCCACTGGGGTTTTCCAAAGATAATTCAGTGTAAACAAATATGGCGGTCGGATGGCCAGGAAAAGGTTGACTATTTAATGCCGTTGCTTTTCTGCATTTTGAAATGTACAAGGGTCTTGACAAAAGCTACATACATAGCCTGTAATAGAAATTGTAAATAAAATAACGAAAATACGCGGAATGTCGAAAGTCAAACAATATATTTACAAACGTGTGGCATGTTCAGAACGACAGCCGTATAATAACAGCGACAAACGCATGGTTTCGAAGACGAAATGAGGGGTCAACGGCAATTTTTAACGGTAAACATTTACCAACAATGGGTTCCCATACAACCAGGGAATGAAATCACTTGATTTTCGTTTTGGAGCAAAAGGCAAATTTTGCAGAAATTAACAATATTTGCATGTCGTCGTTTCACTGTAATTAGTAGCATAGACAAGTCAAACTTCATTGTAAGATCTGAGCAAGACAAAAAAACTGATTATATATTTCTATGTAACCAGAGCTTTAACATATGTCAATAATTTCCTGGCAACACGGACTTTGTTCTGAGATTTGAAAGGAGATATTTCAAGTGGCAGGTTATATAAATATTGGAAGATGAAATGGCGGTATGAGAAACCACACTAGAGCCAAATTGGTGGGGGGTGACTGATCGACTATATCGTAAAATTTACCTTTTGCTCCAAAATTTAATTACCGGTTCATGTTTATCCAAGTTCTGTTCTTGATATCTGAGGGGTATTTAGTAATGGGAAAACTGCCGTTGGTAGGTAAATTATGTATTCATTCCTTTCATCCGGTGACTTGTTTACTAGTTAATGCTTTCTGTGAAACGAACTTAGATTCTGTCTTATGTCGAGCAGCCCTTTTAACTGCCACAATGTTGTGCTAAATTTATGTATAATTCCGTTCGTATAACCCAGGGGCGGATTTAGGCTACGTCAACTAAGTCGCGCGACGAAGTGAAAATTTGACGTGAATATATAATTTTCGTTTGTTGCACGTTGTCAAAAATTTACAAATAAAATCCTGCAAATAAAAAATAATTATCTAGTAGGAAGGAGTATGTTCTATTCTTAAAATGCCTATCTAGAGAGGCTTCGGTTCAGGCCAGAAAAATTTCCCCGTTGGCGTTTCTCCGTTTTCTTACGCGCGAGGCCTCATTCTGTAGCTACGACTGACTGATTTCGAGGGGAAGCAGTGGGATGCACGGGACATAATGGGAGAATCAAGGATCGGGTTCACAGTCATTTCCAGGCCGCAAATGCGATGCAGGCTCTCGGTTTGATGAATTTGACGAAGGAAGCAACTTCGTCAAATTTTGACGAAGTTGGTTGGTTTTTCAACGTTCCTGATTGGCTAATTTTGCTCTAATTACGACTTACGATTGGGTTGTAGAGGCTGAAACGTCATTTTGCAGGATACGCGCCTTTCTGAATAATCAGTATGCCTCGTAGAACCACAGAAGCGATCGCTAACCCATGCGCATATTCTCATAATATTGCGCCAGAACGGAGCGGCGTCTTTTTATATTCCCAACACTCAATAGCAAGGATATCTACAAGACCTTTATGATGAAATATTCGTGAAACTTTCATCAAGTGCTTTATGCACTGAAGATGACCTTTTACAGAGGATTGAAAAAGATATATATCAAAATATCAATTGCGAGAATTTTATACAGTGAATCAGTGATGCGCTCTGAGGTCGTCTGAGGTAAGAAACCCTACCATACTGTATGATTTGAATATCATTATAGTCTTTATGATAATTTATAGATTTACTCTTGGGCTAGACTTCGCGTTTGCTTGTATTTGATCTATAACATGTTAATGAATTGATGCTTTGCTGGAAATTTGATCTTGCTTGGAGATTTCATGGTTTTAATATTAATATCAGTAATACACTGTATGACTAGAAGTTACTACCGCAAGTGAAGTGCTGCCTCGAAATGGGGCAAAAACCTTTAGCCTACTCCACAGGCAAATATCTGCAGTCTGTGACCAATGTAACTCCCCTCTTGCCCACTCCACCCAAGATTACCCACACCACCCAAGATTGCTCACACCACTCAAGACTGCCCCCTCCACCCAAGATTACCCACACCACTCAAGACTTCCCCCTCCACCCAAGACTGCCCCCTCCACCCAAGATTATCCACACCAACGAAGATTGCCCACTCCACCCAAGATTTCCCACTCATCTGAGATTGCCCACTCCACCTGATATTGCCCACTCCACCCGAGATTGACCACTCCACACAAAATTACCTACTCCACCCAAGATTGCCCACTCCACCGAAGATTACCCACTCCACCCAAGATTGCCCACTCCACTCAAGATTGCCCACTCCACTCAAGATTGCCCACTCCACCCAAGATTGCCCATTCCACTCGAGATTGCCCACTCCATCCAATTTTTTTTCACCTCTTCACCATAAGAGTCCACAGAGTTGCCTGCGAAGAAGACTGGGAAGTCCAAAAATGTAATTATATTAATTACAATAGCCAGAGTATTAACACATCTCTTCTATATTTTTTAATTATAAGATTGAAAACAACAAGGGTTTTGACAGGATAATCACACCTCTTGCTCTGATGCTGTGGAAAAATTGTCAATGCAATTCCAAGTGCTTAATATGTTTTGACAAATCTAGAGCTTTAATAAAATTATACAGCAATGTACCATTGAGCCCATCAGATTATTTTGCAGAATTTGTATAAGTAAAAATACACACACGCAGATATATTATAGTAGCGTCTGATCAGAATGCTGATCAGTGCAAACACAATGAACCCACACCAATATTGGCAATATACACCTAAAAATAAAAGAAAACAACCGTGAAATCTCCTACCAAGAAACACAGTTGTCAGTTGTAGCCGTGGTTGTAGAAACTGTTATCTTACCTCGACAAGATAAAATCTCCTCACTAAAATTGTATAAGATCCTAAGACAACAAGTGTGTTCATTTGTAGCCAAGAACAAGTGTGATTCAGTTCAGAAAATCCATCGCCGTCGTGTTGACTGTTGACCAACTTCAAACCATGCTTCGAACGTCAAACGTTACATGCAATTTCAACAAACCAATCCTTCTGGCGTATATGATGTAAGTTGTAAGAAACTTCCTACGTCACAAAACGTCATAAAATGCTCAACAAATAAATAAATAAATAAATAAATAAATAAATAAATAAACTCTCAAAATCTCGATTCCGTTGACTATACATAACTCGGCAAAGAGGTCTGGACACGAGACACAGGCAACCCATGTCAAGATTAGTGAGCTGCCTCGCTACGCTCGGCAGCAATTAATTTTATCTTTGTGAGACTGTAACCTAGCCAGCCAACCTGGCAGTTAAAGCACTCTTCTCATACATTGCTAATTTCTGTCCTTTAATATTAATTATTACAGTACTGTATATAATATATATATATATACACAACATGTCATGTACTGTATGAATAAACTTCATTAGTAAATGATGTTCTTTTAATATAAATTTACATGTGTACAGTAGCTATAGTACTAAGTGCTGATATCCACATGAACCAATAACTACATGTGCTGTATTACAATTATTATTTACATTTTATTATCTGGCTTAAATACAATGTCTGCTTAATTCTAGTATTCAATGTTTATATACTTTCATAGTTTACAGAATTGACATCATATAAACAAGTAATGACTTAGATTAGATGGGGGCTCAAGGGTTGGGATAACTGGGATAATGTTGAGAGTTGAGCTCCTTTATGTCCATGTCGCATTATGGTCATAAATAAAGGCATTCCTTAACAAGACATTGTCTGCTTGGGTAGATGTGTAAAAGGTGAGTGTCTGGCACCTGAAAACCAGACAGCTCATAGTAACAGATTGGTAATGGTGGGTAGTGGCTTGAATTAGTTGTGACTTAATTAGGATGACTGGGATGATGTAGATGGTTGAGCTCCTAGAGCTGTCTTTGAAATGTCCCATTACCCTTGCTCTGGGTTATGCAGAACATTAAATTCAGCTAGACCTTTACTTGTGTGTTGGTCAGGCTGTCCATGTTGAATTCACTGACTGCAAGAATATGTTTTTGGTGTCTTCAAGGCATGCTGATGAGCTCTGACATAGAGCAAAACAACCATATATTTTTTAAGTTGGTAATTAAATATAATCACATATCTCTACTGTTTGTTGTATTGCCTTCTTTTTAGAAAAAAATAATTCCGCACTTACTGTTACAAGAACTATTACAATAATTCACTAATCCAAATCCAATTTTGACACTTTTTCAAAAAAAGTATAAAATTATGTGCTAAAAATATGTTTTAAAACTTCAGAAATTTTGATTAAAAGTGTTATCAGAATGCGGGAAATGCCATTTCAGAGATCCAAATTTCAAAAGTTTTCCGGGGGGGCATGCCCCCGGACCCCCCTAGATAGTTTGACTAAGTGGGGAAAATTCCCAGATCCGCCCCTGTAACCAACAGATAGTTAGTAAATCCTGCAAACATCTTGGTGGTTATGTTTTCTTCACATTTTCAAATATATGATGTAAACAGCCACATAATTCAATGAACCTGCTGTATTTCTCAATAGCGGCAACAAATTTCTCTGCTCTTACAAATCATATCTGTTTCAATCACTCAATGACGTCAAAATACTATTGGGAGCGACCGCTTTCGCCCGCAATCAAGCAACAATGGCGGCTCACAGTATATGGAAAATACGGCAAACAAAGTCAAATTTCTCCCAAACTAAAAATATTTGAAGGAAAGTAATAGCCATTCGGAGGTAAGATCACATAAGTCTTTCATTTGAACAAGACTTGTTTCGGGCCTTGGAGTATGCCTTTAAGTTATCAGGGTTTTTGTAATATGCAAATAAGTAAGCGAGGTAAGGATTAATCCTCGACGGATTTGACACGTTTTGTTGACGCTAAAACCACCAAGAAAAACCAAGCGAGCTACGCATACAGCTGTTAGAGTTTAAAGCAGTGTTTGAAAGAGAAAATTGTATTTGAAAGCGAAAAAAGTTAGCGAACCTCGAACTGAAGACGGTATGAATATTTAGTATTTTTCATTTCATGTACACTTAAGAACAAAAACTGTTATGGCCGAAGTTTCAACGACATTCTTCATAACTTTAGAAGCGGTTTCAAAGTAAACGATAAAATGTTTGGGGTTAGGGGCACTTTAAGTACTGTCATTTGGGCAAGCAACATGTACTGGATTAAACAAGTGTTTAGTGACTAGCCTTCTAGGATGGACCGGTAATTTAACAGTTTTTTCCACCAACATTTATTGCATTTCTTGTGAGACAGACAGACAGACAGACAGACAGACAGACAGACAGACAGACAGACAGACAGACAGACAGACAGACAGACAGACAGACAGACAGACAGACAGACAGACACAGACAGACACAGACAGACACAGACAGACACAGACAGACACAGACTGACAGACACAGACTGACAGACACAGACTGACAGACACAGACTGACAGACACAGACTGACAGACACAGACTGACAGACACAGACTGACAGACACAGACTGACAGACACAGACTGAATGACACAGACTGACAGAGACAGACAGACAGAGACAGACAGACAGACAGACAGACAGACACACACACACACACACACACACACACACACACACACACACACACAGACACAGACACACAGACACAGACAGACACAGACAGACACAGACAGACAGACACAGACACAGACAGACAGACAGACAGACAGACAGACAGACAGACAGACAGACAGACAGACAGACAGACAGACAGACAGACAGACAGACAGACAGACAGACAGACAGACAGACAGACAGACAGACAGACAGACAGACAGACAGACAGATAGATAGATAGACAGACAGACAGACAGACAGACAGACAGACAGACAGACAGACACAGACAGACACAGACAGACACAGACAGACAGACACAGACAGACAGACACAGACAGACAGACACAGACAGACAGACACAGACAGACAGACACAGACAGACAGACACAGACAGACAGACAGACAGACAGACAGACAGACAGACAGACAGACAGACAGACAGATAGATAGATAGACAGACACGGACAGACAGACAGACAGACAGACAGACAGACAGACAGACAGACAGACAGACAGACAGACAGACAGACAGACAGACAGACAGACACAGACAGACACAGACAGACACAGACAGACACAGACAGACACAGACAGACAGACAGACAGACAGACAGACAGACAGACAGACAGACAGACAGACAGACAGACAGACAGAAACCATAAGTTTTTTTGTAACATTTTTATTTTAAAGACAAATTTGACTAAAGCTAGCCTGTTGTACAGGGATTACATTTTAACAAGGCTTGTATACAAATTTTGACATTTTTAAGATTGACATCATTTGATAAATATTAAAAACTACAATGACTACATTTGTCGTAATTTGATCAACAAATGAAGGTTTTATCATGTATATCAATAAAACACTTCTGTTAAGGTTACCATATACCTTAAGGGATGGCTCACTGCTCTCTCTATATTTAAAACATGAGCAGCAATTAAATCTGATAAAACACGCACTGCGAATGTTTTCATCCATATTAATCCAATTATCCATATAATAAGCTCATATAGAAATCAAGTTGTCTGAGCCGCAAAATCGAAGAAAAAGTTCATCGAAAATAGCGAGCGCGTCTCTATCACATATAGAGACACGTCACGGTCATGATTTAAAAATGTTTTTTCGAAATAAATTCGTCTCGGAAGGTATACGGTAACGTTAAGTTATTTGTAATAAATTGTAATGAAGACTGTTAATTACATTTCTAATATATATATATATATATATATATATATATATATATATATATATATATGATTCGAATCAGTGCAGAATCAAGTGTTTTACTTATAAGCTAAACTTCTGCGCCACCATTAGGCAATACTCGTCGAAATTAAATCAACATTTACTGTCGTAGCACAATAGAAATGTTCCTAAAATATTATTGCAATTCATTGGATCATTCCTGACAAGTTTCGGTTTATCGAAACTCGCGTTGGAGAAGTTGTTTTGAATTTGGTGATTCCTATTGGCTGGAACCAATCAAATACAAAATAGGAAGTTAGTAAATAAACTTCGTGAAATGAATTGGTTAGACCGAGCAGGTTGAGATAGCCTGCGTCCCAACTCCACCCCCAGCCAACACCGCTGCCAAACGTTTTGCACATGCGCGACGTCCGAGCTCGTCCCAGGCTCGTCCTCAGAAAAAGAGCAGGAAAACACTGAAATATTTGGACTGGTCCGAGAGTCCGACACAAAAGTTAAAATTATAACCCTACTACCAAAAAGATAAGGTAGGTAATTTGTGCATGGCTTCCTTGTCAATATTGTAACATATTCTGAATTTACCCCTTCGTAATTTTCTTTACCCTTTTTTTAAAACACAAATGAATAGTCGAGTCTTACTTAGTCTTCACTGTCTGGTTGTTGTCGCCACGGCTAGTTCCCACTTCTCTTGCAGCGTTTACTCAGCGAATTCGCGCATGCGCAAACGTTTGGCAGCGGTGTTCCCCCAACCCCAATATACAGTCAGCTACACGGGCTAAGATCGGGGTTAAAAGGGATGACTCAAATGGACCCGCGGCTTTCTAAAATACCGTGTGGCATCAAATTTGTGAGTCCCAGGCCTGCCCTAAACGTCGCACAATAGACGAATTTAATTCAGACGAATTTAATTGCTTGAATTTTATTCGACGAAACTGCGACGTATAACTCGATTGAATACGACTCACGAATTAAGTTCGTCTCGGCAATTAAATTCGTCTGAGTCAGACGGATAATGCGACGGTAATGCGTGTTCGAGTTACACGACGAATTACCGTCGCGTCGAATTAAATGTTTCTCTTCTGTCTGTGACAATTCGGCGCCATGTTTTCAAGAAATTGTTTTCAGGCTCCACGAGTCCAAGTAAAAACCATCAAATTCGACTGAATTTCGACGTTGAACTCGTTTACGTCGCATTTACGACGAAATTAATTCGAATTAAATTCGCCTTAATTAAATTTGTCTATTGTGCGACGTTTAGCGCGATTAAGCATGATTTTTTCCTGACATTCTGAAAAAAGTACTTTAATTTGTATTTGTAATGGTTTTGTCTGACAACAATAAGCTCAAAAATTTTGTCCATTAGGGTACGTATTTGAGGGCATATTTTGGAAAAGCCACAAAAGGGCTGGACGGATCCCTTTGAGTCATCTCTTTTAACCTCGACCGGT
This sequence comes from Corallium rubrum, assembly GCA_964035015.1. Lineage (NCBI taxonomy): Eukaryota > Metazoa > Cnidaria > Anthozoa > Scleralcyonacea > Coralliidae > Corallium > Corallium rubrum. The sequence continues at coordinate 1,714,606 of CAXIUP010000214.1, read as the reverse complement.
GCTTGCTCTTGTGCAAACTGTGAACGTAAAAACCTTCAGTTCCTCGTTTTGTGTGAATATCAACATGAACCTACTTACACCGATAAGCTAAATCTCACCGATCTCCTTTGCTATAAATTGCACTTAATAATTGACTAATTGTGCGCCCTTTAAAATGCCTTTGACAGGAAAATTAAGTTTGTCTTATTTGAAAGAACACTTAAAATGACAAAGTAACATATTTTTGCAGTTTTTCGTTTCCTTGCTTCGTTCTTGAGATATTTCAAGTTGTTAACTTCGCGAGGTTATGTTTTGCACCCGTGTTTGTTTGTTTGTTTGTTTGTCTGTCTGTCTGTCTGTCTGTCTGTCTGTCTGTCTGTCTGTCTGTCTGTTTGTTTGTTTGTTTGTTTGTTTGTTTGTTTGTTTGTTTGTTTGTTTGTTTGTTTGTTTGTTTGTTTTTTTGTTTGTTCGTTTGTCTGTCGCCAGGATATCTCACAAAATACTGCACAGATTTTCATGAAAGTTTGTGGAAAGATTGATCATTGACAAAGGACCAACCCTTTCAAATTTGGTTGAATTTGCTTGAAATTTGGATGAGAATTTAATATAAATCTGACCACAAGATTTTGTATCTACTGCGCATGCTATCGTGCGTGTAATGTAAGTTAAGTTACGTTACGTTACGTTAACAAAAGAATGCCTTTGGAGCCAATCAAAACACAGAATAAAACGATTGACTCACGACAAACCACCGAAGCCAAAATAACTACTGAACACCAAGTACCGTAATTATTCGAATAAACGCCTCCCTCGAATAAACGCCGCCCTCGAATAAACGCCGCAGGGACAAGCAAAAATATTATTAAACGCCGCCCTCGAATAAACGCCGCACCTGAAGCGCCAAAAATTTAATAAACGCCGCGGCGTTTATTCGGTACTTATCTTTAAAAAATAAGACAACATTAAATCTAAAGCAGTCTTGGATATTTATTCTTCTCGATTACAATGTTATTTAGTTCAAAGTGGCTATACTTCATAGCTTTGCTACTTAGTTCTCTCTAAAACTTCTGTTACAAATCTTTTTCTTTCTCTGATGTTTTCACATGATTCTTAAGCATGATATCTACACTGCATGTCCAACAGCGGTTCCGCGTCACTTTTTCATACGCAAAATAGCCAGAGGCTAATTGCGCTTTTTATTCAAATTCCCCCCTAATCTCTCTCTCGTTTTTCAACAATACACGACAGAAACTCCTTTGTGGTTCCCATTAACTACATTTTAACCTATAAAACATTGAAATAGAATGAAACTTAGTCATTATATAAGACAGTGAACAGTTCAATTTTCATATATATTTATATATATTTAAAAGACATATGAATTTTATTCTTAGTTTTTTAATAAATTCACAGTTGTTACAAAATTTGCAATAAACGCCGCCCTCGAATAAACGCCGCCCTCGAATAAACGCCGCACCTGAAGCGCCAAAAATTTAATAAACGCCGCGGCGTTTATTCGAATAATTACGGTATTTCATAAGTCATTGTTGACAGCATCGAGCAAGATATTCAAGGAGCGGTTATTCTCATATTCAGCAAGAGAAAGTTTTTACAAATTTAGTAAGTATTTTAAGTGCGAATCGTAGTCAATTCTTAATTGTGATGTACTAGACGTTGTTGGAGTGATGATAAAAGTTTTTGAAAGCAAATTAATGTGCGTTGGCTCTTTGCATGGAGGATTTCACATTCAGACGAGGCAATTTATAAATGAATGAATAACTTTATTTAAGTGTCGATGTTTTAGCTCTATTACAGCTAATGGGGACACTATTTATATAAGTTTTAAACTAAAATAGGATTTAAGATAAATATACTACCAGATCAAAAGTTTCTCTATTTTTACAATAATTTACCTACTAAAACTATTAAGAATATTTCTTAATACACCTATATACAATATGATACATAAATAGATAAATAGACAATAAGTAAAATAACAATAAAAATTAAGTTGAGCATAAAATACAATTCCTGCATTTATTATCAAGTATGCTTTCTAAGTCCTGTTTTCTAATATTCCTTTTAAAAGATTCTAGGCTAGGTTTATCTTTATCTTCTTTGGTTAATTTAGACCATATATAAGGGCCATAGTATCTTAAAGAATGTTTCCCGTATTTTACTGTACTGTATCGCGGTATGTTAAAATCTGCATTTCGCAGTTTGTAATGATTAATATTTTTATGAAGATTTCATTTAAAGTGTATATGAAACGAAAATTAAGTTTGTCTTATTTGAAAGAACTCTTAAAATAATGGGCAATATCAATTTACAACTTTTTCATATTTTACTTAGTTCTTGAGATATATAGACTTATGTGATATTCAAATGAGATAACTTATGGTTCGTTTTTTTCTAATTAACATATTCGAAAATCGCGAATATTTTTAAGATTATTGAACAAAATCACTTGAAACTTTGGATATCGCTACAGTTCATGCAACTAAACATGAAAGACAAGTTACAAGTGATTTTGATCAATAATCGTTAAAATATTCACGATTTTAGAATATGTTAATTAGAAAAAAACGAACCATAAGTTATCTCATTTGAATATCACATAAGTCTAAATATCTCAAGAACTAAGTAAAATATGAAAAAGCTGTAAATTGATATTCCCCATCCTTTTAAGAATTCTTTCAAATAATACAAACTAAATTTTCGTTTCATATACACTTTAAGTGAACAGGACTTAAATTGTTCTTAATTTTGTACATTAATATTACTGTATCTTGAAGTCTTCTATTAATTAAACTTGGGAGATTAGCATGATTGAGTAGCTGCTGGTACGTAATAGTTGAGTCAGTTATATTATATACTGCTCTGAGGGCTCGCTCTTGAGTTCGCTCTAACTTTCTTTTATCTGAAGCCCGACAAAAGTGCCACACCAAGTGACAATACGCAAGATGCGGTAAGATAGCAGACTTGTAAAGTTGTAGCTTTGCAGATGTAGACGTAATATCATTCCAACTTTTCTGCTACTTTTTCTACACACAGTCGTGACATGTTTATTAAAATCAAGAATTTCATCAAGGTTTACTCCCAGTACTTTAAGATCTTCTCTGTTAGGTGCTTGGTAACCGTCAATATTAAGAGACACATCAATATCATTATCATTTGTTCGCTTTGGTTTTAACGTTATCGTCTGAAATTTTTCAGGATTCGCTCTTAAAAAGTTTTCTTCATACCAGTTTGATGCTGTTACCATATCAACTAAATCATCTTTTACTCTTTGAATTTCATTACCCATGGTGCAGAGTTGATGGTCGTCAGCATATAGATACAAATGTGGATTTTTCATCTGTAATGGCATATCATTTTGGAACATGTTCCGCAATAACGGACCTAATCAAACCAAATTAACTTGAAGAACGCATGTGGGTGTGTTCGTCTCACAACACTAAACATGTAGATATTCAAGCGATTGTATTTGATAATATCAAAGATATATAACCTCCAATAACTCAATATGCATGCATGTAAGATTAATTTCCTTATCAAACAACCTGAGATAACTCAACAACGAAGCAAGGAAACGAAAAACTGCAAAAGATGTTACTTTGTCATTTTAAGTGTTCTTTCAAATAAGACAAACCTAATTTCGTGTCATGGGCACGGTCTAATCTACCCTGCGAGTCAGAGCCCCTCTCCGACTTGCGCAGGCTTCGGGGAAAAGTAGGCACTGCCAACTGCCAACAAACTCGATATTTGTTTTTGAGCATGCCTGAACGGTTGCCAAGATACTATTTTGGGCCCAGGCTATAACAGGTTACTTGCTATTTTCGTGCTTACATTGTGTTCATAAACTAGAACTTGTTTGACCAGTTTAAAACCTAACTGACTCGCCTCAAACTTGGGGCGAAGATCGAGTTTGTTGGCAGAGCCCCCAAAGCCTGCGTAGGTCGGAAAGGGGCTCTGACTTGCAGGGTATGTCTAATCAGGAACAAATCAAAACTATTTTAAAACTAAAAAACAAAATTCCATTAGTATATGGTTAAAAATTGGCGCTTACGGTTCCATGGTTTCCAAAGTCAGTTTCCGGTGATCTACACTTGATGCTCGTTGACTTTTTCAAGGTCAATGCTGGCGTAGTTAGTTTCCTCACGAGTGCGGTCTCGCATCTTGGAACTGTCAGGTTGAAGTAAGACTGGGTCCAAGGAAGCGTAGGTCAAGGCGTCCGGTTGCTAACGATGAAAGAGAAGAAGCATGGATTGTAAAAAGAGGATAAAGGACTGAGGGAACACTTAACTTTTTAGTGAGAGGCGGCGCCCTAAAAGACGTACCACGCTAAAAGACGTACCACCTGTGCTGAGTAAACCTTTTCAAGGTTTTTTCCGCCATGACGCAAGGGGTGCAAAACCATTGGGGCGAGCGCGCGGCCATGCCTATTTATCCTTGTTAAAATCATGGCGAAACCCGCGAAGCAAGAAGGATATCGCTTCGATTTTTGTCAAATTCGTGTTTAATCGTCGTTTGGACCACTTTTCTGTGGGCTGGTATGTTCGTTCTTTGATTTTAGACCATTATCGCTGATAACCAACGTGTAGAAACGCTATAATACGAAAGTTTCCTCAACTGAGGGGTGGCTGCGCGATTGTGGCGGACACGGGACGCGACTGTTTGTCGATTTTAGCAGAGACAAAACTCCTCGCTGTGCAGTGGGATACTGCGATAACAACAAACGCAGTCCAGAATGTTGGGTGAAGAGGTGTTGTCTTAAAGTTTTGGTTAATAGGCGGGCAAATCACCAGATTTCGGCAGAAACTTGGCGTAAAGCAAACATTTGTCCAAAATTATCAGTGCCAATGGTGTAAAATTTCTCAAAACTTACCAAATAAAATTGCTTCGTTCTTCAAAATAAATTAGACGTTTAATTCGATAAAAATGCAATCAATATGAACGATTCTATCTTTATACTTTAGTTAGACTTAAGCTGTATTTAAAGAGTTCCCGCTCTCGTTTTGTCCTGTATAATGCAAGTTAACGTGTACATACATATTTAATAGAAGTAAACATGCGTAACCCGAAACGTATCACTTTCCTGCGAGAAGGGGATCTAATACATAATACACTTCGTTAAGTTCGTTTGATAACGGGAAAGAGGATATTTCGGACTTCAGATGATGAAAATGAACCTCTGGTTACTCTACGCTTGAAGTTCGAGTGATTTACACGAGAGTATAGTTGGAGGTAAAGTTTTACATTGCGTTGCTGAAATCGTCACTCAGTCGTGCCTGTCATACCAGCGAAGCCACACCTCAGTTGAGGAAACCTTCGTATTATAGCGTTTCTACACGTTGGTTATCAGCGATAATGGTCTAAAATCAAAGAACGAACATACCAGCCCACAGAAAATTGATCCAAACGACGATTAAAGACGAATTTGACAAAAATCGAAGCGATATCCTTCTTGCTTCGCGGGTTTTGCCATGATTTTAACAAGGATAAATAGTCATGGCCGCGCGCTCGCCCCAAATGGTTTTGCACCCCTTGCGTCATGGCGGAAAAAAACTTGAAAAGGTCTATAAAGTGACTTTATTTATTGAGGCTAACATGATGGAACTGGTAGACCCTCATTTGTTGTGGAATAAAATATGTCTCAACTTTCTGGGCCGTTTTTCAAACGTTAAGCAAACATACTTTTCTTCAATTATTCGCCCTGAAGCTTTCACAATTGAAAGAGATACAGACAGGTAATCTCAAAATTTACTTTAATACTAGGAGTTACTATCGCAAGGAAAGTGCTGCCTTCTTGCCACATGAACTGAATGCAAAATTAACTTGTACAAATACAAAGCCACACTGTATGTATCAATTTATTTTGTAGTCGAAATTGAGATTACAACACTCGGTTTGAAAAGTGTACAAAAACTACTTCCAGTTCACAAATCATAAACCAACACATTGGAGTGAGTTATTGTCAACACTGAATTTTTGGTACCAACCATAATGGATTTGAAGTTCTAAACATCAATAGAAATATGCTATCATAAATAGAATAGTTTGGAATTCAAAATGACACATGTCTATAAATCATTGTCATGTCATTTGTTGACTATTCTTGTTTAATAGATGTACTGTAGATGCTGCATCTGGAATTTTTACTTTTTGGTAATCAAATGTTTCCTAACAGTCTTTTCTTTGCCCCATATATGCAGATATTTCATAAATCATATCTGTCCAGTGAGAATACAGCAAATCCATAACATGTACAGCAAATTGTCCAATCCAAAACAACTCTGAAGCACATTACACAGGATTCCTCACGACAAATATATCATTTTGTATATAGAAGATTTCATTCCATTACAGATGATGAAGTATATCCATATAAACTTTTTGGTAATCAAATGTTTCCTAACAGTCTTTTCTTTGCCCCATATATGCAGATATTTCATAAATCATATCTGTCCAGTGAGAATACAGCAAATCCATAACATGTACAGCAAATTGTCCAATCCAAAACAACTCTGAAGCACATTACACAGGATTCCTCACGACAAATATATCATTTCGTATATAGAAGATTTCATTCCATTACAGATGATGAAGTATATCCATATAAAATTATTTGGTAACAAACATTTTGTTGAAGTAAAAATCGATTTCTGTGTAATCCAGCTGTTCAAGTGGCAGCAGTAGTGTAATTGATTAACAATGAAATTTGTTGAACTCTGAATATATAAACTATAAACTTACAGATATAATCACTTTGACATGATATTAAAATCATCATAAATCTCGATATTTATAATGAACCCTGTTTCCCTCGATATTTATAATGAACCCTGTTTCCCTCGATATTCGCAACTTTATTAAACCGGTTCACCACATCGATAAATGAACTCTGAATATATAAACTAAACTTATATAATCACTTGTCTTATGTACTCAAAATTTCGGGTAAAACACTTTAAGACACATGTTATTCTTTGAGGCGAATTGAAGAAATTTTGTTGAACAACCATCTTATTCTTTGAGACGAATTGAAGAAATTTTGTTGAACAACCCCCTCATTTTACAAACGAACTTGAATAATTAATGAGCCCCCTGGAAAACCGACATCTCCACTCCTAACATCAGTTTGAGCATTTGAGATCATGTCGACTATACATAACTCGGCCGGGGACTGGACACGAAAATGCAAGAACGTCATGTAACGTCAAGAATAGGGTGCTGCCTCCCTGCGGGTCGGCAGCAATTATTTTTTCCATTTCGTAGCATAGACATATTTCAAAAACAAAATCGTGCGTTCATGGTTGGCTTCGCTTTTACAACGTGTTCAAAGATGGATGGGGAAGAAAGTACGGTCCTATTTTGATATGTAAGCTAATGTGGACTTGTGGAATTTGCTGGAACCTATGAAGGAGAAATGAAGTTCGAGTCAACTCTGTACAACGTTGGCTTTCTCGTTCCCTTGTTCAACAGATGAAGGAGGAATCGCTCGCTCTTCAGTCTTACAGGTTAGCGTTCATTAAAATATAATATGTGTGATAGTGTAGAATGATTGCATGTGTAGTATCGTAGAAGAGTTACAAAATTAGGTCAAAAAATTACAAGCGAGAATTCGTGGTAACATCACGTTTATTATTTGGGCAGCGACCAGTGCTGGAAAATGTCCGGCAGCGCCGCTGCCAGGAAATTTTTTGTAAAAATTGTTCGCAGGAAATTTTTTGTATCTTGCAGGAAATATTTGTCAGTTTTTTTAATTAAAGTCAAAGTTTAAACATAAATTTCCTATTCTTCAGAAAATCAAAAAGGGTCGCGGTCACACAATCACACAATTTTGATGATGGGGGGCATCACTTTTGATCGAATATCAAGTTTCATATTCGATGACTCATCTTTCTATATTCTTGCCAAACCCAGCGGCGATTTGTAAACAATTCGAAATGTTTTGAAGGTTTATTACATGACCTTAACCTGTCTAAGTTTCGTATATCCTTGCGCAAATGATGCAACGATTTGTTCTAGAAAACAATGAAATATTTATCATTTCAGTATAGTGCTGCTGTTGTAGGCTGCAGCTGTCATTGTGCATTTGCAAGAATGCAAGCTGCTTTTATCTTATTCGACTGTTTCAGCATTTCGATTTTTGATGCTAGTACTTGTATTACATAGTGGTTGCTATTTCAAAGTATGTATATAGATACCACATTCAGATAAATTCTGGTTTTGAGATACAAACTTGCAAGTCTGGTGGTATCACAACTTATAAAATTGAAAAATTATATCAGGCAGGAAATCGTTAATTTAGTTTAGCAGGATATGTTTATTTTTGGATTTAGCTGCCAGGAAGAAAAATGCTTTATCTAGGCCTGGCAGTGGCTATATTTACGGGCCCGTAAACGAAGTTCGCCAGGCTATATATTTACGGCAATTCGTTCCCAGCCCCCACACCCTATATTTTCAATATGACGCCAATCTCGTTCCCAGAGCCTTCTCACGCGGGCCGCGCAAACGAAGGCTCTGGGATAATCCATCGCAGACAACCGAAAAACCGGTTGCCGATTGAAAAGAGCATGCGCCGCCAGAACTACAATCTTGGACAAAACTGTTGTAACACCCCCGCCCCCCAAATCAATGTTGTCACATTCTTGCGTCCCACCGTGAGTCTGCGCGCAAGCTTTCAAATGACAACATTGAATTGGGGGGAAGGGGGCTGAGTGTTACAACTACTTTTGTCCAAGATTGTCTAATGGCTAATTTTGTTATTTTTTATGATATAACTATATATCTTTTAATTTGGGAAGTTATAGAGACGAAATATAATATTTATGCAAATTTTTTATTTTTGTTTATAAAATGGCCAAATTACGGGGTATTGTATTTGTCGGCGTATTACTCGGCCCAGTCTCCCTTGTTGGATATTTTTTTCAAGATGATTTGAATAAATTTTAAAAAGGAATAAACATTTGTTTTCAAATTGTGGGTGGATATGGGGTGGGTGGATATGGGGTGGGTGGATATGGGGTGGGTGAAGGCTAAATATTATCAATAAATATGTAATAGCTTAGGTAAGCCTTTATTCTCCTTTTTTATTTGTCGAAAAATAATATTATATACATTTTAAAAGGATTGTTGGTTTTTATTTGACATGTTATCCAGTACTAATTCGGCAAAACAGTGTGCACACGGCAAAATTTCAACTTGGTTTTCTTTTGGGATTTGCGTTGAAAATTCGAAATATACCCAACGTGTGTTCATCATGTCGGTTTCTCTTTGATCGATAGATCCACCACGTACATAAATCAGCGGGTACTTAGAGGTTGCAAATATAGGGCAGTCCCCAGACAAACGCAAATCTTGCCTAAAGTGCGTTTTAGGCGCTGAGATACTTATTGTTTCCCCTTCGAGCATTAGGAGCAGTTCATTCCACCGAATAAGTTCTTTGCTCCAGCGAAAATCGTTTAGAAAAACAACTTCAGCTTGTTCAACGCCAAGCCAGGCATATGTTCCTGTTGCGGGATTGGTGAAGCATTTGTAAATATCATTAAGAGGATTCAGCAGGAATGACTGCTCGCCGCGACAATGACAATTCTTCTTCTTCTTCTTCTTCTTCTTCTTCTTCTTCTTCTTCTTCTTCTTCTTCTTCTTCTTCTTCTTCTTCTTCTTCTTCTTCTTCTTCTTCTTCTTCTTCTTCTTCTTCTTCTTCTTCTTCTTCTTCTTCTTCTTCTTCTTCTTCTTCTTCTTCACACGACGATTGGTATTGCGAAAGAAACTCCATCTTTGACGTTCTCTCAATTAACTGTCCAGTTTAACCACAATGATTTGAATTTATATAGAAAAATGGTAATCACTTTTGTCTGTATATTTCAATATGTAAACTGGTAATTGGTAGAATCAATTCGGGGTAATTAATTTGATAAGATATAGATTTTACACAAAAGACTACCTCCTTGTTAATACTACGGATGACTTGTTATTGCACTCTTGGGGAAGGGTGAGATTGTATCGGGGCTTAAAATATTCACAATGCTATTAAAGGTAAATGTAGTCAAAAGTCATAGTAGGGATGCCTCACGTTAAATAACGAAAATAAAAGCTGGTAATACTACCAATGTTAGGTTGAAGCAATCTCAAAAAGTGATAAAAGTACTGACGAAATAAAGCGTTTAAATTACATTCAAATCATCGGAATTATTCCCTATATACAACGATCTACCACGGTCTACCAAATATTTAATAGAAAACTGAATACATATTAATTTGTTATAAACTAGTGGTAGACCGTGGTAGACCGTGGTAGACCGTTGGTAGATAGTGCAGATTATATTAATTATTGTGTATACGTCAGTATTAAGTTTATTTTTGACTAAATGAAAAAGATTTTCAACAGGATTAATGTCTGGTGACCGCGGCGGTATTTTAAAACATGTATATCCTAGTTCAGTAAATACAGCTTTTGCATGTCCACTGTTCTGACTTGGGTCTCCATCTTGCAAGAACACATTCGTTTCTTTGCCCGAGCGAATAAATGTTGCTGCAAAGTTGTCCGTAACGAAGTCGGCAAACATTGGTCCGTCAAGATGTTGGTATGGTTTTGCGAGTATCACTCCTCTTGCAAATGATATAGCGACAAAGACTTTTACGCGACGGCCACCACTTAGACACGTCGAACCCTTTGCGGTACAGGCATAATCAAGTCCTTCGCAACGCTTTCTCCAAATGCGACCTCGAGGGGCTAGGGCTTGGTCAGCAGGCCGAGTTTTGTGAATAAATGAAACACCATCAAAATAGAAAGCAATTCCATCCATCCAGAAAAAGTCACCTGGGTGCTCTCTTCTTATCATTTGCACAAATCGCAAGCGTTTACTGTGGTCTTTTACAGTCATCAAACCCTTCTTCCTTGCTTGTAGCCATTGGAATTCACTTTTGTTGAGTGCACGTCACACCGTTCGGTTGCTGATTGTAGATGGTATATCTGCTTCAAGTGCAATCTTCTTTGAAGAAAAATGGCCCCCTTCACTATGTCGAATGTTTTTTAATGTTCTAATAAGGTTTCTGTTCATGCGGTTTGTAATTTTTTGTGGTCTTCCTGAACGGCGAGTAGGTTTACGATCAGGATTCTTGAAATTGTTTCCAATTCTTGAAACAGTTGCATTGGAAACTCCGCATTTCCGAGCGATACTCCTTGTGCTCATCTTCATTTCTTTGAGAAGCATGTAAATATACGCTCTCTTGTTGGGACACAGACGTCTCAAAAAAACCATGACAAAGCAAAAACAGAACTTAAATTCTGATAAAACAGCTAGCGCAAATATATTTTTGAAAAAATGAGACGGCTATTCCATTGTGACGTCAGTTTATTAGAGTAAACTCGATGAACGCTGACCAGAAAGTATAATAAAGAGGAGCCTGCGCCAAGAAAACCCGTGCGGCATTGACTCTATTCGTGTTTAAATGCAAATTATTGATCTTTCTACTCAAGGAAAATAGCTTAAACTTTGTAGTGTATTTATTCACATTATTTTATGTATATAAAACAGGTTTTAACGCTAATTTATGTAAATAGAAAAAAAAACAGTCGGAGACAATCTTGGACAAAACTGTTGTAACACCCCCGCCCCCCAAATCAATGTTGTCACATTCTTGCGTCCCACCGTGAGTCTGCGCGCAAGCTTTCAAATGACAACATTGAATTGGGGGGAAGGGGGCTGAGTGTTACAACTACTTTTGTCCAAGATTGTAGATTATTCTGTGATCGAGATCTTCGCAAATGGTAGGAACTAGTATTTTTTCGAGGGGTTTTAAATTTTATCTGGCGGATAAACTTGTCAAGAACTAAACAGCATTTTAAACAGCATTTTAAACAGCAAGTAATCGACGGCTTTTGAATGGTTCCAAGAGAGAAAGCGGTGAGTAGCAATCTTGTCGTAGCCAAGGTGGCACGGCGGCAATACGGCATGTTGTGATATTATTGTCAGTGGAACAAGATGACTAGTAATTTAAGAACTACGTATCGTTGGAATATATTGTGTACGTATGTTGTTAGATGTTGAATGAGCTTTCATTTGATGTATAGTTCAGGATTCTGCGTTTTATGAAACTTGTTATACTGTCCAAAATGTGCGAACTGCGAACCACTGTTCGTAATAAATATAAACAGGAACTAAAACGACAGACGTTTTTCCATTTTTAAAATATTTCCCGTTTAACTAGAAGCTTAAATTTCCACCACAAATTTGAATTTTTCAATAGCTTCTGTATGATATATATCTCGATGTTGTGCGTTACGTATTTCAAAAGATATCTAAAATTCTGTAACACTTGTGAGAAGTCAATTTCCTGTTTATTTGTAATATTATTTCAAACAGTGGTTCGCACATTTTGGACATTTTAATAAATTTAATAAAACGCAGAATCTTGAACTATACATCAAATGAAAGCTTATTCAACACCTAACAACATATGTACACCATATACTTCAACGGTATGTAGTTCTGAAATTACTAGCCATCTTGTTCCACAACTGACAAGATACCGCACCTCGGGCAACACGCCACTTCAGTACTCACCGCTTTCCCTTTCGAAAGCATTCATAAGCCACCGAATACGTGCTGTTCAACTGCTGTTTGGTTCCAGAGATTTGGTTCTTGACAAGTTTCAGTCGCCAGATAAAATTTGAAACCCTCAAGGCTTTCGAAAGAACAAGGAATACAGATGTTCAAATGCCCCTTCATATAAAAACCATTGTCAATTATTCAACCAATAGGATGTCAATTTGAAACGGATTATCCCAGAGCCTTCGTTTGCGCGGCCCGCGTGAGAAGGCTCTGGGAACGAGATTGATATGACGCAATCTAACAGAATTGTGTATAAACAGTGAATTGAGTGAAACATTCGAGGTATAAAATTCGAATGTAGCCAAGCCGAACAATTGCAGGTGTATTTACTTCCACAGCTGTTTTGTGTAGTTGCTGCCGAGCGTAGCGAGGCAGCTCACTAATCTTGACATGGGTTGCCTGTGTCTCGTGTCCAGACCTCTTGGCCGAGTTATGTATAGTCAACGGAATCGAGATTTTGAGAGTTTCTTTATTTATTTATTTGTTGAGCATTTTATGACGTTTTGTGACGTAGGAAGTTTCTTCCTACAACTTACATCACATACGCCAGAAGGATTTGTTTGATGAAATTACATGTACGTTTGAAGCGTGGACACGGCAACACCACGACGGCGATGGAATTTCTGAACTCGCAGTTATCACACTTCAATCTTCTGTGCTTCAATGTTCTTGGCTATAAATGACACACTTGTTGTCTTAGGATAATAGGATCTCATACAATTTTAGTGAGGAGAGATTATCTTGTCGAGGACAGGTAAGATATCAGTTTTTACAACTGACAACTGTGTTTCTTGGTAGGAGATTTCACGGTTGTTTTCTTTTATTTTTAGGTGTACGGTATATTGCCAATATTTGTGTGGGTTCATTGTGTTTGCGCTGATCAGCATTCTGATCAGACGTACGCTACTATCTGCGTGTGTGAACGTGTGTATATTTTTACTTATACAAATTCTGCAAAATCATCAGATGGGCTCAATGGTACATCGCTGTATAATTTTATAAAAGCTCTAGATTTGTCAAAACATATTAAGCACTTGGGATTGCACTGACAGTAGAGCAAGAGGCATGATTATTTAATATTCGTATATTAATATGTGTATATCCTGTCAAAACCCTTGCCACATCATGTTAAGCAATAAGTTATATATAGTAACTTGAAGTAATGTGTAAATACTCTGTCTATTGTAATTAATATTAACTTTTGGGACTTTCCAACTTCCCTCGCAGGCAACTCTGTGGGCTATTTTGGGTGGAGTGGGCAAACTTGGGTGGGGTGGGCAAACTCGGGTGGAGTGGGCAATCTTGGGTGGAGTGGGCAATCTTGGGTGGAGAGGCAACCTCGGGTGGAGTGGACAACCTCAGGTGGAGTAGGCAACCTTGGGTGGAGTGGGTAAACTTGGGTGGAGTGGGCAATCTTGGGTGGAGTGGGCAATCTTGGGTGGAGAGGCAACCTCGGGTGGAGTGGACAACCTCAGGTGGAGTAGGCAACCTTGGGTGGAGTGGGTAAACTTGGGTGGAGTGGGCAATCTTGGGTGGAGTGGGCAACGGGGGTGTCACATTGGCCACAGACTACACATATTTGCTTGTGGAGTAGGCTAAAGGTTTTTGTCCCATTTGAGGCAGCACTTCACTTGCGATAGTTATTTCTAGTTGTAAATATATATTTAATATCTTTCCAGTTTTCGTTATGGCTCACGTCATATAAGCAAAAACAACTTAACAACCAAAATGACGTAATCTTTGCTTCAAGGCAGCGACAAACACTCATTCAAAGAATGAGCAAATTTAAATTTTTGAAAAGTCATACGACTTCACAGGAGAGTCAGCCACTGAATAGCACTTGGTTAGCTCTCTTCGATCAACGATCCTGATTATGTAAATATGTAATTTAATTACTCGGGGTAATGTGTACTGACATAACGCTTAATGATCAGAGACCGAGTCTAGGTTTCGGCTCCATTTGGGGTTTTTTGTTTTCTTTTTGTCTGTCGGGAATGGCAATTATTGCATCATCCGATCAGGCTTTCCGAAACTGATGCCGTGCATGCCAAATGCTTTCTTTCTTGGTTTTCCTGATGTCTGATCAAGCCTTTCTCGTCTCGGATGTGTTTTGTGTGTTCACAGACATAGTTATTGGTCAGTAATGTCGCTGGCAAGTATCTTGATATTATATACGCTTACAATCGCACACGCCGTTGATTAAGTGACTTGACATATGAACGCTGTACATGTGTGGAAATAATACTTTCTTTCTTTGCTTTCTTGATGTCTGATCAAGTCTTTCTCGTCTCGGATGTGTGTTGTGTGTTCACAGACATAGTTATTGGTCAGTAGTGTCGCTGGCAAGTATCTTGATACATACAATCGCACATGCCGTTGATAGCTGTGTTAATATTTAATACCCGAAGAGACTCGACATATGAACGCTGTGTACATGTGTGGAAATACGTTAAATACAGGCAATCGTGTTTCGTTATTGCAAATTGTGTTTTCTCTCGGAGAATTGGATTGTGTTTTGACTTTTGTCTGTGACCAACGTGTTTAATAGACTTTAGGTCCTAGCACGGCGTGTGACAACCTGCGTATATGATCGTGTCAGCGTAAACAAGACACTTAGGATAAAGTACTGGGGGCTAATCATACTTACTCGCAGCCAGCGACTGAATTGCGATCCGAAGGACGCAGACCAACGTGGCCGTGTCGAGGCATATCAACCGCCATACGACACAGTTCAGACCAGGAACACTCGAAGGGCCAGAACGATTCTGGGCAGGACCTTTTTATGAATGTTGCTAGGCCTTCTCGTTCCCAGCCTCTTCCCAGTCTTCCCAAGAACCCAAACCGACTACGCGGCCAAGCTCATGGCGGAAACGAAAGGCTTAGAAACTAGGCTAGATTAACTATTTAACTTTCAACTTTTGGCGGTGCAGAAGGAAAGCTAGTGATAAGAAAGCTAGGCCAGTGAACCTTCGTTGATCCGCGGTGAGCTGGCTTGTATTATTTTATGCAGATGGAATAGTAAATGTCGGGAAACACTAAGGACATCATAACATCACAACTCTTCCTCAAACCATGCTGTGAAGTGAAAGTATTTTCGAATTTTCCTAGGCCTAAAAACTAGGCTAGAATAGGACTACGACAGCCGTTCCTTTCGCCTTCCGCCTCAAATAGAACGCAGCCTAGTGTCAAAACTTCCACGCAACGATGATGCGCTGGCTTGCTGGCGCTCAGTATCAATGACTTACTTTCTCCGGTGGTGGTTTTGGTGTTATCTTTGACTTATCAACCACCGCATACACAGGAGGCAAGCTGTTCGCAGCATCTGGAGGGCTCTTCTTACCAGCATCTGGAGGGCTCTCGTTACCAGCATCTGCAGGGCTCTCGTTACCAGCATCTGGAGGGCTCTCTTTACTAGGTCCTGCTTCGTCAGCTGCACGAGCCTGGTCTATCTTCGCTTGATCAACAGATTCATACGCGTTGCCTCCATCCATACTGTCACCCATAGCGGCGACATAACTAGGATTTGAATGATTTCCCACGTCATCTCTAGAAAATGAAATGACAGATTCAGTTATATAACCAGACACAGTGCTAACGTCCGATGCCTTATTTGGTTAACGTAGCGCGAAACCTGGCGTGAGAAAAGGTAGCGTCAAAAAAGTCGCGTTAAAAATCTCGCATCAAAAAAGTCGGGTCAAAAACCTCGCGTCAAAAAATTCGTTTAAAATGTCCTGTCGAAAACGTCGCGTAAAACTGTCCCGTCAGAAAAGTTGTGTCGAAAAATTCCCGTCAAAAAAATCGCGTTAAAAAGGTCGTCTCGAAAAATTTGCGTCGAAAACGCAAAAATCTCGCATCAAAAAAGTCCTTTAAATAGTCGTGTCAACAAAAACGTCGCGTCTAAAAAGTCGCGTAAAAATGTCGGGTTATAAAGGTCGTGTCAAAAACGTCGCGTCAAAAAAGTCTTTAAAAAACGGCGCTTCAAAAATTTCCCGCCAAACGTCAGTCCAAAACGTGTGAAAAAATTCTTGCTTGTATAACGTATCAACAATTAACGTATTAATGTAACGTATTACCGGCATTGCAACACCGAACGGACTAACAGCAAAATTAACGAAACCTAACGGCCAAGCTTTAAACTGTATTCATCTCAACGCCCGTAGCCTGAAGAGCGTTCACAAGCAACTGGACAAAGATACTTCAAATATCTCTTGCTTTCAGGAACTAATATACGCAGAGAATGTTGACATTGCATTTGTTACTGAAACTTGGCTTACGACTGACATCTATAATACGGAAATCCTACCAACTGCGGACTACACTATATTTCGAAAAGACAGAGAATCAACCCGCGGAGGAGGAGTACTACTAGGAGTTAAAACAAGCTCATTTAAATCAATAAGAAGAGTTTATATGTCAACTAGCCTTGAACTTGTATCGTGCGAAGTAACTACATTTTGCAATAGCAAGGTTCTTCTCTGTTCGTGTTATAGACCACCCAACGCCGACCAAACCTGGCTTGTTAAATTTAACGATTTTCTGGGAGAAGCAAAAGATGGATACGAGAATGTAATTATTTGTGGTGATTTTAACTACCCAGGTGTGAACTGGAAATGTATAGAAAAAACTACCGGGACAAACGAAATCAATTTTATCGAAACTCTTAACGACTTTTTTTTAACTCAACTGACGACAACACCAACCCGTGGCGTCAACGTGCTTGATCTCGTCATCACCAGCATGCCTGATCGCGTAGAGATCCGCGAAACAGTTTCACCTAGCGAGGCCGGCATTTTCACAGATCACTCTATCATTCTGTTCGATTTACAAACCAGAGTCAAAATCCCCACCACAGCCCGCATGCATGTTTATGACTATAGACACGCTGATTTTGATGGCCTTCGTTCAGCAATCGAAAATGTAAATTTGACTGCCCTTCTCGACCCGTTGGTTGATGTCAACGTAAATTGGACACGCTGGAAAAACACCTTCGAAAGCACAGTGTCGAAGTTTGTACCAACAAAACGTTTAAAAAAAAGAAACGGCCCACCATGGATCACTGGTCAAATCTTACATGTTATCCACAAGAAAGAATCAGCACGCAGAAAACTGAAACATTCTTTCAGCGAGTACATGGCTGAAAAATATAGACAATTAAGATCAGACGTTAAACGCATGATCTCGGAGGCTCGGGATAACTTCTTCGCTTCGCTTGCTACTGATTTGATAAAGAATCCAAAACGCTTCTGGTCAGTATTTAAACTCTCGTCGAAAAAAGCAACCTTACCAAAGTCCATCTCTTTGGCAAACACCACCAATGACCCTAACAGAATTGTCGCTTCTAACCCAAACAATATTGCTGAACTCTTTAACCACTATTTTATCTCAGTCTTTCACACCAAAACAACCTTATCAATAACTTTACCTCAGAATCTTTCCTCAAACCAAAATACGTTATCCAACATCGATCTAACAACCAAAGAAGTTTTTGCCGCTCTTAAATTATTAGATGAGTATAAAGCAACGGGACCTGATGGTATACCAAACAGAATCCTGATGGAAACTGCTGCACAGATAACTCCCTCACTTTGTTTACTATTTAACTTATCTTTACAATCCGGTACCTTTCCTGAAGAATGGAAAATTGGAAACATTGTTCCTGTTTTCAAGAAAGGGAACAAAGAATTCTCAGAGAACTACAGGCCAATTTCTCTTCTTTCAAACGTGTCTAAATTACTCGAACGTTGCGTTTTGGCAAAAATTAGAGACCACCTGCTTCATTTTTTGAATCCAAATCAACATGGTTTTATTCCAGGAAAGTCTTGTACCACACAGCTAGTCCAAGTACTGGAATATATTGGCCAGCAACTTGATAACGGCAAGCAAACTGATGTTGTCTACTTAGACATGAGTAAAGCTTTTGACAGGGTGTCCCACAGTCAGATACTGGAGAAGTTGCGAGAAATTAACATCGGCGGTAGTCTCCACTCATGGTTTGGATCGTATCTACTGGGACGTAAACAACGTGTCACCATACCTGGAGCAACCTCATCTTCACTGCCTGTAACTTCGGGTGTACCACAGGGATCGATCCTCGGACCAATTCTTTTCTTATTGTACGTGAATGACTTGCCAGACTCCGTTGTATCGTCAAGCGTTGCCTGTTTTGCTGACGATACAAAGCTCTTTAAAAAGATTGAATCTCATGTTGAGGCTGATCTTCTCCAAGCTGACTTGAATAGTTTAGATGCATGGTCAACGCGTTCTGGTCTTCGCTTCAATGAGGTCAAAACAAAACATCAAAGTATCACCCGTAAAAAAGCGCCTGTAAAGAGTGTATACTACTTAAAAGGCAAACCAATCGAACAAATCGAAGCAGAACGAGACCTAGGTGTGTGGGTTTCTAACGACTTGACATGGTCAAAACAAGTGGCGGCCCAGTGTACCAAAGCAAACAAGATGCTAGGAATGGTACGTCGTTCAATTACAGATATCAAAGACTTTGGCGTCCGTCGAACCCTTTATCTATCCATCGTTCGACCTCACTTTGGCTACGCAACCCAAGTATGGTCTCCACAATCGGTGGAATTAATCAAGCGTATCGAAAGAGTCCAACGTCGAGCAACCAAAGTCATTCTTAATCTTCCATTTCGTTCTTCTACAACTTACAAACAACGCTTGCAATCACTATACCTAATTCCTCTCTCATACTGGCATGAATATCTTGATTTGATTTTCTTCTTCAAAGCTGTTAACGGTCTAGCAATCATTGATCCTCAACTCCTACCTGTTCCATACCAACCAAAACGAATAACCAGATTATACTCATCTCCCGAACTTGTTCAATTCCGGCCACCAAAATGTAAAACTCTCACTTTTCAACGCTCATTTTTTTCAAGAATGTGCAGAACGTGGAATGTCCTGCCAAATGAGTTAAGATTAAATGGAATACAACTCAACAACTTTAAAAATCAAATTATATTTTATTACATTCTCGCGCTGGACTCTGCATACGATCCAGATGAACCTCGGTCATGGAGAACAGTTTGTCTCAAGTGTAATTCCGCCCGGAGCTTGCTTGGCGACCTTCGCTGTTGTAATTGATAGCTTTTACTATGCGGATTTTTATCGTTCTTTTATTTATTTTTCTTTTGATCTGAATTGAACTTTTTTTGAGTTTTTTTTTTGTGTTTCCTCTTATTAATCTATTTATGTACGGGACCGCAGTAATTGGCACACGCTGTTGCGGCTATCCTTGCCACTTCTCTTAAAGTTTAGTTTGTATATGTGCATGTTCGTCTGTCGTTTAATTATGTATACATTTATTTGTGTGAAGGTATAAATATTCTTTATACACTGTTGGCAAAAACATAATAAATAAATAAATAAATAAACAACGTCGCGTTAAAAGTCTTGTGTTAATTTTAAGTTGTGTCAAAAAAGTTGCGTCAAATACATCGCGTCAAAAATTCTTGCTTGTATAACGTGTCAACAACGTCGCGTTAAAAGTCTTGTGTTAATTTTAAGTTGTGTCAAAAAAGTTGCGTCAAATACATCGCGTCAAAAATGTCCCGTGCTATCGCTTCAACAGAACGAACGAACTGGCAGAACTCACAGTGCTAAAAGCGATGCTTCTGTTTGGTGTCAAAAATGTCGCGTCAAAAAAGTCGTTTTTAAAAAACTACTTACTCTCTTCTACTCATGTCTCCTAAAAATAAACGAAAATAGTCTTAGTAAGAAAATTGTGTTCCATGAAACGAAAATTAGGTTTCTTGTATTTGAAACAGATCTTAACGTCACACTATTTTAAAATGTCTTTGACAGGAAAATTAAGTTTGTCTTATTTGAAAGAACACTTAAAACGACAAAGTAACATCTTTTGCAGTTTTTCGTTTCCTTGCTTCGTTCTTGAGATATAGACGAAATTGGAGTTTCGACTGCGCATACAATCTGAGTCGGGATAAAATGTAGTTCATTTATAACATGAGGCTGAAGCAGCCGTAGTAAACATAACATTTCTGATTTCAGAAACTTTTTAATGTTTAGGTATTCTATAAGGATAAAATTTGCTTATCGATTATCCTTGACAATAATCCTAAACGTAGTGTCTAAAAATAATGAACTCAAAACATGAAAAAACAGTCCCAGCCTGTGTTATCTTCCCGTTATGCTTTAATAGACAGTGTAATTTGCATAGGGGCCCAAATTGAATAGGAAACTAATTTGCATGTGGGCCTAAATGAAACTGCGATTTGGTGTATTCCAGTTTGTTTGATATACAAATTAAACATCTTGACGTCACATGTGCATAATGAGTTATCGGAGAAGCAGATAAATAACCTTCTTCGATAAGTCATTATGCAGAGGTGAGTCAGGTGACGTCGAAATGTTGAATTTGCATGTCAAATAAGCCGAAATATCTCAAGAACGAAGTAAGAAACGAAAAACTGCAAAAGATGTTACTCTGTCATTTTAAGTGTTTTTTTCAAATAAGACAAACTTAATTTTCGAATGTACTTTAAGATTATATGTATCTCAGGCACGGCAGAGCGATATATGAAGGGGTGGGGCTAAAAAGGGAGTCAGGAGGACAGTGCACTCTCCCTTTAGAGCCTGGTGTCCATATAATCGCCATAATGGAGAGAAGAAATGAAAATAAGGCTGTATTTATGTATAAAGTAAAAAATGGAGAATATTTAGAAAACATTGCCAAAAGTTGCAAAAAACCAAGCATATGGCTACGCAGTAACAGTCTCGATTTTTCTATTGAAAAACCTAAAACAAATTTTCTAAAAAAAAAGCATCAGTTCTTCAGGTGTTAAAACATGGAGTAATTTACCAAGGTCTTTAAAGGACGACAATATTTCCCTAGGGCAGTTCAAGGTTCTACTCGGAGACAGATGTACATGTACATAATGTAATGCATGCAGTGATTGGTAATAGGTTATTTATTTGTATTTATTTGACGTAGGGTAGTTATTTAGTACGTTTTTGTAATTAGTTTCTAAATCATGTGTACATAGTTTTTAAGTTTTGTACGGCTCCTTGGAAAGCAGACATTTTTTTACAGTCTGCAGAATACCGTATGTAAATAAGATTAAATAATAATAATAATAATAATAATCTCCGCAATCGCTCAAAAATTCGGAAGTTCAAAATAAATTAAATGCTGATTTGGAAAAAGTACACCAGTGGTTGATGGCAAATAAACTTACGTTGAATAAAGATAAAGCAGAATACATGGTACTTGGTTCAAGACAAAGACTAAGTAATATCGATAATGATGCTGAAATAAAATTAGGAGGCACAGATATTTAAAAAGTTAAATATACAAAAACACTAGGTGTTATTGTCGATGATCAACTATTATGGAACAGACAAATCAAAAGTATTCTTTCTAAAGTCACTAAGGGTATAGGTGTTCTGCGACGAATAAAGAGGTCAGTCCCAAAACATACATTAATCAACATATATAATGCTGTGGTTCTTCCACACTTTGTATGGGAAAATTGTAGCGATTATCTATTAGATAAATTACAAAAAATGCAAAACAGGGCGGCTAGGATAATTACTGGCCGATCCTACGAAAGTAGATCAGAAGTTGCTTTAAAAGAGCTAAATTGGAAATCATTGAAAGAAAGAAGGCAATATAACAAGGGAATATTTATGTATAAAGTCAATAATAATAGACACCCTGAGAGCATAATCAGCATGTTTCAATTAAGCAACAATACAAATTATCAGCTTCGAAGTAATAACATTACATTTTCACTTTCAAAACCTAACACTAATTTTCTAAAAAAAAGTATTAGTTATTCGGCAGGAATGTTTTGGAACAAGTTACCAAAAATAGCAAAAAACAATGATCTTTCCTTAAATCAATTTAAGGCAATTATCCAGGACAGTGATCTGTAGTATTGTGATCTTATTTACTTTGTGTGTGACTGTTGTTTATATAGTAGATAATTTAATTTTTGTAAATAGTTTAGATAACTTTTTATCATAGATGTAATTAGTGTAAACGCCCCCTTGAAAATCAAATGCGCAGGAGCTTTGAAGGGCTACCATTTTTAAATAAGATAAAATAAAATAAAAAATAATTAATAATAAAACAAAATAAAAAAATTAACTCGGCGATCGCAACGATCAAAAATCATGTCGCTGTTTCCATATGATCGCTAAGGCGGCCACTGGTTGATCGCGGCCATTGTTTTAATGGTCCGCTGGGATGCATACTGATCGGCAAGATTGCTGAGATTGCAAAATCACCGTTTCCATATAAAACGCAACGATCGCGATTGCAGCGATCGTTGCGTCAGTGGTTTCGATATGATCGCTACGATCGCCAAGTTAATTTTTGAGTGATCGTAGCGATCATAGCGATTATAGCGATTATATGGAAACCAGGCTTAAGAATATACAGTTAAAGGCTTCTAGGACAGCGTCGGCCACGGTTGAAATCCAAATATTACCAGGGTTAAGTCACGTTGGCCTGAAAAACAGAGAAAAAAAACTCTCTTCTCGACGTTTCGAGCGAAGGCCCTTCGTCAGGAGAAATTAATTTCTCCTGACGAAGGGCCTTCGCTCGAAACGTCGAGAAGATTTTTTTCTCTGTTTTTCAGGCCAACGTGACTTAACCCTGGTAATATTAAGAATATACAGTCTTCTACTTACTCTTACGGCTTCCACCGCCTGAACGTTTGCAATACCAGATTATCAAAATAAGTATTATGAGAAAGACGATACCACCAGCTACAACGCCCGCAATGACGGCAGTGTTACTTTTCTTTTTTTTCTTGTCGACCGGGGTTGGACCTAAACAATAAATAGTTATGAGCAATACACGTAAATAATGCAGAATAACTGCAGTGGTTGATCAACAGGTTTCAGGAAGATTCACAACAGATAGCGTGTTTAAGTTTCATCTGTTCATTAAAACAACAAGAATGTCATCGAAAATAAAATAATAAAGAATATGAAATTAATTTACCGTTCTTTCCTATTTCACATATATACAGAACTCGCGATCAAGCTCTCGGCAACGGCCTCCGTGGCTCAGTGGTCAGAGCATTGCACTAGAATCGCAAGGTCGTGAGTTCAATTCCTGCCGGAGGGCCTGTGTAGTAGCATTTTTCGCAACTGCTCCCGGTTTGCAGTCTTAAAATGTATATATTCTACACTCGAATTTTCCTTCACCCTAAATCCTTAGAACATGCTATGTAATCGAGTGAAATGCCCAATATCA
Organism: Corallium rubrum; assembly: GCA_964035015.1. Taxonomy (NCBI): domain Eukaryota; kingdom Metazoa; phylum Cnidaria; class Anthozoa; order Scleralcyonacea; family Coralliidae; genus Corallium; species Corallium rubrum. The sequence goes on along the minus strand of CAXIUP010000214.1, from coordinate 1,690,762 downwards.
TTTATATATATATATATATATATATATATATATATATATATATGTGTGTGTGTATGTGTATGTGTATGTGTATGTGTATATGTGTATATGTGTATATGTGTATATGTGTATATGTATTTGTGAAATTCATTACTAATTCATGAGTTTTGCAGCCAATCCAATTTCAGAAATTACGTCACATGTTACCCCTGTAAACCCCATACAAACTAAAACCAATGATGCTAATTAGTTACAACCACTAGTGGATGTATACTCTTCTGATACAACCACTAGTGCTTGTAACTAATTAGCATCTCAATATCCCAAAGGGATTTTTACTATTCATTCATTTCAAAAGTTGTTTACAACACTCGCGGCCTTGTTGTATTGAATATACAATCACTCGCCTTCGGCTCGTGATTGTATATTCAATACAACACGGCCGCTCGTGTTGTAAACATTACATGTGTATATGTGTGTGTATATGTATATGTGTATATGTATATGTGTATATGTATATGTATATGTGTATATGTGTATATGTATATGTATATATGTATATGTATATGTATGTGCTATTTACAGAATGAGCAGCCGATCTTTATGGGCATTTACAATGGCGAGCCGAAGGCCGAAGGCGAGCCATTGTAGATGCCCATAAAGATCGGACGCGAATATTTTAACTTACTTACTTATGAATTTGAGCCGCTAGTGTCTAATAACTTTGATAAAAGATTGATGTTTTATTAATCAATGTTTTAACAGTATTTAAATAATTATTGAGTCGTTTATCTTTGTTCTTCCGAGGGCTTTATATCGCATAAAGCCCTTGAATACTAATTAGAAAAGAAACGAAGAAAAAAACTAGGAAAATCTTTGTCCAAGGTAGAAAAAATAGATAAAACTTTGTTGGAAAACCTCCTGAATAATTATTTAAGTCAGATAAATCCCTCGAACGTCAGGATTTATGCTATATAGAGCCCTCGGACGCTGCGCGGGTCTTTATATAGCATAAATCCCTCGTTCTCGGGTTTTATCCTATACTTACAAATACCTGATTAAACATTCACTTATTTTGAATTTTCCTTATGAATTATTAATGAATTTGAGAAGTAATATATCATACACAAGAAGCCGTTTATTATCTGATTTGAAAACACCAAGAAGTGTGTTGAAAAACGACGACGCGATAGCCGAGTTTTTTAACTCACTTCGAGGTGTTTTTAAATCAGTTAAATAATTATTGAGTCGGTTTTCTTTGTTCTTCCGAGGGCTTTATTTTCGCATAAAGACCTTGAATACTAATTAGAAAAGAAATGAAGAAAAAAACTAGGAAAATCTTTGTCCAAGGTAGAAAAAATAGACAAAACTTTGTTGGAAAACCTCCTCAATAATTATTTAAGTCAGAGAAATCCCTCGAACGTCGGGATTTATGCTATATAAAGCCCTCGGACGCTGCGCGTCCTCGGGTCTTTATTATGGCATAAATCCTTCGTTCTCGTGCGTTATCCTATACATAATAAACGTCTTTCGAGTGTATGGTATAGCTTCTCAAACAAATCAGTATTTAAAGAGAAATTTGAGGTAAAACTTGTCTTAATTTATGGGCGTTTATAGCCCACTTTCATATATAGCGATTAATTTGAATATTCTTTTATGTGCATCTTAATAAGCCTTTCTGGCCTCGTTTGTGTGTTTGTAATTCAAAAGAATCTTTGCTTCATAACGAGGCCAGAAAGGCTCATTTAGATGCACATAAAAGAATATTTAAATTGGTGGCCATTATGAAAGTGGTCTATTACCACATTTCACAACAACGTCTCAGTAACTGATTCATTATGTTTTCCTCATGAATTATTAATGATTTGAGAAAAATATATATTTAACAAATAAAACACAAAGCCCCGTGCATATGTACTCTTATAAAGGTTCGTTTGACGTCATTTGAACACGAAAGTAGTTGAGTAGAGCACTTGTTTCGTGTTCAAATGACTACAAATGTACCTTTCTAAGAGTACATATATGCAGAGGAGTGGTATGTTAAAGTACGGTAAAGCGCTCTCAAATTGTCAGAATTCATGCCACAAAAATAAAATAGATATCTATAGAAAGCTATTAATTTGTACAATACAATGTTTTATTATATGGCTGGGTTTGATTTCCGGTCCGTATGCAAAACGACGCACGCTGATTGGTTCCTGAGAGGTCGGGATTTTACGATATTGCCCTCGGGGTCAATACGCTTTTTTCTCGGCCCTGTAAGTTTTGGCGAGAAGATTTCTGAGTTGATTTGAATACAAATAAAAGAGTACTGGGTATCTTTATTCAAATATTCTGAACAATAAAATGTGTTGGAACATTACTGCTGGTTTTCTTTAAATAAAGCTGTTTATCTGAAAATGCGACAAATAAAAGCCGAACTAGTGTAAACAAGAAGGCCAAGAAGCGACACATACAAAAGTTAACAGGCATTAAGGTAAACAGCATGCCCCGAAGGCGAAAACAACGCTCCAAACTTGAACCAATAGCCATCTAATATATTCCTTATTAACCTCGTTTGCTCTGTCTGTACGGGAAAGTATTTGCCCTCGGTTTTATCGCACAAACCTCGCTCCTTCGTCGCTCGGTCTGTACGAAAACCTAAGGGAAATACTTTCCCGTACAGACCTCGCAGTCGGTTAATAAGTTGTTAGGATTTGATTTTGCGATAAACACAAGACAATAATAGTTGTAAATTTTTCAAGTAAAATCAGAGAGCTTCACTCGGGGCGACTTAAGAACAAAGCGTTTCATTTTGTTCAATTTTTTTCTCGCAGTTCGATTCCGAGATAACTTTCCAGCAAAACGGTGTCAGTGATTTTATTTATTGCCTGGTTTTGATTTTATGACTTATTTTGTCCGAATGTTGGTCGAAATTCAAAAACGTTCTTGTATTCACTAGTACAGACCGAACAAGCGAGGTCAATAAGTAGTTTATTATATGGCCATAAATGTTGTGAACGTTCTGTGAAAACTCGATCTATCTTTCTTGCGAACTAAACGAAAATGGCAGACATTTCCCCATTTTTAAAGTACTTTCCGTTGAGCTAGCATCCTGAACTTTCTACCCCAAATAGTATTTTTCAATTGCTTTTGTTTGACATATTGCGCAAGGTCGTATGTTAAATTGTTGAATAAAAAAATCAATTGAAATCCTAATACTTGTTGTTACGAACGTTTTGGACATTTTAAAAACGTTCACAAAACGTGGAAACTCGAACTATACATCAAATGAAAGCTTATAAAATTTCTAACAACATACCTGCACGATATATTTCAACAATGTGTAGTTCTGAAATTATAATCCATCTTGTTGCCGATATACTGACATGACTGCCATTTTGTTTATAAAATTAACTTACGGTCCTGCATTTTTTTTGGGTTTGGTTTTACTATTTTGCGGTGATAAACAACGTCTTAGTTCACGATCACCTCGGTTGTCTTTGATGTACCGCGGCTGTTTATTTATAATAATTACTCCCAACCACGCATGAATCAAATTAGTTGCTATTAATTTGATTTATGCGTGGTTAAGAAAATAAGTATAGGTTATTTTGAGGCCACGAGGGGATAAACACATATCCCCGAGGGGCCTCAAAATAACGTACTTATTTTTCACATGGCGAGGTTGACAAGATTTCATAAGATGTGGTGCGGGGGATATTAGACGGGAAGATTAGAGGAGAATATTATAGCGAGGAATAGTAGAGGGGAATATTAGAGGAGAATATTATAGCGAGGAATAGTAGAGGGGAAGATTAGAGGAGAATATTATAGCGAGGAATAGTAGAGGGGAATATTAGAGGAGAATATTATAGCGAGGAATAGTAGAGGGGAATATTAGAGGGGAATATTAATCTATTGCTTTGCCAGGGGCTATTGAGTATATTCCTCTAAAATAACAAAGGAAACCGAGGCATGTGAAAAATAAGGGTTAATCAACGGTCAGGTAAGTAAGTTATTTACCTCAACCTCGGTAACTATACGTAAGTTATTTACCTCGTCCCTTCGACCCCCGGTAAATAACTGACGTAGTTACCTCAGATTCGGTAACTAACATATACTTAATTTCATTCTGAAGTCGAAACGAATGAAATTAAACACCGCAAAATAGTAAAAAAGCAATGCATCATATATATTTCCCTCTAGAATCTAAAATCATTTCTCGACCAACAGAAACTAAATAGAATTTTTGTTAAAATTCTTCAAAATGATTGTATTGGCCTTCGATACTAATTTAGACATGAGGAACGATAAAAAATTTCGGCGAAAGACGGACGGGAAAAATCGTATAAGAAATACTACAATTTGACGTCTTGCTGCGAGTAGGAGTTTTTGCGGCCCCTCGGGCTGCATTTGGATAAAAGCCGAGGGTCGAGGTAATCAACAGACTTATTTCAAGGTGACGTACAGTCCGTTCTGCGCATGTACGAAACTAATGTTTACATCTTTATTTACAAAAAAATACTAATCCCCGAGCCGGGCGACGGGCCGAAGGCCCGGAGCCCGGTGAGGGTGCTAATCTCGACACGCGTGGAGTACACGCAAAATTACACGCAAGTGGGAAAGAAATTCTGCGAGATGTTTATATATATATATATATATATATATATATGTCAACAAATCCGCAACTTTCGCAGTTCGGAATTCGAATAGCAGGGTTACTGGTAGACCGAAAACGACACTGTGTCCTGAAACTGGCCGAAGCCTGTAAATAAATCTGCTCTGGTGTATTCTACTTAACTCGAGGGAGAACGATGAAGAAATCAGTTTGAAACAAACGGCCTTTTAGATATTGAAGAGAACTGAATCATGCCTGGTCACGGAGAAACCGAAAGAAACCGAACGAGAAAAACAATATGAATTCTGAAAAGAGTATAGACTGAATTGGCAGTGTTTGTGGTGACAAAAGCAGAAGAAAGTTTAACAGTAGGAGATTCATATTTACCAGTTTAGCTGAGTCTTGAAAAAGAAAATCATGCAATATATAAAATAATATTCTTGTCTACACTGTTGTCTTTGGACGCTAGGACGTGGCCTTGTGTCTTTTCTTGGCCACTATTATCTATTTTGAATGAAAATTTGTTATTTGGTTCATCTCGTTGTTAGGACTATAGTCTTAGGACTATAATCTTAGTCTTAGGACTATAATCTTAGTCTTAGGACTATAGTCTTAGGACTATAATCTTAGTCTTAGGACTATAGTCTTAGGACTATAATCTTAGTATTAGGACTATAGTCTTAGGACAATAATCTTAGTCTTAGGACTATAGTCTTTATAGTCTTAGGACTATAGCCTTTGGACTATAGTCTTATAAATTTAGTCTTAGGACTATAGTCTCATAAGTTTTATAGCCTTAGGACTATATATAGTCTTATAAATTTAGTCTTAGGACTATAGTCTCATAAGTTTTATAGCCTTAGGACTATATATAGTCTTATAAATTTAGTCTTAGGACTATAGTCTTATAAATTTAGTCTTAGGACTATAGTCTTATAAATTTAGTCTTAGGACTATAGTCTTATAAATTTAGTCTTAGGACTATAGTCTATAAATTTAGTCTTAGGACTATAGTCTTATAAATTTAGTCTTAGGACTATAGTCTTATAAATTTAGTCTTAGGACTATAGTCTTATAAATTTAGTCTTACAACTACAGTCTTAGACTTAGGACTATAGTCTTAGTTTAGGGCTATAGTTTCTTTTTTGATATTGACATTGTATGCTCTTTCGGTGTGTCAATACTTAATACTACAGTACATGACTACAGCCAGGTGAACTTTGCCAATGAATTTTCTTTGAAGTTATACTGGTTTGTTTCTCTCTTTCTATTCAAAATTTTTCAGGCTGTTAATTTTATTATTACATAGACAAAATATAAAAACTGTAATACAGGTAGACTTAAATACAAAAAAACCCCAACCAAAACCAGAAAGTGTGTGTGTGGTGGTGGGGGTGGGGTTTACAAAAATGTATATATTAAAAGTGGGCGAGGGGTTGTTGCGATCATGTATTTCTAGTACCTTATTACTCGAGCTACCTGCATGTGGTAGCCGAGTCTAAGGTTTCGGCTCTGTTATTTTTTTTATTTTAATTTTTTGGGGGGTCGTGGTCATTAGTCTCCCGGCCGCGCGATGGCGATTTCATGGCGGCGTTGTCTCTTGAACGAAGCTTTTCTTGCCATTTTATCAATGTTTTTGAATATTTCCACGACATTTCTTAGCACACTACACAGCAGTCGTCTCAAACAAAGATGTCAGAGTAGTCGGACTGTCAACGAATCAAGGTGTATTAAAAATAATCGGAAACTTTAAACTGAAGGAGTGAAGGACGTCAGAGAACAGTCATGTTTAATTATTGCAAAACTGAGGTTTGGCAGAGTTGTCTCCAGATGATCAGTGGTTGTCTCTTTTGAACGAAGTTTTTACTGCCATTTTATTGATGTTTTTTGAATATTCACAAGACATTTCACTGTTTCTCAGTTGTTTACTTGTTTGAATAGCTTTGCAAGTGACCGAGTTATAGTTGATCAGTAATGCGGCTGACAATTGGCTTCATTTCATCATAAACATGCTTACAAAGGCTTTACAATGTTTACAACTGCACACGCCGGCGATCGCGGTATACCTAGTACGTAAAAGTTGACGAGCTATTTCAAAACAGGTTGGTCCTGGCCTTGCTGCTCTTTATAGTCCGACAACTACAAAATGCAAGTATAATAATAAGCACCGAATAGAGCAAATACCGGTAACATATCAATATGTTGAACATGTAATTCAGTGCATGTCTAGATATCGCGTGCCGTATTAACATGTTTAAATATTTTCTGTTTGTCCGAATTTAAATAAATTCTATATCAAAATGATCGCTTGAATCTGCCGAATCCGACACTATAGGTTTTGTCTACTAAATATATTAGATCAGTTGTTTAATTTTCAGAAAAACGGCCTTGTTTACATTTATACTAATTAGCAAACCTTCGGCGCTTCCTGTACCGCAGCAGTTCATATAAGACCATAGATTCTATTTGTGGAAATCTATGCAAATATGCATTGCCATTGTCATGTAGTCTAGCTACTCTAGCACAGGCTACGCGAAGCTTTCAGAAATCAGTAGCCCGAGTGAACGCCTGAGCAGGCGTCTTATTCAAGATTGTAAGCTTTTCTTGGTTCCCATTCATTATTTGTACCCAAAACAAAAGATTTTCAGGAGAAATAGAAGAAAGCCGAAGAGATATCCTCGCCGAATCGCTTGGTTTTCTGCCATGTTGTTCCTAACGGTTTACATTGAGCTGAGTACTCCATGTAATTATCTACGAATGTCATGTTTTGGGGACCACATTGCGGTCATGCGCAGAACGGACTGTACGTCACCTCTATTTAATAGTTGAGGAAGTTTTCTACAAAACATATCAATTACCAAATATTACCATGTTGTCCAGGGCAATATCTAGATATTGCCTTGTTGACTAGGGCAATATCTATAATTTATTATATGGCTGGGTTTGATTTCTGGTCCGTACGGAAAACGACGCACGCTGATTGGTTCCTGAGAGGTCGGGATTTTACGATATTGACCTCAGGGTCAATACGCTTTCTTCTCGGCCCTGCAAGTTTTGGTGGGAAGATTTCTGAGTTGATTTGAATACAAATAAAAGAGAAATAGGTATCTTTATTCAAATATTCTGAACAATAAAATGTGTTGGAACATCACTGCTGGTTTTCTTTAAAGCTGTTTATCTAAAAACACGACAAATAAAAGCCGAACTGGTGTAAATAAGAAGGCCAAGAAGCGACACGAAAAAGTCAATAGGTAATAAGGTAAACAGCATACTCCGAAGACGAAAACAACGCTAAAAACTTTAAAATAAAATGAACCAATAGCCATATAATAAATTCCTTATTACCCCGTTTGCTCGGTCTGTACTGGAAAGTTTTTGCCCTGGGTTTTATCGCACAAACCTCGCTCCTTCGTCGCTCGGTTTGAACGAAAACCTCAGGCAAATACGTTCCCGTACAGACCTCGCACTCGGTTAATAAGTCTTTAATACAATCGAAATATAGTAAGGTTAGATATACTGCCGAAACTAGTAGTCTAACGTTTCGAGCGAAGGCCCTTTGTCAGAGAGAAACGTAAAGAGTGCAAACAAACAATGGGTTTATATAAGAAAGATAATCATGTGATCAACAATTAGCCAATCAGATAAAAATAACAAGAACAAATTAATGAGATGCGAAAAAATTAGCCAATCAGAGCGAAATAACAATAACAAATCAATAATGAGATGCGAAAAGGCATTTGCTATTCCTATCGATGAGAAAAAGGGAGGGGTGCGACTGTTTATTTATGTCCGCCCTTGCTAAACAAAAACAGCGTCTTCAGAAGTGTTAAATAAAAGAGAAAAAAAAAGATAAATTAAGTGAAAACACTGTTTATTAGTGATTAATATATATTTAGAACGGTATTAGCAAATAACGAAAAATTCAGTCAGTCATTTTACATACCGTCAATCAGCTTTATACTTGACAGGTCGACAGTGTAATTGCCAAGTTTACCATCACTTCCTACAGCGTTCTTAAGTTCAGCTAACGGAAATGATCGTGATGTATTAAAAATAATTGTGACATTTGCAACAACGCTTCCCTTGCTAAAACAATAAAGAAGCAAAAGTACATCAAAATTTTACTAAATGATATAATAATGATGATGATAATGACGATGATGATGATGATGATGGTAATGATGATAACGATGATATTAATGGTAATGATAATGATGATAATGATGATGATAATGATGATGATAATGATGATGATAGATGACCAAAGTAAATTATTCCGATCCGCTTTAAATCTATATGCAAATGCGTATGAACGAAAACGTATAAATAAGTGATCTTGAACAAAATATAGCTCGAAAAGCCCGAGTTTCGCAACGAAATGTCACCGCCACGGCCTCGCAAGGAGCTGGACTCAAAGAGATTACAAAACTCGCTTCGTGCCAACGTATTGACCTTGGTAAGTCATTTTAGTTATTATTTTATTTGATACGCAGCCCGAGATGCTGTAATATGTAAGAATTCTAGCATAACTTATGTTCGTGTTGTCAACCTTTTTTCAGATTACCAATAATTTACAGGCTGTGGCGTGTCGAGCAACGTGGAGGGTCAAGCAGCAGGACGTGGAACTAGCTAGGTTTCAAATTGCTTCGAAACGACTACTGCTTGACGACGCAGTTTCATCCATAAACGGTGTTCAATTCTTTTTTTCCTCTATTACAAGCGTATGCTGTAATGCAAAATCGAGTGGGAGCCAAGACGGCGAGACGAACGCGGATGAAACCTACCCAGCGGTTGCTTACTTCATCGTGTTCAGACAGTGCGAAGGTTTTAATGAAAATATCTTGTTTGCAACCCTGCACAATCAAGACGTCGAGCCAGAAATCAAGCCAATTCGAGTGCGAACAAAAGCGGAGACAAACAACGAAATGGAGACCGCTGCTCGACAGCTATTTCAAGTCGTTAAGGATCACAATAACGCCACAATCCAGGCGATGCTCGAGGTGTCTAATGTGTACTGTTATAGAAATGCGGAAGACACGTCTACCGACGATGAAAGCCAAGAGAACATCCACTTTCTTCCCACAACCGCAGCCAGCTTATTTCCGAGAGGGTATTATCAACTCCTTTCCCGATGCCGACGTCAGAGTGAACTTCCTGAACAAATTTTATCAATGTTTGCTGGCATCCAAGATGCCACATAAGGTTAAGAAACTCGTCGTAGTTGGCCCGAAAGACTCCGGAAAAACCTCTTGGTCAAATATCTTCCACCGAATTATTCCTCCAGGTTACATCGCATCGATCACCAACGAGAGGCAGTTTTCTGCTTCGATGGTTACCAACGAAACTCAACTGGTCCTCGTGGACGAATGGTCGGCAAGTACGATGCAGTCAGACCTCGCCAAAACTATCCTCCAAGGTGGCTGGATGGTTACAGCTGTGAAACACGGTTCACCAAGGACAGTGTTAAACAACAGCCCCTATTACATAACCACAAATCACGTTCCTGATTTTGGGACAGACGACGAAAACGTGGAACGCCGGATCCAAATTTTCAATACCCAATCACTACCTGAAACATTACCAGGGATAGACCGCTGGATCTACGATAATGCAATGCACTGTGTGGCGTGGATTGCGGAGGAAATTAACGCGAACCGCGATATGGTCGTTGCACATGAGCTCTGGTACGAGCCGGATGATGCACGAATGTTGACGATTAAAGCCAACGAAGGAGAGACCCTGTTTAGCAATGAACAAATAAGGCGAATTTCCTGTGTTGATCTGCGCGAAGAATCCACCGAAGTCACCGTCCAGTGCCAACAAACGATCCACAGACGTTTCGCAGCTGAGTTTCGTTCACGACGTCTCGCCCGAAAGAGGAACGCAAATCGTGAGCACCTGAGGAGCGCGAGCGAATCAGCCGACAACGACGAGAATAGAACAAATTTCCTTTTCTCGATAACTGATGACGACCACCCTCGTGCGGAGAGAGTCGAAAGACGGAAATTGCCTTCTTCGTCCACAATTACACGGAGTGATGACCCTGGTCAGAACGTAACCGATTATAACCAAGGTGAGGAAGAAACCACTGGAATGCCCCTGGAACCCAACAACGCAGAAACAAACGGGCAACCAACAAGCCTATGTGCACACAATGAGTATGTCGAAGACGACCAACTATCACAGCAGCCGCTACAAGACACACCCAATACAGATGAACAACCATTAGCATCAACGATACATCACGTGCTACCAGTTTATGATCCACCGCCAAAAAAGGACGATTGTGGTAAGAATGCAACACCCAGCACGTCCAGCCACATTGGGAAAGATGATGCGCCACTTATCGATCGCGGAGAACCGTCAACGTCGCGAGTATTAAACGACCACACGTCGGCAGCGGAAGAAGACGAGGAACAGGAGATGGACAGCTGCGATATGAAATTTTACTCTCCACCATCTGGTTGGGTTCTTAATGATAAGACGTACATGGCGAAAGTTTTCTGTCTCATCAAGAATAACTTGCTAAAAGACCTGCAAAGAGGCGATCTCTGGACGTTTAGAGAGCAGAGGAGAAGAGCCGAGCTGAGAAGAAATAAAAAGGAACGGGACTTTTGGACACAGGCTGACCCCAAAATTGACGCGTGGATGCTTATCACTGGTAGGAAGCGGGAAGTTTTCGATGTAACATCTTTTGCCCACCAGCACCCGCACAGTGTTGGAGAACTGGAAGAGTTCGAAAAATAGTCAACGTGCTGGTGCTGCCTAGTCGATGTCCTGTCGCAATGGCACTGGCAGACCCCGAAGTAGAAGGGGGACAAAACGAAGACCAGGAGGTAGATAGTCAAGGAGAACCACGGCGTCCGCAGCTCAGCTCGCAATCCTACTGGACGAAAATCAAGAAATGGACACCTTGGTAACGAACAGTGTTCGATCAATTCAATAACGTTTACAGTGACGTTTCGTGGGCAAGCAATTAAAGTAAACTTGCATACTATAGTTGTCGTGTTATTTACCGTAAACTGAGCGAGGTAGAAGACAATTTAATATACTTTCGCTTTTTTTTCTAAGTGTCGAGTGAAAACTTAGTTTTGCCTAAAATCGACCGGCTACCGGCTACCCTATATAAACCCTATTAAATTGACCGGCTACTGACCGGCTACTATAGTGAGACGACCGGCTACAACGAGTCAGTAGGCGGTCGTTTCTTTTTTTTCTAAGGGTCGAGTGAAAACTTAGTTTTGCCCAAAACCGACCGGCTACCGGCTACCCTATATAAACCCTATTAAATTGACCGGCTACTGACCGGCTACTATAGTGAGACGACCGGCTACAGCGAGTCTGTAGACGGTCGTCTCTTTTTTTTCTAAGTGTCGAGTGAAAACTTAGTTTTGCCTAAAATCGACCGGCTACCGGCTACCCTATATAAACCCTATTAAATTGACCGGCTACTATAGTGAGACGACCGGCTACAGCCAGTCAGTAGACGGTCGTCTCTTTTTTTTCTAAGTGTCGAGTGAAAACTTAGTTTTGCATAAAATCGACCGGCTACCGGCTACCCTATATAAACCCTATTAAATTGACCGGCTACTGACCGGCTACTATAGTGAGACGACCGGCTACAGCGAGTCAGTAGGCGGTCGTCTCTTTTTTTTCTAAGTGTCGAGTGAAAACTTAGTTTTGCCCAAAACCGACCGGCTACCGGCTACCCTATATAAACCCTATTAAATTGACCGGCTACTGTCCGGCTACAACGTAAAATGACCGGCTATCCTTCATTTGTAGCCGGTCGTTCTTTTTTCTTTCTTTGTAAGTGTCCTTTACAATCAGGTTAAAACTTTTTTTTAGTTTAAATTTGTCTGAAAATAGTGTAAGTTCGACAACTTCTTGAAAACAGAAAGACTGCAGGTTTGAACTATTCCATTCGACATTTAGACCATTTTCAGACAAATTTAAACCAAAAAAACCTAAGTCTTAACCTTATAATTGTAAAGGACACTTGGTTCTTTTTTTTTTCAAAGTTTCCTTTAAAATTATAACGTTAAGACTTGGGGTTTTTTTTGGTTTAAATTTCTCTGAAAATGGTCTAAATGTCGAATGGAATAGTTCAAACCTGCAGTCTTTCTGTTTTCAAGAAGTTGTCGAACTTACACTATTTTCAGACAAATTTAAACTAAAAAAAGTCTTAACCTGATTGTAAAGGACACTTACAAAGAAAGAAAAAAGAACGACCGGCAACAAATGAAGGATAGCCGGTCATTTTACGTTGTAGCCGGTCAGTAGCCGGTCAATTTAATAGGGTTTATATAGGGTAGCCGGTAGCCGGTCGATTTTAGGCAAAACTAAGTTTTCACTCGACGCTTAGGAAAAAAAGAGACGACCGCCTACTGACTCGCTGTAGCCGGTCGTCTCACTATAGTAGCCGGTCAATTTAATAGGGTTTATATAGAGTAGCCGGTAGCCGGTCGATTTTATGCAAAACTAAGTTTTCACTCGACACTTAGAAAAAAAAAGAGACGACCGTCTACTGACTCGCTGTAGCCGGTCGTCTCACTATAGTAGCCGGTCAGTAGCCGGTCAATTTAATAGGGTTTATATAGGGTAGCCGGTAGCCGGTCGGTTTTGGGCAAAACTAAGTTTTCACTCGACACTTAGAAAAAAAAGAGACGACCGTCTACTGACTCGCTGTAGCCGGTCGTCTCACTATAGTAGCCGGTCAATTTAATAGGGTTTATATAGGGTAGCCGGTCGGTTTTGGGCAAAACTAAGTTTTCACTCGACACTTAGAAAAAAAAGAGACGACCGCCTACTGACTCGCTGTAGCCGGTCGTCTCACTATAGTAGCCGGTCAGTAGCCGGTCAATTTAATAGGGTTTATATAGGGTAGCCGGTAGCCGGTCGATTTTATGCAAAACTAAGTTTTCACTCGACACTTAGAAAAAAAAGAGACGACCGTCTACTGACTGGCTGTAGCCGGTCGTCTCACTATAGTAGCCGGTCAGTAGCCGGTCAATTTAATAGGGTTTATATAGGGTAGCCGGTAGCCGGTCGATTTTAGGCAAAACTAAGTTTTCACTCGACACTTAGAAAAAAAAGAGACGACCGTCTACTGACTCGCTGTAGCCGGTCGTCTCACTATAGTAGCCGGTCAGTAGCCGGTCAATTTAATAGGGTTTATATAGAGTAGCCGGTAGCCGGTCGGTTTTGGGCAAAACTAAGTTTTCACTCGACACTTAGAAAAAAAAGAGACGACCGTCTACTGACTCGCTGTAGCCGGTCGTCTCACGATAGTAGCCGGTTGGTAGCCCGTAGCCTGGGGTTATGAATATAAAATAAGTTTCAGGTCATTTGCATAAACCTAATTTATTTAGATTAGATGATTAGATTATATGATTAGATTAGATTAGATTAGATTAGATTAGATTAGATTAGATTAGATTAGATTAGATTAGATGAGATTAGATTAGGTGATTAGATTAGATGATTAGATTAGATTAGATTCGGTGATTAGATTAGATGATTAGATTAGATGATTAGATTAGATTAGATTAGATTAGATTAGATTAGATTAGATTAGATTAGATGAGATTAGATTAGGTGATTAGATTAGATGATTAGATTAGATTAGATTAGATTCGATGATTAGATTAGATGATTAGATTAGATTCGATGATTAGATTAGATGATTAGATTAGATGATTAGAGTAGATTAGATTATTAGATTAGATGATTAGATTAGATTAGATTAGACTAGACTAGACTAGACTAGACTAGACTAGACTAGACTAGACTAGACTAGACTAGACTAGACTAGACTAGACTAGACTAGACTAGACTAGACTAGACTAGACTAGACTAGACTAGACTAGACTAGACTAGACTAGACTAGACTAGACTAGACTAGACTAGACTAGACTAGACTAGACTAGACTAGACTAGACTAGACTAGACTAGACTAGACTAGACTAGACTAGACTAGATTAGATTAGATTAGATTAGATTAGATTAGATTAGATTAGATTAGATTAGATTCGATACGATCGATTAGATTACATTAGATTAGTTTAGAAGATTATATTACATTAGATGATTTGATTAGATTATTTGATTATCTGGTATACCATTCCTGGCTATTTTTCGTCTTTCAGATTCTAATTTGAACAAAAAAATCCCATGTCACTCATGTGAACATGCACTTTCGTTGATGCAATGCAGCTAAAAATGAGATTCAATTAAGCACCTAGGCTGATATGTGTGTCATAAAGGCGCACTGGCTTTAATATGCCTTCGACTCTGCCACTTGATATTTAGTATGTAAATTGCTCGTGAAAAGTCCCTTGTGGGAAGAAGTAACTAAATTTGTAAATTGTGAAACTATTTGTTCCCATTGTCGTAGCGGATAGAGCTCGGTTAATTGTACATGCAATGAGACCCGTGCATTGTAGTCGAGTGACATGTCCGCTTGTTTATCAAATTTGTTAAATCGAAAAGTCCCACACGGAAATTAATTGGCAACGATCGTGGGTGTAAAATATTTAAGATTGTGCTGGGAGAACAGACGTCATTTTTCTTCCCAACGAATCAGTTTACTGTTAAATGCTACAGGCACATGCTGCTGTTGAATGGAAGTCCTTGACAGGGGCTTTCAACAAGCCGCGAAGACTCCATGTCGAAAAGGACGAGCACGGCTTAGATCGGTGTCCCGTTCCGGTGTGTGATCATCCTGGTTTTGCAAGTCGACGAGGCTGTCGAAAGCATGTAAATGTGAAACATCCGTGGTATAAATACTTCGACGAGAAACCACAAATCGTGGCAAGTCAAGTGAAACGAAAGACCGAGGTTAAGTCGACGAGGAACAAACTGACACTACCTTGCTGTTCGGTCGAAAATGAATTCTCTCGTTCATTTTCGCTTTGGTTACAGAGCACTGCAGGTGGAGGTAAAGCCGAAAAGCAAGCCGACATCTCGGTCACGCGAGCCCTTAAATTCATTAAATTTTGCTGTTTACAGTCGGGAGAAGACGAATCGAGCGTTCTGTCGACTGTAGAAGTCATCGATTACTTTCTCGGCTCTTCCAAACTCCTAACCCGTTTCCTTGACCATCTCCAGTTGTCCTTGAAAATGGGTCAATCTGGTCAACTAGGCTACGTATCAAGTTTTTCGGAACTTCTCGATTGTCGTAAGTTTAATTCCCCGCCGGGATCCGTGCTACAGAATTTTTCGGTAACAGAAGTATACATAAAACGGGCGAAGAAGTGCCTGGCAAAACAAATGCGATCCCACTGGACCACCGACCTTGATATTGAAACGCTCGAGTCTAGACGACGCTGGGCTTCCTTGAGCGAGTTGCAGACGATGATTCCCTTTCACATTGGTCGTTACAAGGAGATTTTGGAAGAGTGTAAGAAACGATCGACTCCTGTAAGCTCAACAAACTTGACATTTGCAACGCGATTCCTCGCGGTCTTTATGTTTGTTAAGATAAAGGGATGTCGACCGATGACCTACATACACTTGACCGTTAACATGTTTGAATGCGCTAAAATGAATGGCGGGATGGTTGATCAAACTAGATTTAAAACAGCGAAAAAGTACGGGTTCAATTCCCTATATTTTGACAAAATCAGCCTGGGAATTGTCGACGACTACGTTCGGTATGTAAGACCACTACTGCAACCAAAATCCGAGTACTTGCTCGTAAATCGTAACGGTGCGCAATTTCAGAAACTCACTGAACTCCTAAGCATTCTAGTCTTTCAGGCAATCGGAAAGTACATTCATCCCACAAGATATAGGCAAATAATAGAAACCGAAAGTGCAGTTGCATTGGACGTGGAGGAGCAGAAGATGGTGTGTGAGGATCAGAAACACAGTTCGAACGTCGCCAAAGTGCATTACCAGAAGTTGCGCTCGCGAGAGGTTGCCATCAGAGGACGAACATGCGTGGAAAAGTTGCGCGGGGTCGAAGGCGAAGTTATGGACACTTGCGTTGAGCAGTTGAAAGCGGAACTTATCGACATCACCGACAGCGATCGCAGTGATTGCACCGACAGTGAAAAAGAACTTGAACTTGTCAACAGAGAAGTGATGTGTCTGCAAGAGCCAACGCCGCGAAAACGAAAAGAACCCGTGAGGTTTACCAAACAAGAAGACGATTTTATAAGATGCGGCTTGGAAAAGTTCGGACCACGGTGGTCGTTTATCTTACGTCATCCTGACTATGATTTCCATTCTGGCAGAGAAGCAAGAACACTAAGGATGCGAGCGATCGCCATAAAATTATTGTAACAAATGATCTGATAGAACGTTGAAATGATAAATGAAATAAAAATTAGAAAATATCTGACTCTAGAATCTTTTGTTTTTAAGGGATCTGTTAAACAAAAGCTAATGAGAACAGTGAGAAGTATAATATGAGCAACACGATGCTAAATACACATTACATATACGATGATGCAGCCGCTTTAATTTTCTTTCGAATATAAAAATAAAATGGTCTTTAGTTTTGAGTGACGTGGCCTGGATTTTGCCCATGCAACAACGATGCAAATATACACCCATGAAATTAAAAACCAAAACAATTTCAATTCAGAGTGTCTAATATTCATTAAACAATATCAATTGCTTTATCAGTTCGTCAAAAAAACACTGTACGTGTTCTTTTAGATAGTGCGAATTTATAAGCTATATATATGCATGAAAACCAGAGCAAATAATATGTAAATTACATCTCAAACTTATTTTATATTCACAACCACGAGCTACGGGCTACCCTATATATATAAACCTATTAAAATTCACGGGCTATACCGACGGGCTACCACGGGCTACCGAGCTCTATGGTAGTCGTCAGCCGAAAACGATAGCTATAGAAGCAACTTTTACTTTCTCTTAGTCTTTTGGTTATATCTCTTAAAATGTGAAGGTATACATGCATGGCAACGTACATTTAATAACATATCCATGGATGACTATCATGTTTTGATAGCGTTGTGCCTCGTATTTGTTTGAAAAATGCTTGCAAACTTAAGATTAAACGAATGTTCCTTTTCAATGCTGAACGAAATCGTTATCAGTAAAGAGGAACTACGACTTCCTATTTTAGGAACTATTAGTTCCTTTTAAAGGAACAAAAGTACCCATTTGCGGAACTGTACGTTCCCAAAGGGAGATCGCATGCTTGTTCCGCTTTCAAATAGCGGAACCAACCGTTCCTAACTTGGAAAGGAGAACGGCTTGTTCCTTTTCGATCCGGTCCCATTGGGAAACGGACCAAACGATTGTGTTCCCAAAGCAATGTCGGAACTAAATGTTCCACTTGACATAGTACCGAAAATCAAAACAAAGCTTAGCGGCTTCCGAAGTCGAATTTAAACTCCACTCTCATTTGACTGGCGGGGCATCTGATTTTGTGCTTGATCGATAATCGAAATCCCAATGAACCACTTTATCATTTGTAACGATGGTTTTATCAATAGTTCTCTCAGACAGCTAGTCTATAGCTTAGAACAATGAAACTAAAAGGAACAAATTTAAGGATACGCTAGATGACGATAATAATGGTAATGATGATGATATTAATGGCAATGATGATAATGATGACGATAATAATGATGATGATAATAATAATGAAGACAATAATAATAATGATAACGATAATAATAATAATAATAATAATAATAATGATGATGATGATAATGATAATAAAAATGATGATAATAATGATAATAATAATAATAATAATAATAATAATAATAATGATAATAACAATGACGACGATAAGGATAATAATAATGAAGATTATAATAATAATAATAATGATGATAATGATGATAATGATAATAATGATAATAATAATAATAATGATAATAACAATGACGACGATAAGGATAATAATAATGAAGATTATAATAATAATAATAATGATGATAATGATGATAATGATAATAATAATGATGATGATGATAACGATAAGGATAATAGTAATGAAGATTATAATGATAATAATGATAATAATATGATGATAATGATGTTAATGATGATAATGATGTTAATGATGATAATTATGATAATTATGAAAATGATATAATGATGATGATGATGATAATAATATTGATGATGATAATGATAATGATGATAATTATGATGATATAATGATAATGATGATAATATTGATGATGATAATGATGATGATGATGATAATGATTATTTAAATATGCAGAATAGGTCCATAGGAGACTTACCTAAAACCATTGACAAGAACCGCAACGAAGGCGCTATTATTTTGGTAAGCAGACGATATCTTAAAAAAGAACACATTACATTTGAGGCGTAGTTAATGTTTATAAAATGTAGTTGAAGTGAAGTCAAAAATTATTTCCCAAAATCAAATGTGCAAATTAAGCATTTGTCTTTTGTTTTGTGTTTTATAATATCATAATTTTAACTGCCATTTGAAAAAACGAAACATTCGCAAGTAGGTTTTTCAAAGGCAAATTAGGATTAAATAAATCCAAAAGACAATTGTTATTTCAAGGTTTTTATAAGTGTACATGAGGTGAAAAATTCATTGGCATTTATATTGGTGGGCCGCGGAAGCACTTGAGAAGTGGGCGGGGGCACCGCCAAAAAGGGCCACCTTGGTTATTTTCAAACTAATTTTATAATTTAAAACGTTGTAACGGTTGTAACCAACCTCGTCCCCAGGGCCATTTGTGGGGCTGGGCCAAGATGGCGGCCAAAAACAAAATGGCGGGAACAAATGGCCCTGGCACAGGCTGCAAAAAATGAGTCATATTTTGACTCATTTTTGACTCGGCCCAGGCTTCACGAAGTTTATCGCGCCTAGTCAGGCTCAATTATTTTCTGAACATTTAGTTCAGCTTGACTGCCCCAAACTGAAAACAATCAAAACATCATTTCCAAATACATTGTCGAATTATTAAAATAAATACACTTTTAATAAATATCTGTAAATGCTTATTATTTATCATTTGCTTCACCGTTGTACCAAATTCGGAAGAAACTGGATTGCCGTTGTCTGGCCGGGCCGCCTTGTTTTCGTAAGTTTTCGGTGGATTCAATTCAGCGTTTTGAAAAACATTTAGGCTTCGTTTCGTCGAGAACTCTTGTTTGAAAAAAGCCTGCTTCTTAATGGCCAAACATGTAAATTCTGCCCTGTGGTGTACTTTCCTTTCGCAGCCAAAATACTTTTTGACTTTGTTCACCAAGTCTTTCGTTCGCCCGATTTAGAAAACACACTGAATTGCCGTCCCATGGACTTCGTTGTATGGCAGCCAGGGCACAGAGACGACACAACCCATCATTACATATTCTTCCGACGTTTTCACGGGTGTTTCGCCAGCTTTCCTCACATTTTCATTCATTTCGAAGTTGTTTTTTTAACAGCCGGCAATTCTGAATATAATTTGAGCCCAAAAAACAAATGCCCGCGAGTTAGCCTGCCGCCCGCCTTGTTTCCACCAATCAGAATACCTAAAACATCCAAAGTTATCTCGACCAATCAAATGTGGTGATAGCTCAGCCTGTGCCAGGGCCATTTGTTCTTGGCCCAGCCCCCACAAATGGCCCTGGGGACGAGGTTGCGGTTGTAACCTCCATTTGATCACCACCATTTTGTTTTTAACACAATTTCTTGGTCAGCGGCATTTCTTTTAGAAATAGAATACTTCAAGTAGCGCCAATGTGCTGGAAACTTACATCGGCACAGTCACTCTTTTCTACAGCAAATAGCAATGTCATACTTCTACGAAAAGTATACATTAATTCTTCCCAGTATAGGCAATATGCCGCAGTAAACCTTAACCGCCACATGCCACATTTATATAAAAGCGCATTTTTATTTCCGAAAAAGGGCACATTTTCCAATTTTGGAAAAAAGGGGGGACATCTTCCCCCAGTGCCCCCCCGGTTCCGCTGCCTCTATTTGTATTGCTTTAGTAAACAGAAGAGTATCGTAGCAGCATACACTGAAAATGTCAAGAGAATTTGGTGTCTATTTCTCGAGTTATGAACTATCAAAGTTTGACATGGCCAAACCTTGTCCCCAGGGCCATTTTGAAATTGGGAGGGCGGGAAAAGGCCCTGGACCAGCACCCAGAAATACTGGGTGTAATAAATTAGCAATTTAATTTAATTTAGTATGCAAAATCATTTCGAGTAATGGCAGTTCCGTGGAAGAAGTTCATTGTAATGGGCTCCCATTGGTCCCGTTGGCGGTCGCGTCGAAGCTATTTGATTATAACTGGCACAAAACTATGCATAATTGTGTTTCCCGAAGAATGTTTAAGAAAAGAAAAGCAATCAACCAAGTGTCAAAGAAAAGAAAAAAAGAAAGACGTCAAAACACTGAAGTAAATATGAAACTTTTATTATTTTATTAAGTGTCGAAGAAGTTCGTTGAGTTGTATTTTTGTAAGATCTTCAAAGTCGGTGGCAAGTCCTTTTTCGACACAAAATTCCCCTAAGATTTTAACAGCTTGCTTGGTGACCTTTTTGGTTGATGTTGAGTCTTAAGGTGGCTCCACACAGTTTCTTGAAAAACGGAAAATACAAGTTTGATAGTAATATATCCTCACTGCTCCCTCCGCCACACAATGCCCTTGACTGAAGGTGGGATTAAGATTGGGGACAAATGATTTTCAGCCAAAGGCAGAATGTGGCGAAGCCAAGTGGGTGTGTCGCAGCCGAGTGAATGTGGGTGGGACGCAAATTATCCAATCCTGATGTGTCTATCTTCGTGGCAAATCAGCAAATGGTGAAACGCATGGTTTTTCGGTGGCCTATATACTAGCTTGCATTCCCTTGGGCTTTGCAAGAATGTGGGTTAATTACTACAGCAATCTAAATCCACCTCGCATGGCATTGTGCGGCGCAGGTCCCAGTGAGAATAGTCCAAAATACGTGATTAAACAATTCGGGAAAAGAATAAAACTGAATGTTATGCATAGCTAAATAGTCTGACAATCAAAAACTATTACCAAATAAATAGCAACAGTTGTTGCTATGGCAACAGTGACGTTTCAAAATGGCTGCCAATTACCCTTCAAACTAATTTAATTCGATAAAAACTTTGGTGACCCCCATTTTTTTTTTCATTAAAACTTTTCTTGACGTATGAATAATCAATAGGCCGATTTTAAAAAAATTCTGTAGAACGAATTTTTTTAAAAATTAACAAACATGATTTTTCCGGGAAAAAAATTATTCGTTCTACAGAATTTTTTTTAAATCGGCCAATTGATTACTCATACTTCAAGAAAAGTTTTAATGAAAAAAAAATTGGGGGTCACCAAAGTTTTTCTCGAATTAAATTAGTTTGAAGAGTAATTGGCAGCCATTTTGAAACGTCATTGTTGCCATAGCAACGACTGTTGCTATTTATTTGATAACAGTTTATGATTGTCAGACTGTTTAACAATGCATAACATTTAGTTTTATTCTTTTTCTAATTGTTTATGTACGTGTTTTGGACTCTCAAACTTGTATTTTCCATTTTTCAAGAAACTGTATGGAGCCACCTTAATCTTCAAGTAAATTTTCTATTTCATCGCTGGTCCATAACATATTATTCACCGCTCAGAGCTGTTGCCGGGCGACAGCCGAATTTCACGTGATACCTTCTCGCCCAATGAAACGCAGGAAAACGTGAACTTTGACACTTGAAATATAATAATAATAAACACTTATTTACTGGCTGTGTGTTTCGTAGCCCCAGTACCGCCGTTGTTCTCTGGGGTAAAGCCGAGGACAATAACGAGCGGTCGAGACCTGTAGTAGGCCGAGTTTCAGTTTCAAGTCGTTGTGTTTTGTTTTTTTGTTTTTCCCCCTTTTTTCGGGTGTCGCGATTTTGCATTTTTGCACTTTTTACTTCCGCTACAATTCATACTTCCGGTGAGTTGTTAGCCGTGTGATGCAGTGAGGCTATGAGGCATGTTGTAAGTTCTTTGCTCCTTTTGCTTTTGGAGTTGGACAAAGATTTGAGCAGCTTGTCAGCTTTGCCTTTTGATCAAGGTGTTCTTGAAACATTGTTGGTAGATTTCGAAATAGACTGACTGACTTTGTAGTTTAACAGTGATCAGATGTGGCTGACAACTGTCTTAATTGTAAATATGCTCACCAATGTGAAGTATGCACCACATTCAGCCTTCGATCTGATCTTCCTCGGCCCACTCCCACCTTCGCTCGCGCGGTATAGAGCCTCTGCCGTGACACCTTGCCCGAGTGAACGCCTGACCCGTCTTGTTATTTACAAAGAGTTAAATGACAACAAAAATGTTGAACAAAACCCTCAGACATTGCTTTAAATTAAGGAAAACTGGAAAAAACATAGTCCAAACTAGACCAGATCATCTACTTCTAGTTTGGATATTTTTTTCCATCGCCAAGGGTTCCGTTTTCATCTCGCTTCGTCTAGAAATCGTTTCCAAAACGCTCCGGTTAGAGCGCCGTTTTCACACAATTTCCATCCGGTGCCGTGTGAACGCAACGGCGTTTGTGACTTTTTAGCGCCGTTTTCAACTCGCTCCGGACTCGTGTGAACGGGGTCTAAAACACCAAAAACTCCAACGAATTTTTCGCTTCATTAATACAAGAATAAACAACTTACAGCTGAGATTAAGTTTGATGCCAAGGTTATGTAAGCAGGACTGCTAGAATTTTTTAAATCTACAGTAAACGTTATATCAAGTTTGAATGTTGCCGTGTAAGAAATGCCTAGAAAATAATATAAAAGAAAACTTTCAAATGATCTGCAACTTAGACATGTATTAAAGTGTATATGACCCGAAAATTAAGTTTGTCGTATATGAAAGAACACTTAAAATGACACTTTAGATTTTCGTTTACTTGCTTCGTTTTTAAAATATTTCAGTTTGTTTAAAAAGAAAATTTAACAAAATGATGTCACACGTGCATAATGACTTATTGACGAAGTTACTCTGTTATTTTAAGTGTTCTTTCAAATAAGACAAACTTAATTTTCGAGTCATTTTCACTTTAAAGTGTTTATGCAACGAAATTTCACTCCAGTTTTTTATGATTGCATTTGAAAGAACACTTAAAATGACAAAGTAACATCTTTCGTAGAACTTCGTTTCCTTGCTTCATTCTTGAGATATTCAGGTTTGTTTGATATGCAAATTTCATACTTATGACATTACACTATATAATGACTTTTTAGAAAAGTATGATTTTCTTGGAGAGTACCTATCGAAAGTACTTAAATATTTTCACTTACATGCATGTAGCCATGACTGGTCACTTACTAAACGTGCATAGTTGTGTGTAAAATATTTGGACCATCCTAAAATTGATGCTCTTTCAAAAAGTCATTATGCATAGTGATGTCATAAGTATGACATTTGCATATCAAACAAACCTGAATATCTCAAGAATGAAGCAAGGAAACAAAATTCTACGAAAGATGTTACTTGTCATTTTAAATGTTCTTTCAAATGCAATCATAAAAAACTGGAGTGAAATTTCGTTGCATAAGCACTTAAAGTGCTTACGGAACAAAAACGAATCTGTGAAACAGAAAAAAACTGATCTAAACAAAACCAAACAATTATATTATCTTTCTCAAACTCATTAATAATTCACGAGGAAAACAAAATGAAACATTTTGTTCTTAAGTCGCCCCGAGTGAAGCTCTCTGGTCTTACTTGAAAAATTTGCAACTATTATTGGCTTGTGTTTATCGTAATATCAAATACAACATTGTATTCTACAAATTAATAGCTTTTTAACGATATCTATTTTATTTTTGTGGCATAAATTCTGACGAATTGAGAGCGCTTTACCGAAATGACCCTGCAAACCTTAACGAAGACCTTAATACAATTTAGGAAACGATAATAAACAATTATTGAATGAGGTTGAGTATAATATCGAGAATTAGCATATACCTCGCAGGTGAATAGTGCTTTTCGCGCAATCTGATTGGCTCCTCTAGCTCGGGATATCCTGCACTATTCACCTGCGGGCAAAACAAGATGGCGGCCAGTTTTGTTTTGTTTACCGAGGCAGGAGATTTTGTTGATAAACAAGGGTGATGTAGTAGAATAACGAGAAAAGTCAACAAAATTAGGTAGAAGAGTGTCCACAGGTATGTTTCTTTACAATTTTCTAGCCATTAATATATTCAAAAGTTGTATTAAAAAACTGTTCTGTCGACAAATATCGGGTACGCCAAGTGTCCAAGTTGCTAGCGGTCGTGTCTTGTATAAAATACCGAAAAATATGAGTTAACAATGTTAAACTTGTTATTTCATTTATGAGGTATATGCTAAAACAATTATTTACCTCACTGTCGGCGAATAGTGTGAATATTCACCTCGCCGAAGCGGCTCGGTGAATATCCAGCACTATTCACCTCCACTTCGGTGAATAATTGTTAATTATCAAGGACGAAGTTTGTGTTATCCACCGAAGCCGAAGGCTGAGGTGGATAACACAAACCGAGGCCTTGATAATTCTCGATATCATGCGAAAACCGAATCCAATAATTGTTTTATTATATATTCAAAAACTATACTCTTCGTGCTTTTACTATCTTTCTCTGAAAGCAACGTCGAAATTTCTTCTTCGTTCAACGATGGAAACCGGTTAAAAGCCATTTTGTTTACTCTTCAAAAATATTTAGTTTTGGCCGGATTCTTAGCAAGCTGCCGACCGCGCTGGGGGCTTGGGTTCGACAGCGTGCAATAATACCTTGTTTTGGATCGAAGTTCGATCCAAAAACAAAGTATTATTGCACGCTGATCACGTCACGGAGAATTAGCGGGGGCGTTTTGGCCAATCACGAACGAGAATAAAGTTTGAATATATAATAAGTAGTTTTAGTAATACAAATTTAGTCACTTCATCCCACAAAGAGCTTTTTAAAGTGTCTGTGAAACGAAATTTCACTTCAGTTCTTTAAAATTGTATTTGGAAGAAGACCTAAGATAATGAAAAATGGCTTTTACACGCCTTTCAAATCTTATCCCATTCTTGGGTTATTGGCTGTGCAATTTGACCAATGACGTCACACGTTGTATGTGGAAGAAAACGGAAAATCAGTCATATCTTTGGATTGGTTTAACTAAACTGAATTAAACGTTGCAAATTTTCCTTGGGGTATGGTCTGGTTTCATGTGTTAAAACTCTCATATGTTACTCAAAATGTGATAACCATTTTGCAAAAATACACGTTTTGTATAGGTTTCTAATTTATAATTTATATAATATACTATTTGTAATTGAATGTTATATGTAATCCTACATTGGAAAAAAATTTGTATTTTAAAAATGCAAAGATATGACTGATTTTCCGTTTTCTCCCACATACAACGTGTGACGTCATCGGTCAAATTGCATAGCCAATAACTCAAGAATGTGATAAGATTTGAAAGGCGTGTAAAAGCCATTTTTCATTATCTTAGGTGTTCTTCCAAATACAATCTTAAAGTGAAATTTCGTTTCATAGGCGCTTTAAACACGGAGCGAGCGCATAAGTACACAGCTAAAATTACTTCCGGCCTTACCGAGGAACTTTGGCTAAGACTGAAGAGTGGAGCTTTTGTGAGACTTGTTTACTGTTTTTAAATTAAACTTGCCACTTCCCAAACGTCGAATTTGTCATTTTCGAGTGTAACACATCATTTTGAGTAGAAAGACGGAAAAATTACGCTTCCAATACGTCGAAACAAAACTAAGGTGAGGAAAAACCGTACGAAAAAGACCAAGCGTCTCACCATTTTTCTTGTTGAATGCAGACGATGTCTGTATTCTTTGCTTATTCATTCATATATTCCGTCCTTGTAATTATAAGACCCTTTTATATACACCAAGAATGTTGATAATGAATATCTCCATGTAGATGTCTGAACATCATCTCACTTTTCAACGACGACAACTTTGTTTTTGCACGACCGACAGTACATGTTGTCTGGAAAGCCAGACAAATGACTACTAAAAAGTTCTCAATTTGTGATATATTGACTTGCAAGGTTAATATAATAAACTATTTATTGTCTTCGTTTAAATGGTCTGTTTTAGTTAAATATCAAAGTATTGTCTTTTATGTGGAACTCTATTTAAAAAAACGGCAAAAGACAAAGCAGCTATACGTGACCTTCAAACATCGTTTGAAAGCAAGGTCATAATATAAGCTTATATATTTTACAAATTCATTGACCAAACAAATTTAATCACTTCAGAATTGTTTTTATCTAAGACTCTTACGCTTCTCTTTACAATTTACATGGGTAATTGAAAGGTAAAAAGGTGATAATTCTCAAAACTTCACCAGCTCACTGACTCGTTGTTGACTTGACTGTTGACATTTCAAACTGTCAGTGCGTAGCCGGGGGGGGGCTCCCTTTTATGTGCTCGCTCCGTGTTTAAGAGCAATTTACGTATTAGATTTCAAGTGCCAGAGTCGAGGGCATCACATATAATAGGGTTTTATTTCTTTTACCTTCAACACACTGTCCTGTCTCGTTTTTATATAATCCTTTGTTACAGTTACACTTGTATGAACCGACGGTATTGACACAGGATGATCCAGTTGGACAACTAGAAGCTTGTAAACACTCGTCAACATCTGCAAAAATACAGAAATATCCATAAGTGCTGCGTAGGCAGTGTTTTGGTATAAAAAAGCGAAAATCTTAAAGTGCGTATGCAACGAAATTTCACCGCAGTATTTTAGGATTACATTTGAAAGGACACTTAAAATGACAAAGTAACATCTTTCGTAGAATTTCGTTTCCTTGCTTCATTCTTGAGATATTCAGGTTTGTTTGATATGCAAATGTCATACTTATGACATCACACTGCATAATGACTTTTTGAAAGAGCATCAATTTTAGGATGATCCAAATATTTTACACACAGCTACACACCATTAGTGACCAGTCATGGCTACTTTCGATAAGTATACTCTCCAAGAAAATCATACTTTTCTAAAAAGTAATTATGCAGTGCGATGTCGTAATTATTACATTTGCATATCAAACAAACCTGAATATATAAATAAGTGAAGGACAGCCATTAAACAGCACGTGGTGTGCCCTATTCGAAGAACATTCTTAGAATGATTTTGTTTTCTAATTAATAAAATCAACGTGATACGCCATTGTATTCTTACGTGATTTAATTGATCAGTTTCTTAGTTTATAAATGACGTGAGCCAACAACTTGTTGTCATTGCTCTGATGAAGGCCTGAGTCAACAGGCCGAAAGCTTAGCGAAGAAATATTTTACGTGGTGTTTCCACAAAACTTATTTATATTACTTTATCGCCATGAAAAATTTCAAAGAATTAAACCTGAATATCTCAAGAATGAAGCAATTCGGTATTTAATCAATTTACAGCTTTTTCATATTTTATTTAGTTCTTGAGATATTTTGACTTATGTGATATTCAAATAAGATAACTTATGGTTCGTTTTTTTCTAATTAACATATTCGAAAATCGTGAATATTTTTAAGATTATTGATCAAAATCACTTGTAACTTGTCTTTCTTGTTTAGTTGCATGAACTGTAGCAATATGCAAAGTTTCAAGCGATTTTGTTCAATAATATTAAAAATATTCACGATTTTCGAATATGTTAATTAGTGAAAAAACGAACTGTAAGTTATCTCATTTGAATATCACAGAAGTCTAAATATCTCAAGAACTAAGTAAAATCTGAAAAAGCTGTAAATTGATTAGCCTGCGCCGCAGACGACTAAAACAGTACTGTTTTAGTCGTCTGCGGCGCAGGCTATTTAACAATTATACCATGAGCTCGAGTCGTATATGAGCTCATAGCCAACGAGGCGCTTCGCCGAGTTGGCTATGAGCTCATATACGACGAGAGCGAATGGTATAATTGTTTTATTATATAGCTAAACAATGGCTAAACTTTGTATTCCGCGATATATAATTATTAACACGGAAACGAATTTGAAACAAATTTTATTACATCCGGCATGCGCAGTACAAAGACAAAGTGAATAATTATTTCACGCTTGGACAGTGTGCTCAATGAAATTCGACGCTCGTGGTAAACAAGTTCTTTGGTTCAACAAGTTCTTTAGTAAGCAAGTTCTTTGACTCAACGAAATAGTACAAAGCTTGTTGTTAAAAAGATAAACAAAGCAATAAATTAGAAGTCAGTTGTAGATCTGCACATTGCAGTTGTGAAAGTTGAACGCTGCATGACTTTGTGTCGTCGAGCTGCTTCGATTGCTGAAAATTATCGACTGGTTGTTACCTGAAGTCGACTGAGCATTCAGAGATGCAACTGACTCTTTGAAGATAACATCTGTGCTACTGTTTTCTTTATCTTTATCTGTTTTATACAAGATCGCAGGAACCGAATCGCTTGGACGAATATAATCGCTTAATATGGCAGACATCATTTCTTGTTGACGTGCGGATGGGCGACTGCTGTATGACTCAATGGAGGTGTCAGATTTATGGCCTGTCAAAGACTTTATATGGCGATTTTCCACATGGGCCTCCGACAAAACCGTGACAGATGTCGCCCTAATGCAATGATTAGTTAACGGAGGCTCAATTCCTGCTCTTTTGCTCATAACACGAAGCAAGTTTCCAAGGGTCGATTCGCCGACTGGCATGTTGGAATACCAAACCATGTCGTTGGCATCAAATTTTTGGCATTTGTGATCCTTTGGTCGCTGGAAAAGACTGTCGCAAGAAAGATTTAGGTGTTTTAAGTAATTTTTTATTGTTTCGACAGGGCAGATATTCGACTTGGGGACAGGAAAGATTTTTCCTTCCGATTCGTCTTCAGGATCGTTGAGGCCTCCTTGATGGTTTTTGGTCGCTAGAAGAGAACCTGGAATTTCACGGTTTAGTTCAAAAACTCTTTACCGTCTGGTGTTGACCTCAGAATTAGCATTGACGGCTTCAACTGCCTTTGGTTTTCTCTTCCTCTTTTACCAAAGAAGAAACTTAGGTAAAACCAGACTGTGCGAAACAGTTGTGCGGGATCTTTACTGTCGGCTGGTCCCAACTCACCAGAACTGAAAAGAAGCTGGATTTGCTCCCTTGAAATGGGCCTTTTGTGAACCGTTCCGGCTATTTTCCCGGACTTTCTCAAATCTTTCACAAACGCATTTAGGACAGCATTCGCTTCTGAAAAGGTAGGATCTCCAATGATTGTGAAATCTTTATTGTTTGGAGGGCTTTTGAGGAAGCGGTCAATGGCGGCTCTTATCGACCTCATTGTTGTTGTTTTGTAGTAGGAGCCGTCTTTTTGTCTAGCGGACGTGTAAAATAGCTTCAAACAACTATTTAATTCCGTTTTAGACATATCGGTTATGTATTTTTCAAACTTCTTTGAACTTGTGAACCACTCTAAAAATTATAACCGAAATTTTTTATTTAATTTTATAAACAATGTTTTTTTCCACCACCTCACCGCTCGGCGTTTTCAATCGATGTTTATTTGAAGAATTTGCAATTTTAATTTAAAGAAATATTTACTTACCATCAAATACATTCATGCCATATTTTGTTGATTTGTTTGTATTTTTTGGTGTATTTTTTTCAAGTAATATTTGAATTTCTTCTTCGTTCAAATTAGCAAATCGTTCCGCCATTTTTGCTGATTTCTCTACTAGTAGGCTATGAGCTGATAGCCTAGTAGTAGGGAACCAATCAGATTACGCAAAAGCTGATATTCGATAGCATGCTATATAATAAAAATTGATATTCCCCATTATTTTAAGAGTTCTTTCAAATAAGACAAACTTAGTTTTAGTTTCATATACACCTTAAATTGTGTTTTTGACGTGACTTGTTAGCGCAAATAAGCCATTATCTAATGTTCAGACTGCAAGAATTGTGGGTAAAAGCGGGCAAACTTAAATAGTGACGTCATCACGGCGTCCTATATAAAAAGCATGTTTTTTTAAGCGGGCCAGCCCGGATGAAATTGTCCATGTAATCGTTTCGTCCCGGCCAAGCGTGCTGAAAAACTGTTGAACTCGCTTCGATACGCGTTCGTTTACTTGCCTGTGTGAATAAATAGTGCTGAAAGGAACTGAAATAGAACATCAAAACGCTGTTTGTGTGTTTCGTGATCATAGTGAAGACTTAATAAATTAATTAATGAAGACGCTTTCGCGGGTTAGCTAAGACAATAACAATTTTTTATTAACGATACTTTCAAAAACTTGCATCGACATAAATATCAGTGTTAGGCCCCGTTCACACTACACCGGATAGCTTTTGTGCCGGCACGAAAACCATAACGGATAGGCCTTCTGTTCACACACAAAACGCCTGCTCCAGCACAATTTCTGTTCCGGCACGCCGCTGCGCCATTCCGATCTCGAAAGAGGTACATCTTGTATCGGATAGCTTTTTGTGCCGTTCCAGCTCCAGTGTGAACGGAGTTCGAAATCGTTCCGGAAGTAAATTAATAGAATAGAATAGAATAGGGCGTGGGAATTGGTTGTATCGTCAGGTTTTCGTGCCGGCACAAAAGCTATCCGGTATAGTGTGAACGGGGTTTGCTTCGGCACAATATCGTGCTGATCGAATCTGTTTACACTATACTGGATATTTTTTGTGCCGGCACGAAAACCTATCCGGTATAGTGTGAACGGGGCCAAAAGCCCTAATCACACGAGAACGCAAGTCATTGCAACTTGGCAGTCACGCTATCTCAGCCAGCCCCTCTGAATAGTTTCCCGAAAATACCATGTACCGTAACAAAGTTAAAACTTGTTTAAAACACTCATGAAACCTTTATTTTGTTAATTTGGGGAGTTCGAACGACCGCCACAGAAATTCTGACTGCCAACTTGTGATGACTTGCGTTCTCGTTTGATTAGGGCTTAAAACTGAAGTGAAACTAACGTAACTTTGCAACATTTACTTGATAATTGCGAATTTTGGGCTGAAATCATCCACGTCTTCTCAGAACTCATCTCGGCTTACCGGGCCAGCCTGATGCATATAAACACAACTCTTAACCCCGTTCACACGAGTCCGGAGCGAGTTGAAAACGGCGCTAAAAAGTCACAAAACGCCGTTGCGTTCACACGGCACCGGATCGAAATTGTGGCGCGCTGTATAAATCAATTTGGTTCACTCTTTGAATTAGGTCCGCTCTTAACCGTGCGGCTCACTCGTCGAAGGCGTGGCGGACGCATTCAGCACGCTGGTGATTTATACGATCGAGTCAATATATTCGTTACAAACTTAATGGAGTTAAAAAAAGTTCTGTCGTATGAACTTTTTAAAAACTAAGTATGTTGTTTAAGGTTTTCCTATTTCTTTATGCACAAAATTTTAAAGAACTTTTCCGAAGAAAATGTGTGATATTTGAGCATTTATATCGCTCGGACCGCTGCTGACGTGACAGAATATCAACTCGACAAGATTGCTATTTACGCATGTGCCAACGTCATATTCGCTACCAGTCCCTTAAAATTACCGTATACAGCCACCTTAAGGTCGCTCCATACAGTTTCTTGAAAAATGGAAAATACAAGTTTGAGAGTCCAAAACACGTGCATAAACAATTCGGAAAAAGAATAAAACTAAATGTCATACATTCTGACAATCAAAAACTGTTACCAAATAAATAGCAACAGTTGTTGCTATGGCAACAATGACGTTTCAAAATGGCTGCCAATTACCCTTCAAACTAATTTAGTTCGCAAAAAACTTTGGTGACCCCCAATTTTTTTTTTCATTAAAACTTTTTGTTTGAAGTATGAGTAAGCAATACGCCGATTTTAAAAAAATTCTGTAGAACGAATAATTCCCCCCCCCCCCCCGGAAAAATCATGTTTGTTAATTTTTAAAAAAATTGGGTCTACAGAATTTTTTTAAAATCGGCCTATTGATTACTCATACTTCAAGAAAAGTTTTAATGAAAAAAAAATTGGGAGTCACCAAAGTTTTTCTCGAATTAAATTAGTTTGAAGGGTAATTGGCAGCCATTTTGAAACGTCATTGCTGCCATAGCAACAACTGTTGCTATTTATTTGGTAACAGTTTTTGATTGTCAGGCTGTTTAACTATGCATAACATTTAGTTTTATTCTTTTACCGAATTGTTTATGCACGTGTTTTGGACTCTCAAACTTGTATTTTCCATTTTTCTAGAAACTGTATGGAGCCACCTTAAGGTGGCTCCCTATAGTTTAAATAAATGAGCGCTATTTCATACGCTCGTTATCTAATGTTATTCATAAGTTTAAAAAATTTGTTAGATATATACTAAGTAGACCTTACTATAGCAGAACTATTGCAGATCTAAAACATTTATTAAAAAGTTCAATTATTTGCTGTTACCATAGTAATAATGACGTTGGAATTTTGGTATATTTTCAAATACTACATAATTGAAGCGGCATCTCTTCCGTTTGCTTCGGTGAAATTTTCTTAAAACTTGCTGAGGTGATAGATATTGTTGTAGAGAAAAGGTAGGTTGTAGGGACAGATTTTTCGCATTAAAAATTATCGATTTAAAAAAGTTCTGTCTTATGAAATTTTTTTTAAATTATATATACTTTAGAACTTTTTATAAACTACTAATTTTACCAAAATTCACCGAAGAAAACGTCTACAAGTTTAACATCCATGTCGACGCGGTCATAGAATTTCGAAACGACAAGATCGCTGTTTACGCATGCGTAGCGATACTATTTCTAGTCACTAGTCCCCTATTGAAATTACCGTAGGGAGCCACCTTAACTGCATTTAGAGATTGGGAAATATATCAAAAGATGTGTATGTTACGCGACATAGAAAAAATTATTCTCTTAATTAAAATAGTGAAATAAAAGTAGTGTGCTTGCGTAGACAGTGTTGAAACAACAATGGAAATATAGTAAGGTTAGATATACTGCCGAAACAGAGAACGTAGGAGTCTCTTAATTAGTTCGGTGCGCTCATATAGCACGCTGTATAAACCAGACCTAACGTTGAAATAAAAAACGTTTTTAAACTTACCTCTTACGGTCAAGACAAAATGTGCTGACACACTACCAAGACTGTTCTTTGCCACGCATGTGTAATTTCCAGCATGACTATCACTTACTGAATTGATGGTATACACCCCGTTAACAACACCAGTTAGTGGTTGAGAACCATTAACGGAGATATTGTAGGAGGCTTCAGGAAAAGCATCGGCCTTGCAAGTAATTTGCACTGTATCGCCAGAAGTAACAGTGTTGTTCTCTTTCTTGCTTGAGAAAGAAATATCCCTCGGTTCATCTAAACACATGAATAGAGAATTTGCAATGTTTTCGCTTTAATGAATAAAAGAGCATGGCGGGAAGCTCTAGCACTCGCCAAAAATTTGATGCGTAGTTCTCGATCTATGAGCTCTCAAAGTTTGCCATGGTTAATTTATTTCTGAAGAAATTCGGGCTCCCTGTAACAATGCCTTATGACGTACGCAAAAGGACAACTATGTATAAGAACAATGGACATAAGGCATTGTTACCGAGAAGACTAAATTGGGGCGTCTACCTTACTTGAAAGTGCACTTAAAATAACAGAGTAACCTCTTTTGCAGTTTTTCGTTTCCTTGCTTCGTTCTTGAGATATTTCAAGTTGTTTGATATGTAAATTAAACATTTTGACGTTACATGTGCATAGTGAGTCGTCGAAAGGGTTATATATCTTTGCTATTATCAAACCACATTAATTCGAAGAAAGCATGTGGATGTGTTCATTACACTACACCAAACATACTTTACATACTTTCGGCAATATGAGCGCCTGCACGCAGGCCAGGAATCATTTGCGAAGCGATTGCGTAATATGCGAACAGAAATCCGTACATTCGTACGTTTTTCGTACAAACACAACTTCCAACAAATCGAGACCTTGCGCGCTATACATAGCCTGCCTCCTCCGCAGGCCCTCATTGTATCATAGACAGGTCACAGTTTTGAGACTCTCCTCCGCAGAGGTTAAATTTCGGAGATTCGGAGGTTTCGAGGGTCGTCGGAGATGCTCGGAAGCGTCAGTTGGACATAAGTAGTGCGGGCGAAAATAAACCAACGGAAAATAAAATTTAACCTGTGCCAGATTTCTGTCGGTTTCTTGCATGACTTGCTAATTCACGGATAACTAAGCCATCCACGTCTATATTAGTAACATATTTGTTGGTAAGTGTTTATGACATGTTTATCTCAAACTCATTAATAAATCATGAGAAAATCAGCAAATTACAATAGTTCATTCAATCACCTGATTGAAGTTGGATACTCCAGTAAAGCCCAAGATATTAGATGAAAACCGGTGTTCATCTAATTCTTAAGATCTTAATTACCGATGCAAAACAAACAAGCTGATCTATGAATAAATTTTACACAAATCATGAATAAAATCTCATGCATGAGGGTTTATTTTAATTGCATTTCTCAATTGAAATTTACTCGATTGAGATGCCATATCAACAACTCGTTTATCGTGTTTCATCAGGGGAATGTTTTCTCGTGTTTGGATCCCCTGATGAAACACTCAAACTCATTGTTGATATATTACATAATATGTCTTTTTTGTAAAAAAGACAAAATATACTCAGTTTTGCCGTTTAATATATCAGACGAAGACTTGTTGCGTGTTGAGATTGTTGTTCCAATCTACGTAGTTAACTAATCGGATTAGGTGGCAGAACTTTCGTTGTTTCCTGCAGTTACTTAGGTGTTGATATATAATGTATTAATGAAATGTGTAAATGACGTAGTTCCCTACTTAATTGGGTGAGGTTCTCACGCAATAGTTTGATATATAAGATTGTGCTTTGTTTGATTAAATCGTTCTCCACTCTGGCTTTGACTCTGCACGATGTGTTGTACTTCGGCACGTTACAAATTGGTGCTCAGCGGTGGGATTCATCCATGCATATGTGTGTAAGTGGTGGAAGACACTGAAGACAAGACTGAACGGACCGAAAAGCATCAAGCAACCCAGTGGCAAGGCATTTGGGGTCGTAAGTTAGAAGGAAAGAAGGAAAAGAATAAATGGACTGGTCAGAGTCGAAGCCAGAGTTGCCGTTGGTGATGGAGAACCAGATCGTCGATGTTGGTCGATCGGCGATCTTATCAAGACCAAACTAGGACCGGACCAGAATCAGAATGGTGCCGTGGGGAAAGAAGGAGAGAGAAGAAAAAGGACGGAGTGGAAAGAAAAAAAGACCATCGATAACGAACCAAAACTGAATTGAACTGTTAGTGCGTGAGTTGCGTGTTTCCTTTCTTGTTTGCTGTGTATTGTGACTTTAGAGTTTGAAAACGAGTTGTGGAACGAATCACCAGAGGTAAATCGCCTATCCAGTGTCACCTGTCAAGGCTATCGTCCTACCAGCTGTGAAGTCCTGGCGTTTTCTGCGTTGGTTCGTCTTTAATAAACTTTCGTGTGAACTGTTGCCTGCGTTATATGTACTGTTGCCTGTGAACTGAACTAGTCAATCCGTCAAGACTATTTTAAAAGAACATTGTCTCGCTAGTCGCTATTACTTTTAAATAGATTTACCGTCCGTGACCAGTAATATTATTTTAATTTTGTTAAGCGCGCGCGCGGGGAAGCCGATAATTTGAGTTAATTCTTGCTATAAGATAGAGCGGTACACTAAGAAAATAGAAAAAAAAATATTCAAAGAAACAAAGAAGAAAAACGCAGTTATGTTGGCAGAAACAGCGTAAGCCCGGTAGTAACGGCAGACCAACGAGATAGTAGCTGTATTGTTAGTTGAGCACAAGTGAATAAGTGTCAGTGATGTCACGTTGTGAGATTGCGATGACAGAAATAGTCCTGTAGAAGATAGGGACGAAGAGTATAAATAAGACAAGAATAATAGTAATTAGTATAATCAATGGCTGAAGAGTAGTCAGTTGTACTGTAAGTCGTAACGTAAGGGCAATAGTCCAAATTTATGGCGTTCTGGTTACGTAGTACGTAAATTCAAATCATGATTCAATATAAGACAGTGTAGGATTACCAAAATGTTATAAGATCTAAGGCGCGATTTATTTTTATTTTTTTATGTGTATACAAAGCTTGTCGTTTCTGTTACTTTAATTCAGTTTTCGGGTCGAAAACAAAAGGGGGAGGATAGTGTTGCGTGTTGAGATTGTTGTTCCAATCTACGTAGTTAACTAATCGGATTAGGTGGCAGAACTTTCGTTGTTTCCTGCAGTTACTTAGGTGTTGATATATAATGTATTAATGAAATGTGTAAATGACGTAGTTTCCTACTTAATTGGGTGAGGTTCTCACGCAATAGTTTGATATATAAGATTGTGCTTTGTTTGATTAAATCGTTCTCCACTCTGGCTTTGACTCTGCACGATGTGTTGTACTTCGGCACGTTACAGACTGACGAACCAGAGGATATAAACATACTTATATCGGCCGACGTGTAGCTCACATTGAAACAACGAACTTTCTTAGTTTGTCCACACATTCAATTAACTGTGGTCGTGTAACCTGCTATATTCGACATGTTTTCTACAACCCACAGTTCCAAAAGTTATTGATACCCCCCTGATGCCGCCATATTGACACAGAAATCTGGCAGAAGTTCTTTTTTCTCTTTCTCTTTCGCTTTCCGTATACCAAAATTATGCAAAAATATTTGCATAAAATAAGAATAATAAAAGCAATCAAGCATTTGCTCTACACGGAGAACCTTGTGGTCAGATTTTTATTTATTTCTCAACCGAAATTGAATGGATTGGTCCTTGGTCTATGATCAATCTTTCCACAGACTTTCATAAAAAACTGTGCAGTAATTTGTAAGATATCCTGGCAACAGACAGACGGAGGGTAACAAACTGAAATAACTCAACGTCGACGAAGCAAGGAAACGAAAATCTGCAAAAGATGTTACTCTGTCATTTTTAAACCTGTCAAATTAAAAAATGTTAATCTGAGAGTACTCTCTTGTACATCTAATTCTATCATGTTTTACTCAATCCACAGAATGCGTACGTAACTCAATTGCTATAAGATAAGATCGATGTCAAATGATGAAATAAGTCTACTCACAAAGAACAGTAACGTGAACTCGTTTTTCTTTCTTTAAATTACCACTTTGTACACGACACACGTATGTCCCATTCTTGCTAATGTTACGCAATGTCAAAATGTTATCCACAGTAGTCAACTTATCATCATCCTTTAACCACATTATGCTAGGAGGAGGACTGCCATCGTTTCCAGAACATTTACAGGAAAAATTCTTTCCCTCTTCAATAGACACAGAAGTAGTACAAGTAACGTTAACAACTGGTTTATCTGAAACAAAAGAATCATTTAAGAATTAGTCACTGAGGGAATCATAAATAACAATTACTTATTTACTAGAAATATATAATTTTTGTAAATGTCCTTCCTGATAAGAAAACATTAATTGCAACCCCCTTGCGCTTTGGGGTCTTGAAGTAGCCACTCCCGTCGGTAAGATCAAAATATAGTTTTAATTATAGTAGAATATTTGACATAGGAAAAATTTGTTTAAATATAATTTTATAAAGAAAAAGGTATTGAGGAACAAAGACAAATTTGGGGTTACTGTAGCCCTTCGGGTTACGTTTTAGGTAAAACATTATAGCGCTCTATCCGTTTATTGCATATACCAAAACCTACACATTATTTGAAAGATGATATAACTGGCTACACGACTGCAACAAAACATTTATCATTTTATGATCGCAAACAAAAAATAGCACTTCTATTTATTAAAGTTCTCATTCCAATTCGAACTAACAACTATTTACTATAATGCAATTTACTCAAAATTGGCAGTTTTGTAGATAAATATCACAGCAAAAAAAGTGTGTCTGGGTTTGTAAAAATTCCAAATACTTTTAGAATCATCGAATTTTTACTATTACAGCTAAACACAATCTTACAGGAGGTTGAATGGGCTTGCATGTAAGGCCGTATAAAACGATAAATATTTAAAATTTTACAATTCCCAGACACACGTTTGTCACCAGAATAT
This sequence comes from Corallium rubrum, assembly GCA_964035015.1. Taxonomy (NCBI): domain Eukaryota; kingdom Metazoa; phylum Cnidaria; class Anthozoa; order Scleralcyonacea; family Coralliidae; genus Corallium; species Corallium rubrum. The sequence goes on along the minus strand of CAXIUP010000214.1, from coordinate 1,652,183 downwards.
TAGTTTACTCGAAAATCAAGTTTTAGATGATTCTGATAAATTTGTGTTCGCTTATAGCTTTTTAAAGTTCTTACTTTAGCTCAAAACATTTCTTTGAGAAAAAGCCGTGTGAAAGAAACCTCTTGTCATTTATTCGCTTCTCCTTGTTTAGAAATAAAAAGACATGATTTCCTTTCCAGAATTTAAAAGTCCTCATAAAATGCTTCACTTTCAGTGAATAAAAAAATCAAAAAAATTACGGTTTGAAGGTCTACAGTAACCTTAAGGACAGCATTCCGAAAAAAGAATTGAGACGAACAAAATTGCACGTCGCATCCAGGGTTTGAATTCGACCACGCTCGCATGCCAACCGACAATGTTACCACCAGGCTACTGAAGCAGACGTAAAAACTTCAACAAAATATTTAGGTTATATTTTATAGTTCTTTTAATATATGTTTATATAGTTCTTATAAGTTTAAAATACTTTAAGGACACACAAAATAAAAAAAACAAAATTAACAGTGATTGCATATAAACAGGGAAACTCGAACAGTATTGATACTAAATCCTCGTGATTACTGAGAGCGGCTGCTCTATATTTTTACCGTAAGCTTAAATTTTTCGGCCTTTATCTTTGTCGGTTTTCTTTCAGTATTGCTTATTCCTCTTTTTGAGTTTCGGTGTGACGGGTTTTCTTCTACTCAAGATGTTCTTCTGCTTTGTGCGTAAACGTTGATTTGTTTCTGTACTTTTGAAAGGGATAAACGTATCTTCCAAAACTCCTTTCTCAATCTTTTTGTCAAGATTCAAGAGTATATTATGTTGTTAGTTCAAATCTTTTTGTCAAGAACTATATTGTTCCCAGTGCCCTAACCCCGCATGGTCTGTCCACACATATATACAAATAAATATTCAGATCACAGGAATTTTGTTCGCATATCAAGCTTGTCCACGCGCGTAAAATTACTCAACGCGTGTCGAGATTAGCACCCTCGCCGGGCTCCGGGTCTTCGGCCCTACGCCCGGGCTCGGGGATGATTCCACTCTACACTACAGTATTATTGACTTCTGGTGATATTTCTATTCTATTCTATTATTCTACTCTATATTATTATTCCATTCTACTATTTTTTACTTCTGGTGATGTTTCCACCCTATACTATTATTCCTCTATACTATATTAACTTCTGGTGATGTTTCCACTCTGTATTATATTATTCCAATCTATATTATTATTCCACTCTACACTATTATTGACTTCTGGTGATGTTTCCACTCTATTCTATTATTCCACTATATACTATTATTGACTTCTGGTGAGGTTTCCACTCTATTCTATTATAATTCCACTCTATATTATTACTGACTTCTCGTCATGTTTCCACTCTATACTATTATTCCTCCCTATACTATTATTAACTTCTGCATGGTGATGTTTCCACTCTATACTATTATTGACTTCTGGTGATGTTTCCACTCTATTTTATTATAATTCCACTCTATATTATTACTGACTTCTTGTCATGTTTCCACTCTATCCTACTATTCCTCCCTATACTATTATTAACTTCTGCATGGTGATGTTTCCACTCTATACTATTATTGACTTATGGTGATGTTTCCACTCTATTTTATTATTCCACTCTATACTATTATTGACTTCTGGTAATGTTTCCACTCTACTCTATTATTCCACTCTAAACTATTTTTGACTTCTTGTGATGTTTCCACTCTACTCTATTATTCCACTCTACACAATTATTGACTTCTGGTGATGTTTCCACTCTACTCTATTATTTCACTCTACACTATTATTGACTTCTAGTGATGTTTCCACTCTATTCCATCATTCCACCCTATGCTAAACTAAACTAAACTAAACTAAACTAAACTAAACTAACCTTATTTAACACTGAATAACTCTATCAGTTATATCTAAATTGTTATCCTCAGAGGTCCAGTAAGGGCCCACTCTCATTGGTTCAGTGTTACTACAGGAGAAAACCGGAGTACCCGGAGGAAACCTGTGGTGTTTGGTAGAGTCAAACTGGAAGCACTCTTCACACATGCGGTCAGGGTGAAATTTTTTTTAATCAGATAACTGCACCGTGCAGGAATCGAATCTGGGTCGCAGAGGTGAAAGGCACGTACACTAACCACAGTGCCACCAACACCCCTATTCTATTATTGACTTCTTGTGATGTTTCCACTCTATTCTAATATTGACTTCTTGTGATGTTTCCACTCTATTCTATTATTCCACTCTACACTATTATTGACTTCTGGTGATGTTTCCACTCTATTCTATTATTCCACTCTATACTATTATTGACTTCTTGTGATGTTTCCACTCTATTCTATTATTCCACTCTACACTATTATTGACTTCTGGTGATGTTTCCACTCTATTCTATTATTCCACTCTACACTATTATTGACTTCTGGTGATGTTTCCACTCTATTTTATTATTCCACTCTACACTATTATTGACTTCTGGTGATGTTTCCACTATATTCTATTATTCCACTCTATACTATTATTGACTACTGGTGATGTTTCCACTCTATTCTATTATTCCACTCTACACTATTATTGACTTCTGGTGATGTTTCCACTCTATTCTATTATTCCACTCTACACTATTATTGACTTCTTGTGATGTTTCCACTCTATTCTATTATTCCACTCTTATGCTATTATTGACTTCTGGTGATGTTTCCACTCTATTCTATTATTCCACTCTACACTATTATTGAGTTCTGGTGATGCTTCCACTCTATTCTATTATTCCACTCTACACTATTATTGACTTCTGGTGATGTTTCCACTCTATTCTATTATTTCACTCTTATGCTATTATTGACTTCTGGTGATGTTTCCACTCTATTCTATTATTCCACTCTACACTATTATTGACTTCTGGTGATGTTTCCACTCTATTCTATTATTTCACTCTACACTATTCCACTTTATACGACTAGAAATACATGAACGCAACAAACACCCCCCTCGCCCGTTTATATGCATTTTTGTAACCCATCCCAATTTCTGTTTTTTGTTGTGTTAATAACACACGCACCCGTTTTTGAAACTTGTTATCAACTGTTTCAGTATATAAATTCCAAAGCAGATCCTTCAAGAAAAACTTAAACTCCGCTCATGTTGTAAAAATTTTTTTCAGGTTGTAAGTGATTTTCTTAGTACGTAATAGTAAAATTAACAGCCTGAAAATTTTTAAAAACAAAAGGAGAAACAAACCAGTATACTCGGATTTCCGGGATGAACTAACGAGCAAAGATTCACTTGAAAATACAGAAAAACACCCCAGAAAATTAATTAGAAAAGTTCATCTGTAGTCATGTATTGACACACAGAAAGATCATGCAAAATCAATATTAAAAAACAAGACAAAAAAAAGAAACGACTGTTGACCAAAATGACAAGTTTCATTCAAAAATTGATAATAGTGGCCACGAAAAGACACAATACCAACGTCCTAGCGTCCAAAGACAACTCTATAGACAAGATATTATATTGATTTTCAAGATTTCTTCTGTTTTTACTCAGCTAAACCTAGTAAATACACTTCTCCTACCGTTTCTTCTGCTTTTGTCACCACAAACACTGCCAATTCATTCAGTCTACTTTTTTCAGATTGTTTTTCTCGTCGGTTTCTTACTTTTTTCGTTGTTGACAAAAAATGACAAGGCATCATTCAGTTCTCTTCAAGATCTTCAAAAACTCATTAATAACTCATGAGGAAAACACAAAGGAAAATCATGACCGTGACGTGTCTCTATATGTGATAGAGACACGCTCGCTATTTTCAATGAACTTTTTCTTCGATTTTGCGGCTCAGACAACTTCAATTTTCAAAATTGATTTCCATATGAGCTTATTACATGGATAGTTTTTGAAGCCATTTAAAACATTCGCAGTACGTGTTTTATCAGATCTAAAACACTCGGCTATCGCCTCGTGTTTTAAATCTGATAAAACACTGCTTCCCATGTTTTACACCCCCCCGGTCGACCGTAGTTACAAGTACCCTGCTATCCGAACCGCGCAAGTTGTGGATTTGATAACATATATACAGATATGTAAACAGGTTTCAGAAGTACTTCCAGGTTATCATCTCGCGCGTAATTTCACGTGTAAATGGTGTCCATGCATGCCGAGATTAGCACCCTCACCGGGCTCCGGGCTCCGGGCCTTCGGCACTACGCCCGGGCTCGAGGATTATTCCACTCCACACTATTATTGACTTCTGGTGACGTGTCCACTCTATTCTGTTGTTTCACTCTACACTATTATTGACTTCTGGAGATGTTTTCACTTTATTCTATCATTCCACTTTATTCTATTATTGACTTCTTGTGATGTTTCCACTCTATTCTATTATTCCACTATACACTATTATTGCCTTCTGGTGATGTTTCCACTCTATTCTATTATTCCACTCTACACTATTTCACTCAATATTATTATTCCACTCTATACTATTATTTTGGCCTGATTATTAGGAATGTAAGAACACATACCACTTTTATATAACTAAACAAAAATACTTACCAAAAACAGTAATGTCAACTCGTTTTTCGTCAGTTAAAGTTCCACTTTGCGCTCGACAAATGTATGTCCCATTATTCTTCTTACTGACGTTTTTTATGTCCAGTAGCGCACTCACATATCCGTTTGTTATAGGTGTTGAATTGTTATCTTTAAGCCAATATGCAGTAGGAGAAGGATTGCCACCCACTCCAGAACAAATACATGAAACGTTTTCACCTTCTGTGATATTCACAGGAGTAGTACAGTTAATGTTAGCAACTGGCCGAACTAAAAAAAAAGAGAAAAAGTAATGAATGGTTAAAATTGGGTAGATATAAAAATTCCTACAATGTCAATAAGACTATTCAATTACTGCAGATTTTGTTTCATTCTGCAAATTGATCGCTTTGAACTGGTGATGTACCAATAAAACGCAATTGTTACTTAAACTGTAACCGAAAAATATCGCTGTAGAATACATGCGTACTTATTAGGAAATATTTACATAGAAAATAATACCTTAAAGTGCTTATGAAACGAAACTTAAATTTGTTTTATTTGAATGAACACTTACCTCAAAATGTAAAAGTAACCTCTTTTATGCAGTTTTTCGTTTCCTTGCTTTGTTGTTGAGATATTTCAGTTTGTTTGATAGGTAAAGTAAACAACTTGACGTCACATGTGCATAATGAGTTATCAGAGAAGGTTATATATCTTTGCTATTATCAAACATAATCACTTGAAAATCACACCCACATGCTTCCTTCGAATTAATTTGGTTTGATAATAGCAAAGATATATTATAACCTTCGCCGATAACTCATTATGCAGATGTGACGTCAAAATGTACTATTACTTCACTTTATACTATTATTCCACTCTATACTATTATTCCACTCTATACTATTATTTCACTCTATACTATTATTCCATTCTATACTATTATTCCACTCTATACTATTATTTCACTCTATACTATTATTCCATTCTATACTATTATTCCACTCTATACTATTATTCCATTCTATAGTATTATTCCACTCTATACTATTATTCCATTCTATACTATTATTCCACTCTATACTATTATTCCATTCTATACTATTATTCCACTCTATACTATTATTCTATTCTAAACTATTATTCCACTCTATACTATTATTCCACTCTATACTATTATTCCACTCTATACTATTATTCCATTCTATACTATTATTCCACTCTATACTATTATTCCACTCTGTACTATTATTCCACTCTATACTATTATTCCACTCTATACTATTATTCCACTCTATTCTATTATTCCACTCTATACTATTATTCCATTCTATACTATTATTCCACTCTATACTATTATTCCACTCTATACTATAATTCCACTCTATACTATTATTCCACTCTACACTATCATTCCGCTCTATACTATAATTCCACTCTATACTATTATTCCACTCTATGCTATTATTTCACTCTATACTATTATTCCATTCTATACTATTATTCCACTCTATACTATTATTCCATTCTATACTATTATTCCACTATATACTATTACTCCACTCTATACTATTATTCCACTCTATACTATTATTCCACTCTATACTATTATTCCACTCTATTCTATTATTCCACTCTATACTATTATTCCATTCTATACTATTATTCCACTCTATACTATTATTCCACTCTATACTATAATTCCACTCTATACTATTATTCCACTCTACACTATCATTCCGCTCTATACTATAATTCCACTCTATACTATTATTCCACTCTATGCTATTATTTCACTCTATACTATTATTCCACTCTATACTATTATTCCACTCTATACTATTATTCCATTCTATACTATTATTCCACTCTATACTATTATTCCATTCTATACTATTATTCCACTCTATACTATTATTCCATTAAATACTATTATTCCACTCTATACTATTATTCCACTCTATACTATTACTCCACTCTATACTATTATTCCACTCTATACTATTATTCCACTCTGTACTATTATTCCACTCTGTACTATTATTCCACTCTATACTATTATTCCACTCTATACTATTATTCCATTCTGTACTATTATTCCACTCTATACTATTATTCCATGCTATACTATTATTCCACTCTATACTATTATTCCACTCTATACTATTATTCCATTCTATACTATTGTTCCACTCTATACTATTATTCCACTCTATACTATTATTCCATTCTATACTATTATTCCACTCTATACTATTATTCCACTCTATACTATTATTTCATTCTATACTATTATTCCACTCTGTACTATTATTCCACTCTGTACTATTATTCCACTCTATACTATTATTCCACTCTATACTATTATTCCATTCTGTACTATTATTCCACTCTATACTATTATTCCATGCTATACTATTATTCCACTCTATACTATTATTCCACTCTATACTATTATTCCATTCTATACTATTATTCCACTCTATACTATTTCGCCCTGATTATTCGGATTGTAAGAACACGCACCAGTTTTATATAACTAAACAAAAATACTTACCAAAAACAGTAATCTCAACTCGTTGTTCGTCAGTTAAAGGTCCACTTTGCACTCGACAGGTGTACGTCCCATTATCGTTCATACTGACGTTTCTCTTGTCCAGTAGTGCACTCACATATCTCTTTGTTGAATTGTTATCTTTAAACCAATATGCTGTAGGAGGAGGATTGCCACCCACTCCAGAACAAATACATGAAAAGTTTCCTCCTTCAGTGACATTCACAGGAGTAGCACAGCTAACGTTAGCCACTGGCTGAACTGAAAAAGAGAAAAAATACTGAAATATAATATAAACATTTCTACAATGTCAATAAGAGTATTCAATTACTGCATAATTTGTTTCATTCTGCAAATTGATCGCTTTGGACTGGTGATGCACTAGTACAACGCAATTGTCATTTAAGGTAATTCCTCAGCTTTGCATTGCGCAGCTTTTCTGCGCATAATTCTGCAATACTAATTCAAGATCTATCCAAGTGTTAGTGACGAAAACACATGAAAATATCACTAAGGAGGCTAAATCAGCTAATTATTATTAACTATTATTAATTATTAATAATAACTTTGACAAGAAGTCACTAACTTAATTTTTGGGTTTTGAAAAAGATTAAAGATTTGTTATGCATTTTTTGTCACTAAATAGTTCATGTATAAGTATATCTAAAATATCTATATATTATATAAAATGTACTGACATGTAGCTTCATGAAGCTACAATTTCTCACCCATTCAAATACTAGGGACTTTAAGATCTACGACGTCAACCTCAACGACGGCGTCTTTTAAACAAAAGAATTATTTTTGCAAAACAAAGGGAATGACTAATTTTTAGTCCCAGAGTAATCTCAACACCCCGTCCTCGTTCTTTATACAACGCCACCTAGAGCATTTTCACGTCTTCAGGACGACGTCAACGGCCGAAAGACAGAACTACTGTTTGAGATTGACTTCAATACAGACACTACAATCATTTTAGCAATACTGGGGCGTTTTAGAAGTCATTAAACTAGCTTCAGATATCAAATATTATAGTCTGTTAACCGTGACTTCGTTAAATTGTAAAACGTATCTTGGTTTTTGACCGCCGTCGTCGTCCTAGTATTTTAAAGTCCACACTAACCCCATTGGACCGGGCTTAACTTCAGTGGTGAGAGGCAGCCACTTTATACTGCTAGAAATACATGAACGCAACAACCCCTCGCCCGTTTATATGTCGTCTTAGCCTTCTTTCTTTGGCCTTTTTCCATAGTAATATTAATTTACATTTTGGCTGAAATCAGGACATGATCGCTTAAAAATTATTTCGTAATCCAAACGAACTTATAATTTGCTGACGTAAATTTAAATAATTTGAATAATTTAACAGGTTAGTTACCAGTACCCTGCTATCCGAACCGCGCAAGTTGTGGATTTGATAACATATATCAGATATATAAACAGGTTTACTTTCAGGTTTTCATCTCGCGTGTAATTTCGCGTGTAAATGGTGACCACGCATGCCGAGATTACGCCCGGGCTCGGCGATTATTTCACTCTACACTATTATTGACTTCTGGTGATGTGTCCACTCTATTCTATTATTCCATTCTACACTATTCCACTCAATATTATTATTCCACTCTATACTATTCCACTCTATTCTATTCCACTCAATATTATTATTCCACTCTATACTATTCCACTCTATTCTATTATTCCACTCTACACTATCCACTCAATATTATTATTCCACTATACTATTCCATTCAATATTATTATTCCGCTCTATGCTATTCCACTCAATATTATTATTCCACTCTATGCTATTCCACTCAATATTATTATTCCACTCTATACTATTCCACTCAATACTATTATTCCACTCTATACTATTCCACTCTATTCTATTATTCCACTCTATACTATCCACTCAATATTATTATTCCACTATACTATTATTCCACTCAATATTATTATTCCACTCTATACTATTATTCCACTCTATTCTATTATTCCACTCTACACTATCCACTCAATATTATTATTCCACTATACTATTCCATTCAATATTATTATTCCGCTCTATGCTATTCCACTCAATATTATTATTCCACTCTATGCTATTCCACTCAATATTATTATTCCACTCTATACTATTCCACTCAATACTATTATTCCACTCTATACTATTCCACTCAATATTATTATTCCACTCTATACTATTCCACTCAATATTATTATTCCACTCTATACTATTCCACTCAATATTATTATTCCACTCTATACTATTCCACTCAATACTATTATTCCACTCTATACTATTCCACTCAATATTATTATTCCACTCTATACTATTCCACTCAATATTATTATTCCACTCTATACTATTCCACTCAATATTATTATTCCACTCTATACTATTATTCCACTCAATATTATTATTCCACTCTACTATTCCACTCAATATTATTATTCCACTCTATACTATTATTCCACTCAATATTATTATTCCACTCTATACTATTCCACTCAATATTATTATTCCACTCTATACTATTCCACTCAATATTATTATTCCACTCTATACTATTCCACTCTATACTATTCCACTCAATACTGTTATTCCACTCTACACTACTCCACTCAATACTATTATTCCACTCTATACTACTCTTTGGCCCTAATTATTCGGAATGTAAGAACACGCACCAGTTTTATAACTAAACAAGAATACTTACCAAAAACAATAATGTCAACTCGTCGTTCGTCAGTTAAAGGTCCACTTTGCACTTGACAAATGTATGTCCCATTATCGTTCTTACTGATGTTTTTTATGTCCAGTAGCGCACTCAGATATCCCTTTGTTATAGGTATTGCGTTGTTATCTTTAAACCAATATGCAGTAGGAGGGGGGTTACCACCCACTCCAGAACAAATACATGAAACGTTTTCTCCTTCTCTGACATTCACAGGAGTCGTACAGCTAATGTTAGCCTCAGGCCGAACTAAAAAAAAAGAGAAAAAGCAATGAATGGTTAAAATTGGATATATATAAAAATTTCTACAATGTCAATAAGAGTATTCAATTACTGTAGATTTTGTTTCATTCCGCAAATTTATCGCTTTGAACTGGTGAAGCACTATTAGTATAAATACACAGGTGATTATAGAAAATCACGCGCGCTGATTGGTCGAGCTACTTCGGATTAATTCTTGATAATCACCTACAGCGTTTATTCAAAATGGCCGCCAGCCAAAGTTGTCAATGCGACAGACAAGGAAATAAACAATTTTAAAGAAAATGCTCTTCCTAAAAGTACGAAATGTGTATTTATACTAAAACAATTATTCGCCTCAGGCTCAGTGAATATCGGTGAATAATCGACTTCGTCTCGGTTATTATACACCGATATTCACCTCGCCTTCGGCGAATAATTGTTAAGTAAAACGCAATTGTCACTGTAACCGGAAAATATCGTTGTAGAATACATGCGTACTTATTAGGAAATATTTACGTAGGAAAAAAATACCTTAAAGTGCTTATGAAACGAAACTTAAGTTTGTTTTTTTTGAACACTTAGCTTAAAATGTCAAAGTAATCTCTTTTGCAGTTTTTCGTTTCCTTGCTTTGTTGTTGAGATATTTCAGTTTGTTTGATAGGTAAATTAAACATCTGGACGTCACATATGCATAATGAGTTATCAGAGGTTATATATCTTTGTTATTATCAAACATAATCACTTGAAAATCACACCCACATGCTTCCTTCGAATTAATTTGGTTTGATAATAGCAAAGATATATTATAACCTTCTCCGATAACTCATTATGTACATGTGACGTCTAATTTGCATATCAAACAACTTGAAGTATATCTAAAACGAAACACTTCAAAAATGTTAGTTTGTAATTTTAAGTGTTCTTTCAAATAAGACAAACTTAATGGACCGAAAACTGTTGAGATACACTTTTAAAAAGGTTACTTGAGAGGTATATATTTTGCTCGAAAGTTTAGGAAATGTCGTTTCAGAAAACCAAAATTCAAAAACCTTTCGGGACCACACCCCTAACCCTAATCAGTAAGGAGCATGGGAACGAATTATTGATAGTCGACAATGTGATTGGTTACTTATATAGCCAATCAGGAAACTCGTTCATATTAGGTAGGCCTTTACTGGAAATGTCTCGTCACTTCAGCGTGGAAGGTCTATGAGGAGGACGTTACGAATTAAGTTTGCTCCTGGCTGCCGATAGCACTCACTACGCCAGTGCAACTATTCCGACTAACCCACGTTATAGACAGAACTACATCACAAAAGTAAAATGGAGTTTACAGCACTACCTGATGAGCCGTACTATTTTAGGAAAATAACAGTAAACATTGAAAAGCAAAAACGGATCCGGAAGTAAAGTGGTGCAATTGTCGCTGACGTATTTATCCAACCGTCAATCACTGCACGAAAAAGTTGAGGTCAAACATGGAGACTGTTTTGGACGTCAGCTTCAGTTTTGTATGGCTTGAAAATAAAACTCTATTGTCTGCTTTGTACGTAAACGTTGATTTGTTTCTGTTCTTTTGAAATGGCTATAATGGCTATACGTATCCCCCAAACTCCTTTCTTAAGTCTTTTTTGTCAAAAAAATAATCCCCGAGCCCGGGCGTAGGGCTCGTGTACAGAGGTCTTCCGTTCTGTTGTTCTTTGTCGCATGTTACCAATACGAAGCTTCCAAAACCAAAACTATAGCTCGTCCACCATGTTGAATCATGGTGTACGTGTTTTAGTAAGAGATTATTCTATAAGCTTAAATGACCGCGTGTAAACTTGTCAAATTAAAAAAATGTTAATCTGAGAGTAATCTCTTGCTCTGTACATCTAATCCTATCATGTTTTACTCAATCCACAGAATGCGTGCGTAACTCAATTGCTATAAGAAAGATCGATGTGAAATGGTGAAATAAGTCTACTCACCAAGAACAGTAACGTCAACTCGTTTTTCTTTCTTTAAATTACCACTTTGTACACGACACACGTATGTCCCATTCTTGCTAATGTTACGCAATGTCAAAATGTTATCCACGGTAGTCAACTTATCATCATCCTTTAACCACATTATGCTAGGAGGAGGACTGCCTTCGTTTCCAGAACATTTACAGGAAAAATTCTTTCCCTCTTCAATAGACACAGAAGTATTACAAGCAACGTTAACAACTGGTTTATCTGAAACAAAAGAATCATTTAAGAATTAGTCACTGAGGGAATCATATAAATAACAATTATTTATTTACTAGAAACATATAATTTTTGTAAATATCCTTCCTGATAAGAAAACGTTAATTGCAACCCCCTTTCGCTTTGGGGTCTGGAAGTAGCCACTCCCGTCGGAAAGATCAAAATATAGTTTTAATTATAGTAGAATATTTGACATAGGAAAATTTGTTTAAATATAATTTTATGAAGAAAAAGGTAATGAGGAACAAAGACAAATTTAAGGTTACTGATATAACTGGATACAAGACTGCAGCAAAACATTTAGTCATTTTACGATCGCAAACAAAAAATAGCGCTTCTGTTTATTTAAGTTCTCATTCCAATTCGAAATGCTATAAGCGAACAACTATTTACTATAATGCTCTGAAAATTGGCAGTTTGGTAGATAAATATCACAGCAAGAAAAGTGTCTGGGTTTGTAAAAATTCCGAATACTTTTAGAGTTATCGAATTTTTACTATTACAGCTAAAACACAATCAAAAAGCAGGATTTGGTAAAATACGATCCGAAAAATAATAAATTAGGATAGCACTGCGCACGCGTGGGTTTTTTTACGACTGGCGAATACAACAATGGCGGAGAAACGGAAAGGAGCGATCAATTTCCTTCTCGAAACAACGACCAACTAGGCTTAGCTGCATGGCTAATTAAATATGGTCTGGACGGAAGGATTTATTGTCTGCCTAACGGAAGGCGCGAATAAATATTAAAAGCTGTACATTCAACTTTAATAATGTCTGAATATCTCACTCTCGAGCCTTTAATAACTTCATGCTGCCATAGCATTGACTTACATGAAGTACTTCCTTTACAATTTTGGCTTCGGTGGTTTGTCGTGATCAATCGTTGAATTCTGTGTTTTGATTGGTTCCGAAGGCATTCTATTGTTAACTTACATTAACTTAACTTAACAGCGCGACAAGAATATATCTACCTGCTTCGCAGTAGATACAATAAAAATCAAAATTAACAGTGATTGCATATAAACAGGGAAACTCGAACAGTATTGATACTAAATGCCCGCGATTACTGAGAGCGGCTGCTCTATATTTTTACCGTAAGCTTAAATTTTTCGGTCTTTTTAAATTTGTCGGTTTTCTTTCGTTATTGCTTTTTCCTCTTTTCGAGTTACGGTTTGACGGGTTTTCTTCTACTCAAGATGTTGTTCTGCTTATATATACATAAACCTTGATTTGTTTCTGTTCTTTTGAAAGGGATAAACGTATCCCCCAAAACTCCTTTCTCAATCTTTTTGTCAAGATTCAAGAGTATATTATGTTGTTAGTTCAAATCTTTTTGTCAAGAACTATATTGTTCCCAGTGCCCTACAATGATAAACGCGCATAGTCCGTCCACACATATATACAAATAAGTATTCAGATCACAAGGAATTTGTTCGCATATCAACTTTGTCCACGCTCGTAAAAAGACTCCACGCGTGTCGAGATTAGCACTCACCGGGCTCCGGGTCTTCGGCCCTACGCCCGGGCTCGGGAATTATTCCATGTTTCCACTCTTCTATTATTATACTCTATATTATTATTCCATTCTACTATTATTAACTTCTGGCGATGTATCCACTCTTATACTATTATTGACTTCTGGTGATGTTTCCAGTCTATACTATATTATTCCACTGTACACTATTATTGACTTCTGGCGATGTTTCCAGTCTATACTATATTATTCCACTCTATACTATTATTGACTTCCGGTGATGTTTCCACTCTATTCTATTATTCCACTCTATACTATTATTAACTTCTGGCGATGTATCCACTCTTATACTATTATTGACTTCTGGTGATGTGTCCAGTCTATACTATATTATTCCACTCTACACTATTATTGACTTCTGGTGATGTTTCCAGTTATTGACTTTTGGTGATGTTTCCACTCTATTCTATTATTCCACTCTATACTATTATTGACTTCTGGTGATGTGTCCACTCTTATACTATTATTGACTTCTGGTGATGTTTCCAATCTACTATATTATTCCACTCTACACTATTATTGACTTCTGGTGATGTTTCCAATCTACTATATTATTCCACTCTACACTATTATTGACTTCTGGTGATGTTTCCACTCTATTCTATTATTCCACTCTATATTATTATTGACTTCCGGTGATGTTTCCACTCCATTCTATTATTTCACTCTATACTATTATTGACTTCTGGTGATACTATTCTATTATTCCACTCTATACTATTATTGACTTCTGGTGATGTTTCCACTCTATTCTGTTATTCCACTCTACACTATTATTGACTTCTGGTGATGTTTCCACTCTATTCTGTTATTATTCCACTCTGTACTATTATTGACTTCTGGTGATGTTTCCACTCTATACTATTATTCCACTCTACTATTATTCCACTCAATATTATTACTCCACTCTATGCTATACTATTATTCCACTCTATACTATTATTCCACTCTATACTATTATTCCACTCTACTATTATTCCACTCAATATTATTACTCCACTCTATGCTATACTATTAGTCCACTCTATACTACTATTTCACTCTATACTATTATTCCACTCTATACTATAAGTCCACTCTATACTATAAGTCCACTCTCTACTATAACTCTATATTATAATTCCACTCTATACTGTTATTTCGCCCTAATTATTCGGAATGTAAGAACACGCACCAGTTTTATAACAAAAATACTTACCAAAAACAGTAATGTCAACTCGTTGTTCGTCAGTTAAATTTCCACTTTGCGCTCGACAAATGTATGTCCCATTATCGTTCTTACTGACGTTTTTTATGTCCAGTAGTGCACTCAGATATCCCTTTGTTATAGATTTTGAATTGTTATTTTTAAGCCAGTATGCAGTAGCAGGAGGATTGCCACCCACTCCAGAACAAATACATGAAACGTTTTCTCCTTCTGTGATATTCACAGGAGTAGTACAGCTAATGTTAGCAACTGGCCGAACTAAAAAAGAGAAAAAGTATTGAATGGTTAAAATTGGCAAATATAAAAATTTCTGGAGTGTTGATAAGAGCATTCAATTACTGCATAATTTGTTTCACACTGCAAATTGATCGCTTTGAACTGATGAAGCAGTAGTAAAATGCAATTGTCACTTAAACTGTAACCGAAAAATATCGTTGTAGAGTACATGCGTACTTTTATTAGGAAATATTTACATAGGGAGAAAACCACCTTAAAGTGCTTATGAAACGAAACATAAGTTTGTTTTATTTGAAAGAACACTTAGCTTAAATTGTCAAAGTAACATGTTTTGCAGTTCTTCGCATCCTTGCTTTGTTGTTGAGATATTTCAGTTTATTTGATATGTAAATTAACCTCTTGACATCGCATGTGCATAATGAGTTTTCGGAGGTTATACATCTTTGCTATTCTACAAACATAATCACTTGAACATTCTACATGTTTGGTGTTGTGGGAGAAACACACCCACATGCTTCCTTCAAATTGATTTGGTTTGATAATAGCAATGATATATAACTTTTCTCATTAACTCATTATGCACATGTGACGTCAAAATGTTTAATTTACATATCAAACAACTTGAAGTATATCTAAAACGCAAAAGTAAAGTGTTCTTTCAAATAAGACAAATTTAAAGTGCAAATGAAACGAAAATTAAGTTTGTCTTATTCGAAAGAACACTTAAAATGATAGAGTAACATCTTTTGCAGTTTTTCGTTTCCTTGCTTCGTTCTAAAGATATTTCAGTTTCTTTGATATGCAAATTAAACATTTTGAAGTCATGACGTGCATAATGAGTTATCGAAAAAAGTTATATAGCTTTGCTATTATCAAACCAAATTAATTCAAAGGAAGCATGTGGGTGTGTTTCGCCCAGAACACTAAACTTGTAGATTTTGAAGTGATTATATTTGACAATAGCAAAGATATATAACGTTTTTCTATAACTCATTATGCGCGTCATGACGTCAAAATGTTTAATTTGCATGTCAAACAAACTGAAATATCTCAAGAACGAAGCAAGGAAACGAAAAACTGCAAAAGATGTTACTCTATCATTTTAAGTGTTCTTTTAAATAAGACTGACTTAATTTTCACTTCATTTCCACTTTAATGGACCGAAAACTGTTGAAATACACTCTTTGGTGATTTAAGACGTATATATTTTGCTCAAAAGTTTAGGAATTACGTTTCAGAAAATCAAAAATTCAAACACCTTTCGGGACCACACCCCCAACCCTCCAGAAATGTCAGGTCATTACCTACCTATACTAAGAAGGCTTCTGATTGGTTTAGATAACCTAACCCACACCTTCCCTTAACCCTAATCAGTAAGGAGCATGGGAACGAATTGATAATCGACAATGTGATTGGTTACTTATATAGTCAATCAGAAAATTCGTTCATATTAGGTTAGCCTTTACTGGAAATGTCTCGTCACTTCAGCGTGGAAGGTCTACGAGGGGGACGTTACGAGTTAAGTTTGCTCCTTGCTGCCGATAGCACTCACTACGCCAGTGCAACTATTCCGACTAACCGACGTTATAGACAGAACTACATCACAAAAGTAAAATGGAGTTTACAGCACTACCTGATGAGCCGTACTATTTTAGCAAAAATCACAGTAAACATTGAAATCATTATTTATCCAAGCAATTTGTGAAGAGAGGCAGTATAAGTGGACGTTGAACTCGAAATTCGCAATCCTTGAACATTCCTTTATACAAAAGTGCCACCGGCCAAAGAACGTTTTATTATCGCGCCGTTTCACTCTGAAACGCTCTCCCAGTGAACATTAAATCTAGCGCATCAATACATATTTTTAAAAGTAAACTTCGAAGACATCTTTTAGAAACTTGTTCTTAATTTTGCCACTGACTTTTTGTTTTCAATTTTTTTTTTTTTTTTCATTTATTTATTTATTTTTTTAATTTTTTTTTATTTTCATTTATTTATTATTTTTTTATTTAAAATTTTTTTTTTTAAATGATTTTAATTATTTATAATCTATTGTACCTCATTATGTAACATATATTTATATAAATTTAGTAATTGTAATTGACTCTGAAAAGCCCCCCTGGGGAGAGTTCAATAAAGTATTGTATTGTAAAAGTAAAAACGGATCCGGAAGTAAACTGGAGAAATGGTCGCTGTCGTATTTATCCAACCCAGTGAACTCTACAGTACCTGGAAGGTATCGACTACAGTCAACCACTGGACGAAAAAGCGAGGCCAAATATGGAGACTGTTTTGAACGTCAGTTTCAGGCCCCTGCGCGGGCATTTTGGACGTTAGCTTCAGTTTTGTATGGCTTGAAGATAAAACTCTATTGTTGTGCTTATACATAAACGTTGATTTGTTCATAGTCAATAAATATATGGTCTGGAATCTCAGCAAACTTCAAAGCGCCTATAATGAGCTGTGATTTTATGTTGAACCGTCCCTTACACCGTGCACATCCTTTGTTTTAGGTTTATTAATATTTAAATAGCACGGTTGAGTGATTGAACTGAAACGTTGCTATTGGATAATTCGTTCATTATACTAAAATACAATGTGTTCAGTGACCGTGCACCGTGCACAAAAATGCAAAGGCGAACAAAAAGATAGAACAAAGACTTTAACTGAGTTTCCAGACCAGATTATGACTTCTTTCTGTTCTTTTAAAAAGGATATACGTATCACAGAAATACCTTTCTCAAGTCTTTTTGTGAAGAATAAATTATGTTGTTAGTGAAATCTTTTTGGTCGACAACTATATTGTTGTTCGCAGTGCCCCACAATCTTAACCGCGTCCACACATATATACAAATAAATATTCAGATCACAGAAATTTGTTCGCATATCACACTTGTCCATGCCTGTAAAATGACTCCACGACTGTCGAGATTAGCACCCTCACCGGGCTCCGGGCCTTCGGCCCTACGCTATTCCACTCTATACTATTATTGACTTCTGGTGATGTTTCCACTCTATTATTATTATTCCGTTATTGGAGGTTTTGCCTCTGTCGGTATTCCCTGCCATTGTTTATGTGTATGTCTGTTTTAGTGTAATTGTATATTTTAGTTTATGTCTTGTCTATAATCTTGTGCTGGCGAAGCTTATAAATAAATAGATAAATAAATAAATTCCACTGTATATTATTATTTCACTCACCACTATTATTTTGCCCTGATTATTTGGAATGTAAAAACACATATATAACTAAACAAAAATACTTACCAAAAACAGTAATGTCAACTCGTTGTTCGTCTTCGTCAGTTAAAGTTCCACTTTGCGCTCGACAAATGTATGTCCCATTATCCTTCTTACTGGCGTTTTTTATGTCCAGTAGTGCACTCAGATATCCCTCTGCTATAAGTGTTGAATTGTTATCTTTAAACCAATATGCAGTAGCAGGAGGATTGCCATTCACTCCAGAACAAATACATGAAAAATTTCCTCCTTCTGTGATATTCACAGGAGTAGTACAGCTAATGTTAGCAACTGGCCGAACTAAAAAAAGAAAACGTACTGAATGGTTAAAATTCGGTAAATATAAAAATTTCTACAATGTCAATAAGAGTATTCAATTACTGCATAATTTGTTTCATTCTCCAAATTGATCGCTTTGGACTGGTGATGCACTAGTACAACGCAATTGTCATTTAAGGTAATTCCTCAGTTTTGCATTGCGCAGCTTTTATGCGCATAATTCTGCAATATTAATTCAAGATGTATCTACACAAGGTTAAAGCTTGAACATGGAGCATTATTCCCTATCATTTTATTTATGTACGAAACCACGCAACAAATCCTTAATCTTTTTCAAAACCCAAAAATTAAGTTAGTATCTTATTATTATTAGTTGATTTAGCCTCCTTAGTGATGTTTTTATGCGTTTTCGTCACTAACACTTAGCTTACGAAGATACTCGGTGTATCCCACTTTTTTCTCAATCAGTATTATTTTCTTGCACCAGCTTTATAGCATATATGAAAGAACAGAGAAAACATCACTTCGGGAATTTGAAATATCATACGTTTTTCGTTCTTGCAGCTTCAAAAAAAACATGTAGCAAGAAAGAATGTGGACATTCTCATATCGCAAAATGTTTCTCGATTCTTAGTTTCGTCAAATTTTCTTCCATTATTTGTTGCCACTAAATAGTATAAATCATATATAAGTACGTCTAAAATATTAAATATTTATCCAGTCAGTATAAACTAATTGGTGCTTTTCTGAAGGATTTTTCAGGATAACAAAACGAAATCAAAAGTTAGTCAAAATAGCTACAAATTAGGAAAACATCATGATTTACTGGCAGTTGTATTTTCTAAACGAGTTCGGTGACCCCAACTTTTTTTTTCTATTTTACTATGAACATATCACAAACTTTAATACTGAGGAGTTTCAGCAACTTTTCACTTCTGTAGAAAAAAAACACCTTAAAGTGCTTATGAAACGAAACTTAAGTTTGGTTTGTTTGAAATGATACCATGATCGCCTCGGATTCTTTTGTCCTCCGAGGGAATGTAAACCTCGTATTTCCCTCATTCCTCATGCAAGAGGGAAATTTTTCCTTTGTCTTCTAATTTTCCCGTGCATGTTGATGAGGGAAAATTAGAAGACAAAGAAATCCTTCGTCTTCTTCTAAATTTCCCGCTTGCATATATTTTCCCTCATCAACATGCACGGAAAAATTAGATGCAACTTCTCTGACCAACCGTGTAAATTTCCTGTCGGTAAGATTCTCAAAGTTTTCCTCGGCGATCATAATATTACAAAGTAATACCATGACTTTTTGGGAAATTGGCGATTAAATTTCCCCTTTGCCTCGGGAAGATTTGTAAATGTCCTCGGGCCGTACAAGTCATGTTATTACTTATAAGAACATTTAGCTTAAAATGACAAAGTAACATCTTTTGCAGTTTTCCGTTCCCTTGCTTCGTTCTTGAGATATTTCAGTTTGTTTGATATGCAAATTAAACATTTTGACGTCGCATGTGCATAATCAGTTATTGGTGAAGGTTAATTTTTGCTATCCTACAAATATAATCACTTGAAATTCCACATGTTTGGTGGTGTGGGAGAAACACACCCACACGCTTCCTTCGAATTAATTTGGTTTGGTAATATCAGCGATGTCATGTATAACCTTCTCCGATAACTCATTATGCACATGTGACGTCAAACTGTTCAGTTTGCATATCAAACAATTTGAAATATAGCTACTGTAGAACGAAATTATCTTAAAGGGTATTGGCAATAAAAAATAAGTTTGTCTCATTTGAAAGAACTCGTCAAACGGTATAAGAAGACCCGTATCTGTTTTGATTTTGGAAATATTTCGACCAAAGACAGCGTGCTGTGCGCCTTCTTGTTGTGATATTGGGTGTAATTAACTAGGAAATTGGTGACGTCACAAGCATGGTAAACCTGATGAAACTACTCCTGGGTGACCAGATTCCCATGGAAGGCTTCTTAAATGTTGTGGGTCAATTTAAAATGGAAATAGCGCAACAAAAAATCGAGTTTCTAGCTCATAATGTCATAAGGTTGGCAAGATAAAAATCTCACTATACCCCGGTTATGTCGTCACATGCATAATTTTGCATATCGAAAATAATTCCAAGATGGCGGACAGTACGCTGTCTTTAGTCAAAATATTTCTAAAACCAAAACAGATACGGAAAAATTGTAAAAGGTCTTCCTATACCACTTGACGAGTTCTTTCAAATGAGATAAACTTAATTTTTATTGCCAATACCCTTTAAAAGCATTATTTTGGATAAAATATATTCAAAAAG
This sequence comes from Corallium rubrum, assembly GCA_964035015.1. NCBI lineage: Eukaryota > Metazoa > Cnidaria > Anthozoa > Scleralcyonacea > Coralliidae > Corallium > Corallium rubrum. Next base: position 1,631,068 of record CAXIUP010000214.1, on the reverse strand, counting down.
AAAACAAAACTATTGGTACTAAATTGTTCATTTGTTGCCTCCTTTTGTTTTGTTAATGTATCTGCTTTGACAATTCTTCGCCAACTCTATTGGAAATGAGGTACTTTTAATATCTATTTTACTATACGTATCACTTCTAGGAAAACATTGGTATAAAATAATAATTGGTATAATAATAGAAAAATATTGGTATAATAAGTATCAAGTATATACAGTGATGGTCTTTCCCTGCTGGCAGAAGTAGGAAGGAGGAAGCCTTTGCAAACATCCGAGTGTAGAAAATATACATTTTAAGACCAAACTAGGACCAGTTGCGAAAAATGCAACAACACAGGCCTTCCGGCAGGAATTGAACCCACGACCTTGCGATTCTAGTGCAATGCTCTGACCACTGAGCCACGGCGGCCGTTGGCGAGAGCTTGATCGCAAGTTATGTATACATTAAGGTGGTAATGCCAGGAGAGAATTGGATTTATTGGAAGTAATATTGGGCATTTCACTCAATTACAGTGCCCAATATTACTTCTAATAAACCCAATTCTCTCCTGGCATTACCACCTTATTATATATACAGAACTCTCGATCAAGCTCTCGGCAACGCCCTCCGTGGCTCAGTGGTCAGAGCATTGCACTAGAATCGCAAGGTAGTTGCATTTTTCGCAACTAGTCCCAGTTTGGTCTTAAAATGTATAAATTCTACACTCGAATTTTCCTTCACTAAAAATCCCCAGAACATGCTATGTAATCGAGTGAAATGCACAATATTACTGCAAACATCCGACGCTTTGTTTGATGTAGCCGCCGTCCATGATCTTGGACGCGTCAAACCAGTTTTGAAAACAGGTTTGGTATAACATACATTCTGATTGGCTACTGAGCGTGCTTACGCAATGCCAACGAGTTGAGTTGTTTACGTGGTTGCGCTAGAGTGTAACAATTAGCGTTCCTGAGCCAGTTGAGCTTCTGTAACCTTGTTTTTATCTCTTAATTTACTATTCAAAACATTTTTCCGCAAAGAAATAAAAAGACTTTGTCACAGAGGTGGTATAAAGCTTTTTACGGTGTTTGGGAAGTTAAAAGATGACTCACAGAGCTGGTGAAACACTCGGCCATTGCCTTGTGATGTTCACGCATATCTCGCGTTTCTGAACTTCGTTGCCAAGGTAACTTCGCGCATGCGCTACCGGGAAAGTGTCGGATGTTGGATCTTTTCTCTGGAGACCTCTGCTATCAGGGAATGATGGTCTTTTCGAAGTATCACATGTACATGTATGAAACACCGCTGCCAAACGTTTGCGCATGCGTGAATTCGCTGAGTAAACATTGTAAGAGAAGTGGGAACTAACCGTGGCGACAACAACCAGCAGTGAAGACTAAGTAAGACTCGACTATTCATTTGTGTTTTAAAAAAGGGATAAAGAAAATTACAAAGGGGTAAATTCAGAATATGTTACAATATTGACAAGGAAGCCATGCACAAATTACCTACCTTATCTTTTTGGTAGTATGCTTATAATTTTAACTTTGTGTCGGACTCTCGGACCAGTCCAAATATTTCAGTGTTTTCTCGCCCATTTTCCGAGGACGAGCTCGGACGTCACACATGCGCAAAACGTTTGGCAGCGGTGTTCATGTATGATAGGATGGGTCATGAAATGTTTTCAATAATCCGTGGTGGGCCATGAAATTTTGTTGAGTTTCTCAGGATGGGCCACCGAAATGTTTTTGGAAAATGTCATTTTTCCCTCTGGTCCACCCTAGAAGTTACTTTATGATTTGTCCCTAAACTATTATGAATCATATGAGTATTAGACCACTCAAAATCTACTTCTCAGTCTAAGAAGCACGGCTGGGGGTCAACAAGGTATCGTGCAAGTTTTCAGACTAAATTACAGTGTCTATTCAGTCTATACACAGGGTATGTGTACGAAGTTGGTATTTATCTTGGCGATATCCAACAACGTGACTTCTGTGTGCATTTTGATTGTTTATACACGCAGATGGCATCAGATCACGTCAGCAGCTTGTTTTTCTTATTTCATGATTTAAAATCCTTCAATAAACCACTTGAATTTTTATTGTATAAAACAAATAGATTACATTTTCCCGTGTGCGTGTACTGTAATCAGGTCACAGAAGACGTCACAGCGTGTAAAGTCACACTACTCAACTTCGTCTCGTGTCATACGTTTTTTCTCTTTACACGCTGTGACGTCATCTGTGACCTATTAAGCCCTAATCAAACGAGAACGCACGTCATAGCCAGTTGGCAGTCAGAATTTCTGTGGCGGTCGTTCGAACACCCAAATTAACAAAATAAAGGTTTCATGAGTGTTTTAAACAGTTTTAACTTTGTCACGGTACATGATATTTTCGGGAAACTATTCAGAGCGGCTGGCTGAGAAAGCGTGACTGCCAAATTGCGATGAATTGCGTTCTCGTTTGATTACGGCTTTACAGTACACACACGCAGAAGAATGTGATATATTTGTTAAGTAATATTTCATAAACGAGTGGGATTGTTTTAGCATGGGTTACAAACACGAGAGGACAATGAAAATCACGAGGCCGTTAACCGAGTAATTGTTAACCGAGTAATTTTCATTGTTCTCTAGTGTTTGTAAAACGTGAGAGAATAATGAAAATCCCGAGACTGCAAGCCGAGTGATTTTTATTGTTTTCGAATGTTTTACAAACATGAGAGAACATTGAAAATTACGAGGTAATAGGCCGAGCGATTTTTGTTGTTCTCGAGTGTTTGCAACCCCTGGTAAAACACGATACACGAGTTTATGAAATAGCTTCTCAATCGTCAATTATAGTAGAGGGACTTGGTGATATTTAACAATTATTCGCCGAAGGCGAGGTGAATATCGGTGAATAATAACCGAGACGAAGTCGAGGTTATTATTCACCGATATTCACTGAGCCTGAGGCGAATAATTGTTTTAGTATAAATACACATTTTCGTACTTTTAGGATCAGCATTTTCTTTAAAATTTTTAATTTCCTCGTCTGTCGCATTGACAACTTGGCTGGCGGCCATTTTGGATAAACGCTGTAAGTGATTATCGAGAATTAATCCGAAGTAACTCTACCAATCAGCTTGCGCGATTTTCTATAATCACCTGTGTATTTATACTAATGGTACATATTAGATTAGACAATGGTTTCACGTTGAATTTATAATTTTAAAATGTGGTAATAAACGGTTCTTTGTTTGTGCCGTTTATTATCTGATTTCTTAATTATGAATTCAGTTAGGGCGACCTTACCTGGTTTCAAAACTCATACACATGACCAAATATTTTCCTCTGATTGGTTTATTAGCTCATGAATTATTAAGGAGTTTGAGAATTATTTCGGACGCGTCTTATAGACTACGTTTACACGGTACCGGACGAATTCGGAACCGTACTCGAATTTGCAAGGTACTACCTGTTTACACGGAGTCGTGCACTGTCAGGCGCTGCCGGACGTATTGTACACTAATCTCATACCCAGACTCATTTGAGAGTTTTTGCTATCGTGCGTATGCGCAGACGATCTGTCCCTATGCGGAATATAATATTCTTCTTATATCCAATCCTCTACCGCGCTATCCGTGCAAATACTAGACCGGTTTCGGCGTTTACACCGAATTCGGAACCGTGCAGGTTAAAAACACCTGAATTTTTCAGGTCTCGAATTCGTCCAGTTTCGTGGGTCTTGTGTAAACGGAAGACAGAGTCGTACAAATTCGAGTAGGGTTGTGAATTCGTCTGGTACCGTGTAAACGGGGCCTTAATTAAGTCGCGACTTATTTTCTCTCGTTTAAATGGCCTTAATGTCCGAAATGTGCACGTCCGTAAGGTTACAGCACAGTGACATGACGGGCGATTTCAAGCTCTCTTCAAAATCAGCAGGAAACTATATGGTGGTTAATGTGAACAGGAAGATACCTTTTATTTTTTACGACTGGTATATATAAGATACTGAATGAAACCTGCACTAAAGTACTGAGTGCGAGGCTAAGATGCAAAGGTTTTAAAAATTAAAAAGACTTACTCAATATACTGGACACCGAGAGAAGTTAAACACTTTGACTTCGAGCGCACTCGAAGGATGATGATGATGATGATGATGATGCACTTTGATGAATATCTAACAAACTATTGTAAATGTTCGGCAAGGTATTGCGAAAATACCATTGACTTTTTGAACTAGTATTTATAGGGACGTTCGTCTGTAACCAGCGAACCACTTAGCTACTGAGCTTTATTTGCAAAGCGAAGATTACAAATGTAAACAGGTTTGACCGGTTAACAAATGTATGTCAAATAAGCTAAAGGGTGGTCGAGTATAAACATGCAGGACTCTTAACCAACGTCATACATTAAATTTTGCAGAAGTGCGAGACTGGCTTTTAGTGAAATTTTAACTATACCTTAAACGACCTAACGCCCCCCCCTATACCTTAAACGACCTAACGCCCCCCCCCCCCCCTCAAAAGAAAAAAGTAAAAAATACGGCCTTCGGAATATACAAGCATCAAGAATTTCAGTTTTCGGCCCAATTATGACGCACTATGCGATAGAATCAAAGGTCAAGTGAGCACCAATTAAGTCAGTGCCATTGTTGTGGCTCATAAATATTCTTTGTTAACAATGGCACTGATTTAATTGGTGCTCACTTGACCTTTGATTCTTTCCCACAGTGGACCGAAAACTGAAATTCTTGATGCTTGTATTAGTGCAGAAATTCAAGTTCTTCCCTAAAACCTAAGCCCCAGGCTTATTACCGGAAGTTTGCGGTAAACTACCATCTTTTAATATTTTAACATTTGGAACATTAATTTTACAAATTTTATGTGTCGAAGGCCGACTCGAAAGCATTAGCTACTTTGGTCACCCCAGCATATTTGTGTATTTCTGTCTATTTTTTCTTAGAAACTGTAAACTATGTGTGCAAATAAAATTTGAGTCCAGCCAAAAACGTATTTATGCCCGCGAACATCAACTCTATGTTGTTGTATTATAACTGTGCGTCATTTCCCCCAAGTCATTTGCCCACCATCAGCATAACAATAACATACGCAGTGCATATAATTTACTACGCATTATACAACACCCTAAGAAAAACGAACAATCTGATTGGCTAAGAACTATGCGTTATTAAAGTACACATGCACAGCTGACGTAACGAAGTCGCAAAAAAGTTTGTTTTGTAAAAATTTGATCAAATTACACGTTTGAAGATGTAACTTGCTACAAAATAAAGTGCATTTCAACTGTCTGAAGATTACACATATCACTCAGTGATGAGAGACACGGCCATCAAGTCGTTGTCCGACGACATCGCTATCTACTCCGCAGCTTCAGAAATTTTCTGATATAATTTCCATTCCCCTTCATGGAAATACTGTTCAGCCATACAAATCCAAGAGATTAGCCATTGACAACAAGATTTCCGAACGCAGAACATATAATTTCGCTGGTTAGTACGCGTGTTTCTCGGCCTTCTCCAACAATAAATGCTTTCCCAGCTGAATTTGAAGCATAAGAAGCGTCCAAATATACATTGGACAGCAAGATCCCGTCCAGAAGAACTAATCTGTTTGTTCAACGATAAATATTTTGGCTAGAAATGCCGACGAAGACACGAAGTTTGAATAAACTTTCAATTTGTCATGATCATGATTTGCATAAATTATACGTGACGTACCCGGAAGCTGAAAAATTAGCCAATCAGGACAGGCTTTTTTCTTCTGTCGCCCAATCAGATTACTTTATTTGTATAGATCACTTATGACGTAATTAAACCTGAATTGAATTTCAATAACTCTGCCGGTTCGATGATTCAAAAATATCAAACATTTCTTATTAAAATAATAAAATTTGATGTATAAAACGAATAGGTGACATTTTTCGTGCGTGTGTACTGTAATAACGCACAGAAGACGTCACATCGTGTGAAGAATAACAGTCACGTCATTCGACTGCGTCTCGTGGCGTACGTTTTTGTTCTTTACACGCTGTGACGTCATCTGTGCGTTATTACAGTACACACGCACGGAAAATGTCATCTATTTGTTAAATACAAAGAGATTATTAACCAAGAACAAGGTATTGTCAAGAGCGATATACTTATTGTATAAAAATTAGTGTGAAATCAAGAGGGAAATTTATCCTTTGTCTTCTAATTTTCCCGTGCATGTTGATGAGGGAAAATTAGAAGACAAAGAAATCCTTTGTCTTCTTCTAAATTTCCCGCCTGCATATATTTTCCCTCATCAACATGCACAGGAAAATTAGATGCAACTTCTCTGATCAACCGTGTAAATTTCCTGTCGGTAAGATTCTCAAAGTTTTCCCCGGCGATCATAATATTACAAACTAATAACATGACTTGAGGGAGATTAGCGATTAAATTTCCCCTTTGCCTCGGGAAGAATTGTAAAAGTCCTTGGGCCTGCGGCCCTTGAACTTTCACAAATCTTTCCTCGGCGGCGGGGAAATTTAATCGCTAATTTCCCTCAAGTCATGTTATTACTTATAATAATATATCATACACGAGAAGCCGTTTATTATCTGATTTGAAAACACCAAGAAGTGTTTTGAATAACGAGGCGATAGCCGAGTTTTTTAATTCACTTCGAGGTGTTTTTAAATCTGATAATAAACGTCTTTCGAGTGTATGGTATAGCTTCTCAAACAAACCAGTATTTAAAGAGATATTTGAGGTAAAACTTGTCTTAACTTATGGGCGTTTATTACCACATTTCACAACAACGTCTCGGTAACTGATTAAGATTTGAGAAAGCCATATAATAAATGGAGATATTTGGCGAGAAATCCAGTGTATACGTGGTGACGTTACAAGACTAGTACGAACATGCATACCAGACCAGTCATTGAGACCCACACATGTCACAAGGTGATCACATTTTAATTAAAAAAGGTTTTCCATTTCTAAACAATTGTATATTTACGTACCTTGAATAATCACAGAGAACGTTTCTGACACGGATTTTGAACGACTTCTGGCCTCCACCGTAAATGTTCCATTATCAGATAATTTGGTGTTTTTTAACACTAAAGTTGCTCGTCCTTCAAGGGAGGCTCTTGGATCAATGATATCCAAATTACCACCTCGGATCTGTTCAACCAATATGTTTTCATCAACTTTCCACAATACTCCCACACCACCAGTACCATTGAAGATATAGGTCGCATTAAGTATCAGTGTCTTTCCCAAATCAACAAAACTTGTATCAGGAGATATTCGCACAATTGTCACAGATTGAACTATATCATGTAGAAAGAAGACATGATTGTAATAGTATATGTGAAGAGCAATGTCCGAAAGCTACTGTACTTACAAGAAGCAATTGTTATAGCAAAACAATCCTAATACTAAATCATTTAGATTGCTATTTCTGTTCTCACCTACATTATATATCGAATGCATTATATATCACCTACATTATATATCCTATCCCAATAAAACAAACGCACACATGCATAAATGTTATTGACATTTTATTTATTCCCACCAAAGAGGATTTTCAGTGACAATGATTTTAAAATAAGTAAAAATAGACAACTAAATTAACAAATCGAAATTAATAAATATGTTTACCATTAAAATTTTATACATGCTCTATTTTAAAAAGTCACAAATTAATTATAATAATAATAATAATAATATTTTAACAGAGAGCCCATGTCACCGAAGTGTTTTTCAATGGGGCCCTGTGTAACATAAATGAAATAAGTAAATACAAGATAATAAAAAATAGATATGATTACATATTAGTAGCAGTTAAGAGGATAATTTGCCTAGTTTAAGTTTGAACAGTGACTTAATGATATGAAAGTCAAGAGTTAAATTGTTAAAATCATTCAGAACGTGATAAATTAATTTATGTTTTCCCCAGTTAGTCTTAGCTTTAGGTAAGTGGAATTTGGCCTTGTTTCTAGTATGGTATTGGTGGAAATTGCTATTTGGTAGTAGATCAAACTTTGAATCAAAAAAATTGTTCAGACATTTAAAAATAAAGATACAGCGATGCTCGTGACGTCGATCGTTTAGGCGTTTCCGGTTTAGGGTTTCCAAGGCTTGAGTGGCAGAAGAGCAAGCGAGTTGGTTTGTTATTATCTTGGCTGATTTGTTCTGATGAGTTTGTAAAGTGTTCATCGAAGTTAGGTTGTTTAATTGACGTCTTAAAATTTACTTTTAAAATACTTAACTGAATTACAAAGTTTTAAATCCTGATTAAGATTGTTGACGTTCCAGAGGGGAAATGTTCGATAATAGAAAGTTCTCTGACCTGTAGCTGATTTAAAAAGAGAAATGCTCAACATTCTGCTATTTCTTGTCTTCTTGGAGCTCTGGTACATGTCATACACTTAAAACCCATCGTGGCATTTCGAAAACATAGGTGAGATCGATAATAGGGAGCCAGCGCAACTTCTTTAAAACAGTTGATATGATCACATTTCTTGTACCACTGACCATCCGAGCGGCAAAATTTTAAACGCGCTGCAGCTAACTTAAATTTTAAAATTAAACTCAAAATAATTGACAATTGACGCTGTCACATTCATGCTCAGCAATCTGGCACTGTATTTGTGACGTCATAAAATCTGACTTCATGTCGATTGACATTAATGGTTACTCTTGAACAAGTTTTATTTTAAAAACTTCTAAAAGGACGGGATAAGATGTTGCGACTCTGTTCGATTATTATACTCTGAAAAGGTTTACAGTCAATCAAGTTCGTACTTTTATTACCACATGTAAGTATAGGCAATTGGTTAAAACTGTCCAACTTTTCAGAATTAAAAGGCCAAAAAGAAAGTTCTGAAGAAAAAGTGATTTTAAAAATATTTTCTACACAAATATATGTACAGTATACACATTCTTCAGGTCCCAAACCATTGCTCTGTGCAACATTCTCATTCTTGACCTGTCCCTCCCTTTTCCCTATTTCTATCCTCCCTTTTCCCTATTTCTATACCTTCTCACCCATTCTTCGCAGTTGTTTTCTGTTGAAAAATATGCCTTCAGTTATATAGTTACCTTGAATATTGAGTGGAAATATAATTGAAAGACAAAAAGTAACACCAAATATAAAGTTAGAGCCAGTCATCTCAGACAACCTACAAAATACAAGCAGAGTAAATATGACACAAGATTATATATAACGAGTGGCCTAATTATCCATTTAGTCGGCTAGTCTTGGCGAGTCAGAGTATTGGTAACTAACCTACAGGCCTATCCAAACTATAAGTTTGGTTGGATTGCAAACTGAGAAACAATTTTTCAACAGTCATGAAAGTAGCCTGCGAACCCAGTTGCCTCCCGCGGAAAATAGCGTCTCCGAACCCGAGCCAAGTTTCGATTTCCGTGTTATCCAATCAAATTTGATAATATAGTTAGCTAAAATTGCCCATGCATGGACACACGCTGAATGAAGTCAAGGAAGGAGCGCAAAATATTTGCAATTTTTGACCAGTATATATTGTATAGTACTAAGTCTTTATATAATGATGAGCGACACTCCACAGAAATTGTCACATCAGGCCGATACTTGTTTTCTTTGTAAGAAAACATTTCCCACAACAAAGGAGAAAAGTAATTAATTAGCACTAACCAGATGTTGACCTCGACGCCGCTCAAGAAAGATGAAACTCACCTTGACTAGTTCGAGCAGCTTCAGAAATACTCCAAAGAAATAGACTAAAGTTCATCTTACTGTAGAATATCCGAGTACAACAATACGAAAAGAACTGGTGAATGACTTTGCGGTCCTCAAAACAGCAGTTGTTCACGGCTCTCATCAGGAAATTGCTAAAGCTGTGTTGAAGAATGACACGTTGAAACTTATGCGTCCTGGAAATGCAGTATAGCAGTGGCTGATTCGACAATAATGGTAACTGTAGCATATTGAGCCTGGTTTTTACTAGAGCATAATCACAAGCATATGGCCATAAACAAAAGACAACGCAAAGAAATGTAACTCCTGTGTATGCCAGATATGCCCCCCCCCCCCCCCTCTCAGTACCAGATGCCCCCCTTCTGAAATCCTTTAAAGCGCTTATGAAACGTAAACTAACAATAAAACTCTTATCGAAATATAGTAAGGTTAGATAAACTGCCGAAACAGAGAACGTAGGAGTCTAATATTTCGAGCGAAGGCCCTTCGTCAGAAAGAAACGTAAAGAGTGTAAACAAACAACGAGCTTATATAAGAAAGAATCATGTGACCAAAAATAAGCCAATCAGATAAAAATAACAATAACAAATTAATAATGAGATGCGAAAAATTAGCCAATGAAAGCAAAATAACAGTAACAAATCGATGAGATGCGAAAGACATTTGCTATTCATACCGTCGATGAGCAAAAAAGGAGGGTGTGTGAAATGGATGAGTGAGAGTAAAAATAGATAAATTAATAAAGTGAAAAAGCTGTTTGTTATGTCCGCCCTTGCTGAACAGAAACGACTTCAGAAGTGTTAAATAAAAGAAAAACGTTCGTTGAGTTCGTGAGGCTGAATGATACAATTTTGAAAATGAGACGCTTTTCTAGTCTTTTGCGGCTGTCATTACCGCCAGAAATGGGTGAGATGGCACAAACTTTCATGTCCGAAATACAACGGTTGTCAGGCAACAGGCTTGTCAACATCATTGTTCCTCACAGAACGAAGATGTTCAGCAAACCAGTCAGATAAACGTCTGCCAGTTTCACCGATGTAAAACATATATGCCATAGATAATGTACAAACCTGCCTGTAATCGCTGTTCAGGGCTTACGAGGTTTAAGTAATATAAATATTTGTCGAATATGAAAGACTAATACTAGTGTTTCACATTTTCACTGGTATTAGTCTTTTAGTCTTTCAAGAAACTGAAGTAAGACAAATGTGTCTGTCGTTTAACCTTGTAAGTTCCACCCCCCGGAAAGTTTACACGATTCACAAAAGTGCGAATACATAGTCAGGTAGCTCTGTACGGGTACACGTTGCTATAGCAACGTAGACGCAAAAATGATTAGTTTAGTGACAGTCCAATTAAGGCAAAGTTTTTATTAGATAAATAAGTTTGGTATATTGTAGTTTTTGTAAATATATATTTAGCTGATATAATTTATCATTCAGAAATATATATTTTCTACTTTTAAAAAGTTTTGTCCACATTACACGTATATCAATTATCCTGTAAAAAATCATTCTGAGCTGTGTTCTGAGGGGGGGCATATTTCCGAAGGGGGGGCATATTTCCGAAGGGGGGGCATATTTCCGAAGGGGGGTCAAATTTCCGAAGGGGGGCCATATTTCCGAAGGGGGGTCAAATTTCCGAAGGGGGGGCATATTTCCGAAGGGGGGTCAAATTTCCGAAGGGGGGGCATATTTCCGAAGGGGGGGCATATTTCCGAAGGGGGGGCATATTTCCGAAGGGGGGGGGCATATTTCCGAAGGGGGGGCATATTTCCGAAGGGGGGTCAAATTTCCGAAGGGGGGCATATTTCCTAGGAAATCTGTCCCGGAGGGGACACATTTTTGGGAGGGACATATTTCCTGTGACACCGGCAAAGCGGGCTGAAAAACTGTTCAACTCGCTTCGATATACGCGTTCGTTCACTTGGCTGTGTGAATAAATAGTGCTGAAAGAAACTGAAATTGAACATCAAAATATTGTTCGTGTCTTTCGTGATCACAGCAAAGACTTAATAAATTAATTAGTCTTCGAGAAGACGCTTTCGTGGGTTATAGCTAAGACTACGACAAACTTTTTATTAACGATGGGCTTACAAAATAAATAAATAATAGACTAATTAGTGTAAAACTGAAGTAAAACTAACGTAACTTTGCCCTTATTTACTTGATAATTGCGAATTTCGGCCTGAAATCATCCACGTTAACCGGGCTAGCCCGCTCCATGTAATCACGCCCTTAAATATAATCAGATCAAAACAAAACATTTTTATTTTATTTGCAGAGACTTCATAGATTAGATAATACTTTATTTAGAAACTGGTGTTGTTTACGGTTTGTTGCAATTACGTATATCATTGTTCTGAAATTGACACATCGACTCTGAACCATTCCTGTGAACCATTTCCCGCCATATCATCTTTCATCACCTAGCCACAACTCTGGTGAGCCAAACACGATTGAAAACTCTCCGTTTTACTTTAGCACGCTTTCAGTCCATCGAACATCTGACGTGATGTCGCTCAGCGATACAGCACTATATTAAATCCCAAGAGAATTGAGGCGACTGATTTGATCAGGCTTCGCTCCGCTGGATAGTGAACAAACATGAATGGCAAGACTTGAAAATATTAGGGACTTCCCAAATCCAGTAGGAAAATTCACGAAAACATCCTTTCTCTCTTTGACGACATATTTTATAGCATGCTCTTGATATTTATTCAACCTTTTACAGTAATGCTAAAAACTTGACAAACTTTTATAAGCGCAAACTGACTAACTAACAGAAAGGAATTGTTGCCAAAGTTTCACTCCTTTGTTTCCACACGTTTGCGTGTTTACCCCGCGCGCTAGTTCTCGGTTTTTAAGAGGTGAATTTAGCCTAGTTTCTAGGCCTTCCTCGGTTGACACGTTTCGGAAGTGATCCAAACGGACCCGCTGGTCATGGCGGATCATTGGTCATGGCGGATGTAAGCGTGCTTTCGAGCGCTGTGGTTTCTTTATCAAAACCTGATCCACTTCTGCGTGAGAACCAACCAAAAAATAATCAGTTCTGTGAAGAAACATCTAACGATTCTTTTGACAAACAAAGCGATGCTTGTAATCTACTGGAATCAACAAATTTAAGCGAAATTCGATTTGTTGATGAAAAGCACATTGCCGATGTTGTGCTTAGAAATGACGATAGATAGATAGATAGATAACTTTATTTAAACACGCTTACAACGTCAACAAAAGCTGATTTCCACGATGGGCGTGTACCACTGACCCACATATAACAGCTACACAGCCAACCACTCACATGTAACGGTTGTATAACGGTCATATATAGGTCAGTGGAGTGCACACTAAGTAAAGAACAAATTTATAAGCTATAGTACAAAGTAAGTAGTGGGTGTGCTCCACTGACCCACACATAAAAGTTTCAAACAGACGATTCACCGTTATATATAGATCAGTGGAGTGCACACTAAGTAAAGAACAGATAATTTATGTTATACTGAGTATAACTAAGTTATACTGAGTATAACTAAGTTATACTGAGTATAACTAACTATGTTATACTAAGTAACAGGTGTGCATCACTAACCTACATATAACAGTTTTAAACATTCAGTTATATATAGGTCAGTGGAGTGCACATTAAGTAATGAGCAAGATAATTTATATACTATATAATATATATATATAGTAAAAACTAAATGTCAAGGTTATTTAGAAGTGTCAATATTTACATGGTCATTATATTTACATAAAACTTATTCAAAGGTATGAGTAGCGATTTTATGTTTGAAGTATGACAGGGTCTTGCTCTCTCTAATTTCGGTGGGCAAAGAGTTCCATATAGATGCCCCATCATATATGAAACTCTTTTTCATGTTATTCGTACGTGGTTTTGGCAAACAAACTGCATTTGAAGTATTCCGAAGATTGTAATCTGATTTTTCTTTCTTATAAGTAAAATATTTTGTTAGACTCTTTGGTCCCATGTTATTTAAAACTTTGAACATGATTTTAGCTTTTGATTTTTTTCTTTGCATTTGAAGAGGCTGCCACCCTAGTGCATTTAATGCAATTTTGTGGTCTACGCCATTGCTCATATTTCCTATAATTCTAGCTGCTCTGTTATGGAGCTTCTGTAAACGCGTTGATTGAGTCGCACCAAATACATCCCATACTTCACAACAATAGTTGAAATATGGTTGAACAAGGGCATTGTAGATGGCAAGAAGAGTGTCTTTGTCAACAAATTCTCTTACATGTCGGAGAGCACCTAACCCTGATGTGATTTTCTTACAGATATGCCCAGTATTACTTTTCCATAACAAATGCTGGTCAACAGTCACTCCTAGCGCTTTGCTTTCAAACACTTGTTTAATCGAGTTATTTTCTATACTGACATTTGGTTGTGAGGCATTGCTTATCATTTGTTTTGAGCCAATTAACATAAATTCAGTTTTTGCTACGTTCAGACTAAGTTTGTTAGCTATTAACCATTTCCTTAGATTCTCTAAGTCAGAATTCATTGCAATCTCGACATCATTTATTGTCTCACCAGAGGCTGTTAAGTTTGTGTCATCAGCAAATAATCGTGGTTTAGTTTCATTTAGGCATTCAGCTAAATCGTTTATGTATAATAAAAAGAATAGTGGCCCCAAGATCGAACCCTGGGGAACACCACATTTAATTTTTCGCCCTGATGAAACAATGCCATTAATTTGACATTTTTGGCTACGTTCTTCTAAATAAGATTTTAATAGGGAAAGTGCTTTCCCTTTGATTCCATATAGCTCTAATTTTTTTAGCAAAATTTGGTGATCAACGGTATCGAAAGCCTTTTTTAGGTCTATGAATACTACTAAATTAAACAATTTTTTGTCCATGTTTATATACCAGCTGTTTGTACAGTCTAGTAATGCAGTTGAAGTAGAGTGAAACTTACGAAAACCAAACTGATGTTCAGAAAGCAGCTCATTTTCTGTCAAGTAGTCATATAATTGATTATAGAGAATGCGTTCCATAATTTTACTTATGGCTGGCAAAACTGAGATTGGCCTGTAGTTCCCAGGCAAGTTCCGATGGCCATTTTTATAAAGCGGTGTTACTCTAGCTATTTTCCATTCATTTGGAAAAGAACATAGTGTAATAGCCTCATTAAAGATGAATGTTAATGAATCTGAGATGATTGGTGCTGCAATCTTGAGAATTTTATTTGAAATTTTATCAATGCCAGTAGCTTTAGCACTGCAAAGGCCATGAAGTAGTTGATAAAGTATGTCAGTTGTTATTGGCTTGAATACATTGAATTCTGACTCTGAGCTCTTAATATAGTCCTGAAAGTTGTGATTTGAAGTATCAATTTTGCTAGCTAAATCAGGGCCTATATCAGTAAAGAAATTGTTAAAGCCGTCTGCAATGTCTTTAGTATTTGTCAGTTTATTTCCATTTATAGTAAGTTCATTTACTATTGTTGGTTTATTTTTCCGGCCTAGTAAGCTATTTATTGTTTTCCAAGCCTCTTTAGGATTGAACTTTTGACCAGCAATTCGCTTGGAATAATACTCTTTTTTAGCATTTCTATATTTGCTTTATTTCTGGCATTTTTATAATTTATCCAATCCATTTCAAGGCCTGTAATAATGGCTTTTCTTTTTAATTTATCCCTTGTATTTATAAGCATTTTAACATTGCTTGTAACCCAGGGGAGTTTTTTGATTTTACTTTTTTTTGTTGAAGTGGTGCATGCTTATCTAAAATTTCAAAGAATAATTGTTTCCAAATTTCCCACATAGTATCTGGATCATCGCCGTAAAAGTAAACATATTTCCAATGTTGATTTAGTAATCCATCAATGAATTTTTGATTATCAAAATTTTTCATGTTCCTAATTTCAACTATATTTTCTTGTTTCTTTTGAGTAACATATATTTTCCGAATTCCAAACACCAAACTATGGTCGCTGATTCCCGTATGGATAACACCAGAATCAGAGATTTTCTCTGGTTTATTTGTAATTATATGGTCAATGAGAGTAGATGTTGTCATGGTTACTCGAGTAGGTTCATCAATCAATTGAGATAACTGGTATACCTCAAGTAATGTTTTTAATTTTTTGGTTGGTGCATCAGACACTGTTTTTAACATATCACAGTTTAAATCACCAAGAATATATATCTCCTTGTTTTCATCATCCATAGCTTGGATTAAATTTTCAAATTTATCAAAAAATTCAGGTGGTATATTTGGTGGTCTGTAAACTGTTGCGACAAGAAATGGCCGGCTATGTGGTTTAATAATTTCCACGCAAACAGCCTCTAATTCATGAGGAATTAGATTTGACCTAATAATATAATTAATGGAGCTACGCAGGTAAATACAAACACCACCCCCATTTCTTGTACGGTCATTTCTGACAATGTCATAACCATCCAGGTTGATCATATTATCAGTTTTAGTTTCATTTAGTCTGGTTTCACTAAGACCTATTAAATCAATATGTTTGTTTTGCATTGAAAATCTCATTTCATCCAATTTCTTAGTTAAACTGACAATGTTAAGAAAAGCCATCTTAAAAATATAAAGAAATAAAAGGTCCTTGTACGCGGAGCAGAAAGGTAAAAAACTCTTTATCCAAGACAAAAGCTAGCGACGACTCAGGCTCTGTCAGCCAACCGTCGACAAACAGAGAAAAGCAATCGCAAAACGACCAGAATCGACAACAGTCCAGTCTAGCGGACCACGTTGTTATTGAAGAATGTCTGACACCTTCGACCCCATCAACAACAAAGCAGCAACTAACGTGTTCAAAATGCGACCAGAACGAAAGAGATATAAGAGAAATGGCGCAAGAAATGAATAAAATGAACTCCCTCTTAAAAGAGTTATTAAATGAACGACGTACGAACACAACTGAAACCAAATCGACCCTAGAAAACAACAATAAAATGGCGGCAAAGATACAAGCCTTAGAGATGGTCATCGAGGATATCACAGAAGAAAATACCCACATGAGAGAGATACTAAACATCGAGGAAAATAAATGGCAGACGGTAAAACCAGGCCAAGATACGTCCAAGTGAAAGCACAACAAGCCAGATTGCAGTGGGCAATTCATTTGAGCTTCTTGAAATCGAAGATGACCCCGAAGTCGAAACCATCGTCGAAGATGTAATCAACGACAACTCCCTTACCAATGGCCATACGATCCAACGTAATCAACCCACACCACCACAAGCGAAACCAGCCGAAAACTACCACAAAATAAAGAGAGAATCCGAAGTTTTGGTCATTGGTGACTCCATGATAAAAAATATCAAAACGGCGAAGATATCTCGAGCAGCCAAGGCCAAAGCAACGTGCAAGACATACAGAGGGTCCAAAATTGAAGATATCAACACAAGCATGAAAGAAGATCTCTTCAAAGATGAGACCAACTATCATGGTATAATCCTCCATGCTGGAACTAATAACTTAGTTGAACAATCAGAAGAACAAGCTGCTGCAGAAATGGAAAAGGTGATTGTTGACTTAAAGAGCAAAGCTAAACAAGTTGCCATCTCAAGTGTCACTAAAAGGTATGACAATCAAGTTCCACCTTCTAAAATAAACAAATTTAACCATTTAGTAACTAAACTATGTGAAAAATATGAAATAGATTTTATTGACAATAGCCAAATCAGCCAAGAAATGCTCAATGGCTCGAATCTCCATCTAAATCGAGAAGGAGATAGAGCACTGGGGAAATCATTTTGTAACTATATTAAATCAATTAGAGTAAATAATCCTTACAGCAACAATTATGATAAAAATTTTCGGATAACCAGGGAATGGCCAAACCGTCTGAAGGAATGGCAGAAATTAGTCGAACTTGTTCGACGCATGACAGCTTAAATGTAAATCTCGAAACAAACATAAGCAGCAATGTTTCAAAAACTAAGCAATCGTTCCCAAAGCAGAGAGGATTTAAAATGGCTTCTCTAAATATTGTAAGCCTACCAAAAAAGTTTGATGAAATCAATCTTACCATGTCTGATAAATTGCTGGATGTACTAGCTCTAAATGAAATTAGACTTGACTCGACAATAAATGATGGCATGGTCCATATTGATGGCTATGACCTCATTAGAAAAGATAGATCAAGACAGGGTGGTGGGGTGTGTATTTACTTACGTAACACCATAAATTATCAGATCAGAGAAAACATTGTACCATCTGACATAGAAGCTATATGCATTGAAATTACAAAACCACACAGTAAGCCATTCATAATCATGGCAATCTATGGACCACCAAATGCTCAAACAGAGTTTTTCACTCAGTTCGAAGAAAGTATTAAAAGTCTAGATAATGAAGATAAAGAAATTTATGTTCTTGGTGATCTAAATTGTGATTTGCTAAAAGATAACGGTGATCATCATATGAATAAACTAAAATCTTTATTTGAAATTTATCAATTATCACAACTAATTATTGAGGCTACACGAGTAACTATACATTCTGCAACCCTGATTGATCATTTTATCACTAATAACCCAGAGAAAATATGTAAAACTGGTGTCATTCACACTGGAATTAGTGATCACAGCCTGATTTTCGCAATTAGAAAAATAAATAAAATTGCTCAAGACAAGAATAGAGAAAATATTATTGAAATGAGAAATATGAAACATTTTGATGAACAAAAATTTCTAAATGATCTAGCACATCAGACATGGGAAGATATATACTTTTTTGCAGATAATCCCAATAGCATGTGGGACATTTGGAAAGAATTATTTTTAGAAATTCTTGATAAACATGCCCCTCTACAACAGAAAAAGATAAAGTCAAAAAATTCTCCATGGATAACTAATAGTATAAAAGCCATGATTCTTCAGAGAGATAAACTAAAAAGAAAAGCCATGATCACAAAACTAGGAACAGATTGGGAAAATTATAAGAAAATAAGGAATGACATAACTCTTCAAATACGACAAGCAAAACAAGAATATTTCTCAAACAAAATTAAAAATGAAAGTCAAAATCCTAAATCTGCTTGGAAAACGATAAATAGTTTACTTGGCAAACAAAACAAAAAAACAAATATAAATGAACTGATTATCGATGACAAAAAGGTAACAAACTTAAGTGATTTCGCAGAAAGCTTTAATGACTACTTCTCGGAAATTGGATCAAAATTAGCTGACAAAATTAACCAGAACAACAGCAACTGTTTTCAACAATATATCGAAAAAACTAAATCTGAGTTTACTGCGTTTGACCCATGCAGTTCCTCTTAACCACGTCTTTCATCTCTTGTCTCAGCTTCAGAGCTCAAAAGCCACAGGCATTGATAAAATTTCTAGTAAAATTATTAAAATTGCTGCACCAATCATATCCAGTTCACTGACATATATATTTAACCAATCTATCACTTTATGCAGTTTTCCACATGAATGGAAAATGGCAAAAGTAACCCCAATCTTCAAGAGCGGCAAGAAAAATTTACCTGAAAATTACAGACCTATATCTGTTTTACCTATCCTAAGCAAAATTATGGAACGTATTTTATACAACCAACTCTATGAATATCTTTCTGAAAATAATCTTTTATCAGAGAAACAATTTGGCTTTCGAAAGCATCATTCTACTGCTACTGCCCTACTTGACTGCACAAATAGTTGGTATCTAAATATGGATAGAAAAATGTTTAACCTCGTTGTTTTAATTGATCTAAAGAAAGCATTTGATACTGTGGACCATAAAATTCTCCTACAAAAAATGCTCTAACATTATTAACGTCATATTTATCAGATCGCACCCAAAAATGTCAAGTAAATGGATATGTTTCATCTGAACGAGATATAATATGTGGTGTACCTCAAGGATCTATCTTAGGACCTTTGTTCTTTTTGATTTACATAAATGACCTCCCTAAATGCCTGAACAAAACTGAAGCTCGATTGTTTGCTGATGATACAAATATAACAGCAGCTGGGAAAACAATAAATGAAATTGAAAATGTCGTAAACTCGGATCTAGAAAACCTTCGAAATTGGCTAATAGCGAACAAACTAAACCTAAATGTAACTAAAACTGAATTCATATTAATTGGTTCTAATCAAATGTTGAAAACAGTATCAAATTGTCAGCCAAATATTTCTATTGATGGTAAAGCAGTCAAACAAGTAACTGAAAGCAAAACATTGGGCATAGTTGTCGACGAAAATTTGAACTGGAAAAATAACACTGACAATGTCTGTAAAAAAATAACATCAGGTCTAGGTGCTCTTCGGCGCCTAAAAGAATTTGTTGATCTGAAAACCCTTCTATCAATATATAATGCTATAATACAACCTTACTTTGATTATTGCTGTGAAGTTTGGAATGTGCTAGGAGAAACTCAATCCACACGTCTACAAAAGCTTCATAACAGAGCTGCTCGCATTATAACAAATATGCCCAATGAAGTACAGCAAGATACTATATTAAGTGAATTAAATTGGGAACCACTAAAATCACAAAGAATGAAAGCAAAAGCCAAAATGATGTACAAAATATTAAACAACATGGGTCCAGAATGCCTACAAAATCAATTCACTTTCAGAGAAGAAGTCCTAAATCACAATCTTCGAAACAGTGACCTTAATGTTTGTTTGCCAAAACCGAGAACAAATAACATGAAGAAAAGTTTTCTATATGATGGGGGCTCGATATGGAACTCCCTGTCAGTAGAAACTAAAAATAGCAAGTCTCTCAACCAATTCAAACGAAACATTGCTGCTTCTGCTCTAAGTAACTAAACTGTAACATTTATCTCTATATTAAACCATGGGTAATATAATAGATTATAATTATAAATTATCTAATTATATTATCCATGATTATACTTAACTACGTTCTGAAAATTTGTAATCTAGACATTTATGTAAATCTTTGTAGATATTCTATTTTGTATGTAACTTAGCGTAATACCTGTATCTCAAACACGCCCACTGTGTCACGTTTTCTGCCAGCGATAAAGTACAACAAAGACGTTTGTAATAGTGAACTATCTAGCTTTATTTCAATAGCCCTCGAACAACAACAACGTGGGCGCCTGTTGGCCAGCGCACTTATATCGTAGCCTGGCTCAATCACATATGCCAGAAGATCACAAACCGTCACATCCCTTTCCTCATAGGGAAAGAACTGTTAAATGCTAAATTATTATAGTTCAAAAGTTCAATTATTAAAGCCTAAATTATTAAAGTTCTTTTTTTATAAGTTTTCTAAAACATGTCCCAACTACACCTCAGTAATTAGTCTCTGTGTCGGCTTCCTTATGCGCGTCGAGCGCCGAGGTGCAACAGGCGCCTGCTGTGTATCCTCCAGTTCCACTCGCGGTGCAAATGGTGGTTGAGACTCTGTAGGTAAGTCGTTTCCCATCGCTGAGTCAGGGGTAAACGAACCATGTACGGCCTGTGGGGTTTCCCTGAGTAAAGACATCTTCTGCTCCGGTGTTTGCATCTCGTATTGTGGTTCTTCCATTGAGATCGCGTCCTCATTGGTGCTGAGAATGTCACGACGTGACCTTCGGTACGCCCTACCACCGATGTAGACAATCCATGAGCGGTGGTCTAACTTTTCCCCACAGGTTGCTGGTACCCACTTGTTTGAATCGTGTGATCGAACTCGAACTGCTGCTCCTTCCTGAAGAGGCGGCAAAGCACGCGCGGTACGGTTGTAGTAGGTGCGCTGACGCTCCTTACGCTCCTTTATGGCTTGGCTTTCCTCGGTCGTGTCGTAGCGGGGCTGAAGAAGAGCTGTCGTTGTAGGGAGCAAGGTCTTGCACCGACGTCCCATCAGCATCTGGGCAGGGCTGACCGCTGTCCCTTCTGATGGTGTGTTGCGCCAATCCAGTAAAGCTTTAAACTCTGAGATCCCTGTCGCTTTACACTTCTGGAACAGGCGCTTGATTGTACCCACTGCTTTCTCTGCCTTTCCGTTGCTTTGCGGGTAATGGGGTGACGAAGTAACGTGCTTAAAACCCCAATCAACAGCAAACCGCGCAAACTCCTCTGATGAAAACTGACTTCCATTGTCTGAAATCAGTTCTTCTGGCACTCCATATCTCGAAAACCACTTCGATAAGGCTGCGATCACTGTTCTACTTGTCGCCGTGGTGAGTGACTCAACCTCGGGGTAATTGGAGTAGTAGTCGACTCCCACAAGCAGAATTCGTCCACCAAAGTCGCACAGGTCAATTCCAATCTTGGCCCAGGGTCTGTCAATGACATCGTGTTGTAGAATGGGCTCTTTCTGTTGGGCAACACGATTGCTGAGACAAGTGTCACATTTGCTGACATAATCTCTTACCTCCGACGCCATTCTTGGCCAGTACATGCATTCCCGCATCCGGCGTAGACATCCTTCCATGCCAATGTGGGTGGAGTGCACAGTGGACAGCATTTCTTTCCTCAACATGGCTGGGATAAACACCTGTTCGCCTCGGAAAATCAGTGGCCCCTGGACGGTAAGTGCTGATCTCTCATCGAAGAAAGGCTGAAGATGCAGTGGAAGGAGAGACTTCTTCTTCGGCCATCCTGTACTGATGGTTTCCCTCAGCTGAGTGCATAAAGGATCATTGGCCGACAGATGACTTATCTGCGTCCATCGTGGAGCTGATACGGGCAATACCACGCGGTGGTCAGTATCACTGAGCGCCAGAACCTTGGCTTCTGGTTGCTCATCATGAAGAAAAGCGCGACTGAGAGTGTCCGCTAGATACATCTCCTTGCCCTTTTTGTAGATAACGTTCAGGTTATAACGCTGCAGTTGCATCATCATGCGCTGTAATCTGAGTGGTGAAGTGGCAAGGTCCTTCTTGAATATAGCCTCAAGAGGTTTGTGGTCTGACTCCACAGTGATGACATCTCTTCCGTAGACATACGTGTCGAACTTTTGGCAGGCATATGCAATTGCTAGTAGCTCTTTTTCAATCTGAGCATACCGGGTTTCCACAGGGGTCATCGCTCGTGATCGCATGTCAACCGGTCGTCCATTCTGAAGCAGTACAGCTCCGAGCCCATCCTTGGAGGCATCACATTGAATTGTCACTTCCTCTTGTAAACTGTAAAACTTGAGGACTGGTGCCTGTGAAGCAGCGATTTTGATGCGCTGCATTGCTTGCTCTTGCGCCTCACTCCATAGGAAAGTATTTCCATCATGGTTGAGTTGTCTTATCGGTGCAGTCATGTCCGACAGGTGAGGAAGGAATTTTGCAAGATACTGGACAAACCCAAAAAAACGCATCACTCCAGCTCGATCGGTTGGAGCCGGCATCTCTAATATTGCTCTCACCTTTGCTGGGTCTGGCTTCAACCCTTCCTTCGAGGCAACATGTCCAATGAAAGGAACCTCTGTTTGCCGCAGCTTCACTTTCTCTGCATTTAGCTTCAGATTCCGACTTCGGCACCGCTCCAAAAATGCTGTCAGATTCCGATCGTGATCTCTGGTTGCTTCCTCATCTGTGTCACCATAGCCCATAACCACAAAATCATCAGCTATGACCTCAACACCATGTAAGCCTTCGATAAGCACATGCATACGCCTCTGAAACACCTCTGGTGCTGAAGATAAACCGAAAGGCATGCGAAGGTACCTGAATCTTCCAAAAGGCGTGTTGAAACTAGTCAGATACGATGACTCATCATCCAGGGCAATGTGCCAAAACCCATGGCGCACATCTAGGGTTGTAAACACTCTTGCTCGGTCCATCCTGGATGCAACATCTTCGACTGTTGGTAAAGGATAATGTTCTCTTTCCAAAGAATTGTTCAGGTTCTTTGGGTCTAAACACATTCTGATTTTCCCTGATTTCTTGATAACCACTGTTATGGAAGAGATCCATGGCGTTGGCTCTGTCACTGGTGTGATGATTCCTTTATTCTCCAAATGAGTCAGCTCTGCTCGTACCTTCTCCCTGAGTGCCACTTGACCCTTACGTTGAGCATTCTGCACAGGTCGGGCTGCTGGGTTGACTTTGATATGGTAAGAGCCTTCTAAAAGCCCAGCATCTTCACTAAACACATCGGTAAACTCTCGAAGAACATAATCGGATTGTAATACCTCCACCACCGCTGGGCTGGGTGCATCAGCAGCTGCCGTGGCTTCCAATGACTTCACCGTAAAGACTTGTCCTCCATGGGTGCAAGGTTTACTGGTAGCATCATCGTCTATTGCTATAATACCCATGCCAATGCTTGCATCTTTGCCCAGCAATGGACAGCACCCTTCATCATCAACAACACGGCAGTTGAGAAAACATTCAAAACCTTTATATTTGACTGGCACCTTTGCATCGCCAACAATCGGTTTCCTCACCCCTCCATAAAGACTAATCGATGATTTGCTTGGTCTAAGCTGAGTCAAATTGTGGTCACCAGTTGCTTTACGGTAGATGTGAAGTGGTAATACATTGCATTCTGCCCCTGTGTCCACATGAAACTGTATAAAACTGTTTGCACTCACTTGCAGTGTTACAATGCCTCTCTTGTCTGGTTTCCCATCATTAATGCAGAATACTGGTGCATCCTCTGCTATGAAATTTGTTTCGTCTTGCTGGTATTTGCCACTTGGTTTCTTTCTCCTCTGAAGCTTCTGTCGACACACTCTACTGAAATGGTTCTCCTTGCCACAATTGTGGCAAACTTTGCCAAAAGCCGGGCAAGCTCTGGGATCATGAAATGTTCCACAATTTCCACAACTTTTACCAGTCTGCCCAGCTATTCCTGCCCCCTCCTTAGGACGAAGTGCATGAACTGGAAGAGTATTGTCACCAAACACCTTAAGTTGAGCTTCTGACCCCTCCGCTGCTCGACAAATGTCAAGAGTTTGTTTCAACGTTAATTCTGAAGCACGAAGTAAGCGGCCACGTACCTTTTCATCTCTGATTCCAAATAGAATTTTGTCGCGAAGGATTTGATCTTTCGTAATGTTCTCAAAGTCACATGTGCTAGACAGCTGTCTAAGTTCTGTGACAAATTTGTCAAAGCCTTCACCCGCTTCCTGTGTTCTGGCATGAAAACGATAACGCTCAAAAGGTATATTTTTCTGTGGTTCACAAAAATCGTCGAAGCTCTTGATCACTAAGGCCGTCTTCTTACTGTCTGCAGCACTTAAACCAAAGGTACCGAAAACTTTACGAGCCTCTGGTCCAATACAGGAAAGCAAACAGGCTGTTCGCTGTGGTTCCTCTACAGTATCTAAGGCCACCGCCGCACTGTAAAGGTCCCAAGAATTTTTCCACTGTTTCCAAAGTTCAGCGATCTGAGGGTCGTGAATAGCCAGTGGTTCGGGTACGGGAATCGACGCCGCAAAAGACGCCATCTTGGATTTCTGATGAAATTCAAACCAAAGAAAACTAGTGTTTTGTTAGATACGAAATACCTGCCATGAAACGGTAAACAACTCCAAATCTGCTACAGGTTTCCCTATGTACCACGAGCCACTCCTGACACCATGTCACGTTTTCTGCCAGCGATAAAGTACAACAAAGACGTTTGTAATAGTGAACTATCTAGCTTTATTTCAATAGCCCTCGAACAACAACAACGTGGGCGCCTGTTGGCCAGCGCACTTATATCGTAGCCTGGCTCAATCACATATGCCAGAAGATCACAAACCGTCACAATCTGCTGACGGTGTTAGCGTGGTTAAATAAAGATTATCTGTCTATCTATCTGTCTGGGGAAGGCCTAGCAACATTCGTAAACACTTCCACACTTTCAGCTCAGTTATTTATTGAGGAAGAATTGTGATATTATGATGTCCTAAGTGTTTCCCGACATTTACTATTCCCATCTGCATAAAATAATACAACCCTACTCACCTCGGATCGACGAAGGTTCACTGGCCTAGCTTTCTTATCACTAGTTTTCCTTCTGCAACCGCCAAAAATTGAAAGTTAAACAGTTAAATTTTCATTTCGAGCTCCAATTGGAATATATTCCACAATTTCTGTCGATCGACAAGATCTTTCGTAAAATGTTGCTAGGCCCTCTCGTTTCCAGCCTCTCCCCAGTCTTCCCAGGATACCAAACCGACTACGCGAACAAGCTCATGGCGGAAACGAAAGGCTTAGAAACTAGGCTAAGGTGAATTGAGATTTCACGAAAATCAAATCTCGGCTCGGGTTCGCGACGCTATTTTCCGCGGGAGGCAGCGAGGGACGCATTCTTTCCCACGCGCTAACCACTTATCGACTATACAACATATATTTTAATGTGATTGTAGATCAGATGTTTGAAGCGTTTCAAACTTTTTAGATCCACATTTTCTTTTTGAGTAATCTCAACAAATTGTACAGAATGACTTTCTTTAATGACTTTCTTCATAATTCCTGACTTTTTTTAATGACTTTCTTCATAATTCCAGAACTCGAAATGTCGAAAGAATCTATAGCTTCCACTATAAACGCTAGATAATTATTTTATCCTAAGCATGTATTGCCTGATTGATACGTAGCCTTTTTTACTTTTGGGGTACCCGATAAGCCCGACTGGCCAGCCCTGGGGGTGAAACCACTGTAAGACAGAAATTTTACCCCACCCCTACACAACACCGCTGCCAAACGTTTGCGCATGCGTGAACTCGCTAGAATAAACATTGCAAGGGAAGTGGGAACTATAGCCGTGGCGACAACAACCAGACAGTGAAGACTAAGGTAAGACTCGACTATTCATTTGTGTTTTAAAAAAAGGGTAAAGAAATTACGGGGCACATTCAGAATATGTTACAATATTGACAAAGATCGCCATGCACAAATTACCTACCTTATCTTTTTGGTAGTATGCTTATAATTTTAACTTTTGTGCCGGAGGACTCTTGGACAAATCCAAATATTTCAGTGTTTTCCCGCCCTTTATCTGAGGACGAGCCTGGGACGAGCTCGGACGTCGCGCATGCGCAAAACGTTTGGCAGCGGTGTTCCCCTACACCTATTTTGTTACCGTTTACATAGTAATTTACTCTCTAAAGAAAGCAATATTACAATGTAGAAAGGTTACAATGTAGATTTTTTCTTCTAATGCTTAAAACTTTCTAAAGATGGTTTTTCTCTTCGTGATTTAGTTTAGACCACAGATAGGGTCCAAAGTACCTTAAATTGTGCTTACCACACTGCAATGTGCTACAACGTGGTCTATGAAAGTCTGCATTGCATGGCGAATAACCCTTATCAATAAAAATGCTATTTACATAAACTGGGCTTTAATTTTACCAGTTTTTACTTTAAACATCAAAATTGCTATATCTTGCTAAAACGCCTATTATAGAGACTGGGGAATTCTGATTTATTTCACAGTTCCCCTCGTATTAATCTGCCTTAGTGTTAAATACTGCCCTTAATGCACGTTCCTGGACCCTTTCTAATTTGGGTTTATCAGATGCCTTACAAAAATACCAAACTGTGACAGTAAGTGAGAGTATTAAAGACTTGTAAAGATCCAGCTTGCCTCTTGTCGAGATTACGTTACGGAGCCCAGGGTTTTTTTTAACGTGTAGTTCTACACAAAATGTGCAGTTCTACACAAAATGTGCAGTTCTAAATCTATTTGTGCAACTCTAAAAAAAAATAAATTGTGCAGTTGAAAAAAATACGAACTTTCAGGATATGGATATTTATTGTAGAAAACTAAAGTAATCGAAGGTATAAATGGAATACATATAGCTTCAATAACAAAAGCAGTACCAGAATATTTATTTTCTCATATCAAACTTAACAAATATAGTTTTTGTTGACATTTGAGATTTCCTTGCCTTTTCGCACAAGCGGTGTTCAATATGAATATCTGCGAATTCTGTCTTATTGTCTGTCGTAACAGCTTTCTATTTAATTAAAGCACCTGGCATTACTAGACAAACTGAAATACTAAAGTCATCGTTCATATTTGTACGGATGAGAATGAGTTAATGAAAGTTTATTAATAAGAAAAAAATTGTGCCATTTGCGCGAGTTGAATTTCATGCTATGACATGTTGTGTCAGTATGACAAAATGTGCAGTTCTAACTTTTTCTTAAAAAAAACCCTGACGGAGCCTTAAAGTTACTCCTACTTTCCGACTTGATCGTTTACATATTTCGCTATGCTAGCAGCTAGCTCACTGAAATTTAGGCGATCGTCCAGGTTAACGCCTAAAATCTTGAGTGTCTGCGCCGAGTTAATCCCGTTTCCATCGATGTTAATACTAAGGTTTGAATTGATACCACAAAGAGGCCAGCTTTGTTTCTTTCTTCCGATTGCTTTCAACATTTTGTATGTGTTTCCCTACCTTATAGACTTGATGGTCATCCGCGTACATGTACAGTAAGCAATCGCTGTTTCTAAACGTTAGCCACGAAGAAAGTTAAGTAAAGTTTACTTAAAACAATTTAAAAATTAAATGGAGACATTACTCAAAGTTGCTGTTATCAACGTCATCACTTGGCGTACGGTCAAACGCAATCATTTTAAAGTATTCCTGAATCGTCTGTAGGTTTGTGCCATTCACGAAACTCGTACAGTTAGATATAACGTTAAATTATGTACAAGATATGTGGATTTGAAAAAATCGCATAGAATAGAACCCTGAAAATCGTAGTATTTTAATCCAAAACTTTGTCGCTTCGGCGGACTTCGTGATATGGCGGATGGAATATTGTAAACACGATCAGATTAAAAATACTTGTTCCCATCGTTCAAACTGACAGTTCGTAGGTTGACGCCAAACAATTCTGAGCTTCGATTACCCCCGATCATGCCCGATTCACTTGTCGCGAATTGTTTACAGTTTTACAGTTTACACAAAAAAGCTACACATCACGATAGTAATATATCTGCTGCGCGGATACAAAAACAATGGCTAGTAAGCACTTCTCAATTGAGTGCATAACACAGTAATTCGAAGTTCCATAATCTATTAAATTTATGTGCAAGTATTATTACCGTAAGTGAAAAGTATTCGTCATTCCATGTACGCCGGCATTATCCATATTTGTTTATTTAATCTGATGCCGTCAACAAGCTCTGAATCTACATTTATAAACGCATGTGTTGATAATAATTTTTCAGTTAGATCTGTCCAAACATGGCTTAACGTATATCCAAACAAAACAGATCACCAGATTAACATAATCCTTAGCTGTGTGTGCTTCAGGAAGAAACGACTTCGATCGAGCTGAAAGTGAAGTATTTCCGGAGTCAACACTAAACAGCTGGCGTGGTTGGGCTATACAGAAGTAGTTCAAACTTCAGTGTTTAATTCTGTCAGAATAATAAAACTTTAAAGAAATTTACTAAGAGTCTAACACATCGCCCAAATAGCGTGAAGACGTTCTCTAATACGTAAATGAATAATGATACAATAAATTAAAGCAATAAATTAAAGATATTGGACGAGCATGTTGTGGTAAAGTTGCGACGAAGGAACTACAAACTTGTTAACAACTTCGAAGAAAGAGAAGATTCGCAGTTTGCAAGCTCATAAGAGAAAGTAAAATCATTGTGCCGATGCAATGAGTCGGCATGTAAATATATTGTCAGCCGAGAAACTGCTTGTTCGCTTCTGAAAATACGTCTACGGCTATTTATTAGTACAGTCACAAAGACAAGTCATACGTACCGTTGTTACAAATTAGCAAAATGTCGTCTTCTATAGATACGGTGGTAATCGAACGCGAAATATAATCCTTCCTGGCCGGGAACACTATCCTTTCGCTTTATATTGCAAAGTACTTCCTGCTTGCCACTAGGCGGGGAAAATATAAAAGATTAATAGTAACTGAACCGTATTTTCTTGAAAGCCTGTCTCTTTCCGCCCCTCTGGCTTAGTCTCTATAGAAACGCTGAAAAAGGGAGGAGCGTTAATATAATTAATGCAAGTCACGTCTAGGAATATTAAAAGCATTAGTTCACGAGCTCGCATGCCGAGGTATGTTGAAAAGTACACGAGTATTCCTTTTACTGTTGCAGTTGCAATAGAAGTTTTCTAAAATATTGTATCAGTTTATTTGCCAGTGATTTATTGGCCGTCCTGAACTTCCTGTTTTGAATTTTATTTGTTTTGTTATTCTTGGCCAGCCAATAGGAATCACGCGAGAATAAGTTTCAATCAACTGTAACTTGTCAGAGATGGCAAATGAATAGCAACAATATTTTAGAATCCGGTAATTACTATACACTTAATGTCTGCTCTCGAGGAAACAGTTTTGTTTTCCCGAGAGTCTTGATATTTCCCGAGACGAAGTCGAGGGAAACATCGAGACTCGAGGGAAAACAAAACTAACTGTTTCCCGAGGGAACAGACATTAAGTGTTTTGTTATATAGCTTAAGTTTCGCTAAATAATTTCGACGTTTATCAAGGGAAAGTACACAAAGGACAAACGCTAAGACTTACCAAAACATTTCGCCTGGCTCCGTAATTTCCCTTCAACCAAACAAATATATTAGTCTCAGAACAAAAGAACAGCAATACATTTCTCCAGTTAACTTCACACATGCTTTGAAGACCAGAAGCAAATAACGCTAGTTCGGCCTCTCAGACCCCGACCACAACACCCCTATAGGTCTTTTAGTTATATGTAATTTAGTTTAACATCCCGCATTTGGGAGAAAGATGTCCCCTAAGATTAAGGATAATCATGAATTCTAAGTGAGAGGACATGTTGTGCGGGCCTAACGGTTTACACTGAGCTGAGACTTCATGTAATTATCTACGAATGTCATGTTTGGGGGAACCATGGCGGTCATGCACAGAACGGACTGTACGTCACCTTTAAATTAATTTATCTAAAACACTTTGCGAGCACGGAAGAAGCTCTACAGTCAAGAGAAATGTTTATGAAATGGAAATATTTACAGAACAAGCACACTAGTATTAAAATGACGCGTGTTGGTCGAGATACTGATCGAAATACAGAGTGTTCTGCAAGGGGGTCGATGGCACCCAGAGTAGGGGGGTGGGGGGACACGGTCCGCTACTTTTGGAACTCTAAGATAATAAATTAATAATGTAAGCAGGAAGTTCTTAGAACATATTAGCGAAAGGATTGTACCTGACCAGACAGAAATATAACCTTTATTCTTGACTATTGGCTTATTTACAGAAGACTCAATTTTCTGTTTATAACAACGAAGGTATGTGTGATTTGTTTTTCAGTGGAATGAAACAAAATGAAATCTTCAGCAGACTTGTAAATAAGCTTCCAGAATTTCACAGTAGTTATACAAAGTCTGCTTTCTGTCGGCCTAGCTCGTAGCATGTAAAAACAAACAGCATGGTTACGTTTTCGATCAACAAGCTTAAAATTAGGAATATTGAGCTGGCCAGCACGTACAAGCTTGACGTGTCCTGATCACAATGTTGAAAAGAATTCACATGCTTAATTTATCACCATGATATAAACAATGAACTGTTTTCAATGCGGGAAGTTGTTCAACCCACGCTCTAACAAAAATTGTATCTTAATTAAATCTCATATGCAAACGCTGTCACTTACATGTGGGAAGCATATTAGCACATGTGACTTACAAATTTGCAACCTAGTCTTCATCTGAGCCTAAGTAGCTCAATGGTTAGAGCGTCTATCTGTCTGAGGCTCAGTAATATTTTCTGAGTATTTTAGCTTGATAAACAGCTAAGAATCTTGCAAGTAATATATGAACAAAGAGAGCGAGTGTTTCACCGGGATATCCAAACACGAGAAAACAATGTATGAAAACACGAGCGCGACTGCGCGAGTGTTTTTGTTAATTGTTTTCGAGTGTTTGGGTATCCGGTGAGACACGAGCTCGAGTTGTTCATATATGACTTCTCAAATGAATACGATTTTAATGAATGTGCAATAAACTCTCGTGGGATGGTGATAACCAAGGTGTACAAAATTTATTCATACCGAGTTGTTTGTTAAGAAGATGCATGGTTGAAGCCGCGTATATACTTGACTTTGTCGTCTTTCAAATGTTGAGGATGTTTTGGCTATATTTGAAAACTCAAAGAAGTTTGAGAAGCATTCAGTCAAGGAATTCGAAGTTTTCGACCAGAGAAGGATCGACAAATACCTTAATTTTATCGTTACCAAGACACCGTGACTGTTTAGCTGAGAAGGCGACCAGAGTTTATTAGCTCACAGGCCTATCTTCGCTTGGCTGTTTTACCGATTCGTTTCGTCGTTCAACCGTTGTTCTTTGAATGAAAATTACTGTAACCAAAGCGAAATGTCATGAAATTTAGCTGGCGATGTGTCATGATGTTTGTCTTCTCTTCTCATTCTGATATGTCTATTAGCTTGAATGCGTAATTAAGATATTTGAGGAAGATCACAAGTGACTTTCATCAAATACCGTAATTATTCGAATAAACGCCTCCCTCGAATAAACGCCGCCGTCGAATAAACGCCGCAGGGACAAGCAAAAATATTATTAAACGCCGCCCTCGAATAAACGCCGCACCTGAAGCGCCAAAAATTTAATAAACGCCGCGGCGTTTATTCGGTACTTATCTTTAAAAAATAAGACAACATTAAATCTAAAGCAGTCTTGGATATTTATTCTTCTCGATTACAATGTTATTTAGTTCAAAGTGGCTATACTTCATAGCTTTGCTACTTAGTTCTCTCTCTATAAAGTATCAGTTTGTTTAGCTGCCAAGGCCGATGGGACAAAACTTAAGCCTATGGTAGTCTTTAAAGGAGCAAAACGAGAATCCGCAGCGCTAAACGAAGAGTTCAAACGTAGAGCGGTCGTAGCCACTTCGGTAAATGGATGGATGGACACTGAATTAACTCGTACCTGGACCAACTCTGTTCTAGGAGCGTTTTCTTTCAACCGAAGGCTGTTAGCTTGGGACTCCTACGAGTGTCACCTTGTGGACAGTATAACCGACTCTCTGAAATCCAAGAAAATCGATCGCGTGATTGTCCCGGGAGGTTGTACCAAATATATACAGGCGCCCGACGTAAGTTGGAACAAACCATTCAAATCATTGTGCACAGAAAGGTATGATGAATGGCTGGCGACAGAAGGCATTCACGAAGAAACAGCAGCTGGGAATTTGAAAGCGCCACCAAGAAAAACCATTTTGCAGTGGATTCTGGATTCTTGGGATGAATTGCCTACAGATGTCATCAAGAAATCGTTCAAAAGTTGTGCATTGAACCTTCCAGTTGACGGCTCAGAAGATGATGCGATTCACTGTTTCAAGGAGGGACAGCCGTGCAACACTGGACAAGCCGTCCTGAAATCACAACTGGATATTCTCGACGAGCCAGAAACGAATCCTTTCGACACTGAAGAATACACGTCTTCCGATGTTGAAGAGGCATGCCCTACTATTCAGCTGTTAGACTCGGACCACGAAGGAGACAGTGACATTGAAATAGAATGAAACTTAGTCATTATATAAGACAGTGAACAGTTCAATTTTCATATATATTTATATATATTTAAAAGACATATGAATTTTATTCTTAGTTTTTTAATAAATTCACAGTTGTTGTTACAAAATTTGCAATAAACGCCGCCCTCGAATAAACGCCGCCCTCGAATAAACGCCGCACCTGAAGCGCCAAAAATTTAATAAACGCCGCGGCGTTTATTCGAATAATTACGGTATCTTAATTACGCATGCAGGAAAAATCTATTGTAGTCTTTTGTAGCTGAGGGTGTTTCACGTAATATATCAACAACGAGTTTGAGGCCTCGTTTACACTAGAGCAAAAGTATCCAGATTCACATTGTTTTTCATCTTCATGGGAATAAAAAAAACAATGTGAATCCGGATACTTTTGCTCTAGTGTAAACGGGGTCTGAGTGTTTCATCAGGGGATCCAAACACGAGAAAACATGATGAAAGCACGAGGCCGAAGGCCGAGTGGTTTTATTGTTTTCGAGTGTTTGGATTCCCCTGATGAACCACGATAAACGAGTTGTTGATATGGCATCTCAATCGAGCGATTTCAATTACAATAAACCCTCAAGAGATTTTATTCTTGAGTGTGTGTAAAATTTATTCATACAGCAACTTGTTTATTTTGCATAGATAATTAAGATCTTAAGAATTAGATGAACACCTCGTACCCAACGTCAATCAGGTGATTGAATGGACTATTGTAATTGGCTGATTATCTCATGGATTATTAATGAGTTTGAGATTGAGATATCCAAATGCCATCTCGTGATCAAATGGACTTTATTATTGGTTAATTAGCTCATGAATTATTCATGAATTTGAGAAGGGTGAATCCAAGGTGTATTAAAAACGAAGTGACTATCAATTCGCAGAGCGATCACCGCACGCAAACGGAGGCTCTGCCGCTCTGGGGTAATCTTGGATTTTATTTGTGGATGATACTTAGTATTCTCTACTCCCATAGAAGTCTTCATGCACTGGACGAAAATGTGAGTGAAGAACTGAATAATGTATGCCATTGGCTAGAAGCGAACAAGCTAACTCTAAATACCATTAAATCCAATTTTGTCATTTTTCATTCCTGTCAGAAAACATTAGATTATGTTCCAAAATCACTTCGTGTCCTTTTGCTAAGTACCAGGCATATATTTTGTATGCCAAATCTATAAATAAATAAAAATAAAAACTCAATGTATTTGATTACGAGAAAATGTCACCACTGGAACTGAAAACCACCATGAGATACCTCGGATTGTTGATTGATTGATTCAGACTTATTATGGAAATATCACATCGATTATGTCTCATTGATCAATGTCTTGCTCAAATTAAGTAGAATTGTTGGAATTATTGCTCGTCTTAGACACTAAGTTCCCAAGCATACTTTACTAAAAGATTTACAAGCCTTGGTACACCCCTATCTTAATTATGGAATTACACTTTGGGGTCAAGCTTGTATGATATCTTATCTCAGACCCAGTTCACACAATGCTGGTACGAAATGAAACGGTAACGAAATCGTTACGGTTAGCCTTGCGTTCACACGATACCGACATAAAATGACATGAAACCGTTATGTTAACCGTAACGATTTGAAACCGTAATGCTATAACCGTAACGATATGAAACTGTAACGAAATTATCACGATTTTTTTAATCATCATAATTTTACGAAACTTTTTTCTCTGCTTAAAACATACGGGGTATAAAAGAAGCTCGTGATGGCGGGAATTTAATAAAAATGGAGTTAACTAAACTAAAAATAGTAACGAAATGAAATGATACTGGTACCGTGTAAACAATATCCTACCGTGATGATTTGATACCGGTGTAACAGGAGCAGATGCCCCCCTTAAGAATGCCCCCGGGGTATCTGGTACAAGGACCAGATGCCTCACCAGGATTCTGATGCTAGGCCCAGTTGCCCCCTTCAGGACCAGATGCCACCCTTGTGAAATCCTTTAAAATACTTCTTAAACCAAGTTCGAAATGCATGAAACTTGCTTCTCAACTGACAATAAAACTCTTAGATGGTTAAATGAGTTCGCAAGCGTTCGATAGACATTGAAATGTCTCTCAAAGCGCCATTGAAAATATTGCCTTTTTCAGAGTTTGCCAGACCCGAAAACCGAGGTCTATTTCAACGCTTTGAAACATCAGCTCAACGATGTTACAATCAATAAAACACGAAACTTGAACATCTATTTAAAAAAACTCGAAATTCGGCATGACCATGACCATGACCAATGACAAAATTGAAATTCTAATGCACTTCCGCGTGCTTTCTCTTTCGGGCTTTCTCTTTCATTATTTTGACACCATAACTATCGAATACTAATGTGGAATAGACTATTCCTATCAGACTATTCCACGTTATTCGATAGTTATAGTGTCCGAATAATGATTTGTCATTGGTCATGGTCATGGTCATGCCGAATTTCGAATTTTTTAAATAGATGTTCAAGTTTCGTGTTTTACTGATTGTTCAACGTCTATCGAACGTTTGCGAAATCATTTAACATCTAAGAGTTTTATTGTTAGTTTCGAAACAAGTTTCAATACATTTCGAACTTGGTTTGAGAAGTATTGAAGTATTTTAAAGGATTTCACAAGGGGGGTATCTGGTCCTAGCACCAGATGACCCGGGGGGCATTCTGAAGGGGGCATATCTGGTCCTGTTACACCGGCACGATTTCGTACCAGCATCGTGTGAACGGGATCTCAATGAACTATTGTTCTCCAGAAACGTGTCTTTGTCTGATGAACTTTGCCAATTTTAGAGATCACGCTATTCCATATTTTATTAACTCAAGTATAGCTACTTCCAATCACGTTTCTTAATTTTTAATATAATATTGCCTGTAATATGAGTTACTTATGAATATTTCTTCATTATTTACTAGTGTTACAGAGGTCTATAATTATAACACTAGATCTGCGGCGCGTGATAATTTTTACCAACTTTGATCAAGGTTAAATATTCAAGCTAAGTCATTTTCTTTGACTGGTGTAAAAGTTTGGAATAGTTTTGCCACTTACAATTCGCCCCCTGAGTAAATCTGATTTTAAACATAGATGCAAAAGTTTGTCGTTTCATCCTGTAACGACTATTTTGACCTTGCTCAGATGATGCAAACCGTATCCAAGCTACATGCAGCGATAGATTTCACTTTTGGCTCTTCAATAATTTCTATTTCGCTTACATCGAGCTTAAGTCTTTGAATACTTGAACTCTATAAGGAAGGGGGCCTTTACACGCTCCCGGGTTGAGAGCCAGCTCGGGTCAGCTCGCCAACCTGGGTTGGCTGCTATGTTTCCCAACCCGAGTCAGCTTTCTGGTCAAGTCAATCCGTTTTTACATGGATAAATTGACCAAAGTTCCGCACCGTCGCACCTCTCCAACCCGGATCGACCCGGCTCTTGAAAGGGGTCACCCGGCAAGACGGGTTGACCCGGCTATCGTGTAAACGCTAACAGGGGTTTATTCGTAGACGGGTTGACCCGGGTTGGCGAGCTAACCCGAGTTAGAAGACAACCCGGGCTCGTATAAAGGCCCCCTAAGAGTTAATTACCGAGGGGCCGCATTAAACTGAGTTATCTAATAGTTGAGGAGGTTTTCAAAAAAACATAAATTACTATATATTTCCCTAGCTGATGACTGGGCAATAACTATATACAGTACAGCCTTGAATTTTTAATTATCGGTTCTCTTGGGATGTATCGTAGATACATCTCTAGAAAGAACAAAGAAAACCAACTCAACTATGTATAAGTTATTTTGAGGCCACGAGGAGATATGTGATTTATTCACCGAGGGCGAAGCCCAAGGTGAATAAACACATATCCCCATAGGGCCTCAAAATAACGTACTTAATTTTCACATGGGCGAGGTTGACTGGAGTCACAATAGAAAAAAAAATATTGAGGGGAATATTAATCTATTGTTTTGCCATTGTTATCAGGGGCTACTGAATATATTCCCTGAAAAGAACAAAGGAAGAGTGGGGAGGGAAACCTTTTCCTTCTTTGCTTTGCTTTAACATGTTTTAGTTACCTATGTTTGATGAGACGTTTACTTGTATTTTGTAGGTTGTCTAAGATGACTGGCTCTGAATTTATATTTGGTGTTACTTTATGTCTTTCAATTTTATTTCCACTCATCCAAGGTAACTAACTATATAAGTGAAGGCATATTTTTCAACAGAGAATAAGTGAGAATGAATAACAAAAAGAAAAGGGAAAGAGCGTCATAAGCAACTGAGAAGAACCAACACTTTGGAAGCTAAAAATGTGTATAGATGTGTTAGAGAGAGTTAGTATCACCGGTAGTTAGTTTCTCTTTCCACAAAATATATTTACAAAACATCAATCCGATAAAATAGTTAATGGCTAATGGCTAAGTTAACACGTTTGTATATTTGCTGGGAGACAAAGTAGAAAATATTTTAATGACACTGGCCTTTGCCCCGGAAAATAAGAAGTATACAGTTTCATTGTTAAGAAGCAAAAGATCACCGGTGCATGTAAGAAGCGTTATTGCATGTAGTTTGGGGAAGGGGGCACAGCTTCATAGGGCACTTTGTTTAGGGAGTAGAGCTTGAAAGAACACTTGAGGCACATGTTTTATCAAAAAAGGCACTTTTTGTTTGCAAAAAGGACATTTTAGGGGGGCATGTCCCTGCCAGAGAACCAGCTCGCAGGCTATACGAAGCGACATTTTCTTTTGTCTCGTACGCTGTCGGCTCTCAGGTGGAACTAATCAGCCAAGACAAAAGCAAAAAGTCGTTTCGATCGAAAAATATTGCTTAGTGGAAAATATATAGCCTTAACTCTTAAGCGTTGTTGTGATTCCACATATATAACGTCATAGATCAATTTTGTTAAATGGCCTAGAATCCTGGATTTATAATCAAAACTTGAAAAATGGTGCAACTAATCGTCTGAACGATTTTTTTTTGTGACAATTACTTCTTGTACGCAGCTTTAGCACACAATTCATGTTTCTTTTTTCTACATCATATAGCTCAATCTGCGACAATTGTGCGAATATCTCCTGATACAAGTTATGTTGATTTGGGAAAGACACTGATACTTAATGCGACGTATATCTTCAATGGTACTGGTGGTGTGGGAGTATTGTGGAAAGTTGATGAAAACATATTGGTTGAACAGATCCGAGGTGGTAATTTGGATATCATTGATCCAAGAGCCTCCCTTGAAGGACGAGCAACTTTAGTGTTAAAAAAGACCAAATTATCTGATAATGGAACATTTACGGTGGAGACAAGAACTCGTTCAAAAGCCACGTCGGAAACGTTCTCTGTGATTATTCAAGGTACGTAAATATGCGAATTGTTCAGAAACAGAAAAATTTTTTTAAAGAAAATGTGAGCACCTTGTGCCAGAGTTTGATTTTCTGATAACTGTAGACACGATACTTTTCCACATGAAACGCCAAAAACATTGGGGTGCATATATCGGGATGTTTTATTTCAATTCTATAATCCTACAAATCCTATGCTGTTTTACGATTTTTCATATTTTTAACGCGACATGACGTCATACGTAACGCGAAATTGATACTTTTCACAAACAAGGAGTTAGTAGATGCTGTTTCTTGTTGAAAATGGGACTTAATTACTTTATCGCATTCCTTGTGAGTGTGACTTAGCTCTATTTCTGAGCTTTTGGTTTGAATTGATTTGAATTGAATTGAATTGAATTGAATTGAATTGAATTGAATTGAATTGAATTAAATTGAATTAATTTTAATTTATATTAATTTAATTTAATTAATTATATGGCTACTGTGGTAGGCCGAGTCTAGGTTACGGCTCGGTTTCTGTTTCTTTCTATTTTTTTTTATCTATTTTTTTTTTTGGGGGGGGGGGGGGGGGGGGGGGGGGCGTTGTCACGAATGTGCAATTATTGCGCAGTACTTCCCATCTATGGAGCCTGCGCTTCGAGTCTGATCGACCGATCATTTCGAAAATTGACTGGATGCAACGATTACTGTCATCGGTTAGTTTGTGGTCACATGGCCTTAGCTAAATTTCAATGTCTACCGAGCGGGCAATAATTGAGAACTTATTGCCTGCTTGGTCAATAAGTTTTCAATTGTTGCCAGCTAGAACGTAAACTCTTCACGGCATCCTATAAGCAAAAGCTTGTTTGGTATGAAAAAAAGAATATTTATAGGTCTTTAAAGCATCTGTGAAGATTAACTGGAGAAATGTATTGCTGTTCTTTTGTTCTGAGACTTATATTTGTTCGGTTGAAGTGAAATTACGGAGCCAGGCGAAATGTTTTTGTGAGTCTTAATAGCGTTTGCCTTTTGTGTGCTTTTCCTTGATAAACGTCGAAATTCTTCAGCGGAACTCAAGCTGTATAACAAAACACTTAATGTCTCCTCCCTCGGGAAACAGTTTTGTTTTCCCTCGAGTATCGATGTTTCCCTTGACTTCGTCTCGGAAAATATCAAGACTCTCGGGAAAACAAAACTAACTGTTTCCCTCGGTGGCAGACATTAAATGTATATTGTTATATACCAAAGACTTTCGTTTGCCAATAATGAAATCCTATTGGTCAAATCATGGTCACGTGTTGTTCAACAAACTCAATGTTTCTTTCTGCCGAGGGAAACATTGCACTGTTTCCCTCTGACATCACAATGAAGAGGGAAACAGTGCAATGTGT
This sequence comes from Corallium rubrum, assembly GCA_964035015.1. Lineage (NCBI taxonomy): Eukaryota > Metazoa > Cnidaria > Anthozoa > Scleralcyonacea > Coralliidae > Corallium > Corallium rubrum. The sequence continues at coordinate 1,591,266 of CAXIUP010000214.1, read as the reverse complement.
CCCTCTGACGTCGCTTTAATCATGCGTTGTTCACGTGAATACACGATTATTGCATCAGATGAAGAACTTTGGATTTTGGCATTTTGAAAACAAGAGCTGGTTTCGAGCTTGTTTGGTACGAAATAGTCCATTTTATGAAAGAAAGAATTTCTATACATATCTTCAAAGGTCTGAAAAACACTTGGAGAAATTTAAAGCTGTTCTTAGTGTTGAGTCTGGTGTATTTGTTTAGTTGAATGACTTGAATTGAAATTACGAAGACAAAGTCAAAGTGTTTTGGTAAGTCTTTTCACCGTTTGCAAGTTTCAAGGCAGTTTTGTATTTTGTATTTTAAAAGTCTTTGGTATATAACAAAACGCTTGTTGACTTTTGCCTCGAGAAACATCGAGTTTTACAGTCCCTCAGGCTTCAATGTCACCCTCGGGCTATAGCCCTCGGGTGACTTGAAGCCTTCGGGTCCGTAAAACTCGATGTTTCCCTCGGCGCCAGTCAACAAGTGTATATTATTGTGCAATTTACAAAATTTCAAATAACATCATTATTCTTACTAGAGTTAAAAATATCTATATATAGCATATAAAATTGGACTGTTTTTGAATCTGTTAGTTTTACTATAAAAGTTATAAAAAGACTCTTTGTTTGATCTAGTAGTTCTTCTTGTGACCTGACATTTCCTCGGAGGAAGCAAGTGGTTAAGTTTATGTTCTTCATGCAATAATTCACTAACTAATTTAAAACAATGGACTCTTCTTCATTTATCTAGATTTGTTATGTTGTTAGATTGTAATACCTCTTCGTAATCTTGTCCAGGGAAAATAATTTGTAACGCGATGTTAGTTTATTGTTCAGCTGTTAATCCTCCAGTCCATGAGACATCTCCATATTCCATAACAAGTCCAATTACTGAATTATCAAATTTTATCAGATCTTTTTTAGGAGCACCATAATTCCTTAAAAGTTTTAAGAAATACAGTCTTTTTCGGCATTTTTTTATAATCGACCAAGTATGAGTTTCCCATTTCAAGTTGTCATCGATCCAAAGGCCAAGTAATTTAAAGGAAGAGACACGGTCTAGTTGTGTTTCATATATTACCAATTTTGGAATCTCGGTTTTCTTCTTTCTAAAGTCGATAATCCTTTCTTTACATTTTTCCGTTTAAAAGCATGTCTTGATGTTTTGACCAATTGACCACAGAATCTAATTTTTCTTACATTTTGCCAATTTGTTCCCCTGATGTGTGAGATGTTGTATTAAGGATTTCAGAGAGGGTAGTATCATCCATATAGATTATTGCCATATTTTCTTCAGTGTTGGAAATTTCCCTGCGTACTTCCTCTAATCCATTTATTTTTATAATAAGGGCAAGAGGACCAATTTTACTGCCTTGTGGTACCCCACCATTCACATCCTTTAATCCTGATGTTAGTGTTACATTTCCAATTTTTGTCCTTTATTGTTTTCTTCCCTGTAAGTACGACGCAATCCAAGGAATCAGAGCATCTCTAACACCCATCCTTTGCATATCCTGAAGGAGTTTATTATGATTAATTAAATCGAACGCTTTAGTAAAATCTAGGAAAAGCACTCTGATGATAGTTTGAGGATTTTCCAGTGCCTGATACCAGTTGTGTAATAAATTTAGCAGTGCTAAGATTGTAAATGAACCAGGGAGACCTCCGTACTGTGTAGATGTTATGTTAGTTGAAACGTCCTGGGGTCATCCATTCCACTGCATATGACTCTTGAATCTTAGAGAAAATACTTGTTAAATCAATCGGTCTTAGATCACCGTCAGATGGATGGGGTAATGCCTTTGGGGTAGGACATATGTCATATATTTCGTCATATATGATGTCAAACAAGACTAGACCAAGGAAATCAGCAGCACTTTTAATTATTTTCAGGAGGGTCAAATGGGCCCGCCGATTTATTCCGTTTGATATGTTTAAGCTTATGGATGACTGATTCCTCCGACACTTCGGGCAGTGGACTGAATATTTGCCGCGCGATATCCATTCATGTGTCACAGGAGAGTATTCAATTTCAACTAAGTTGTCATGCTTGCGCCATCATGATACTGAAGGTCTTCGCTCGAAACGTCAGTGTTTTCTTACTAAAAATCTCGGCAGTTTACCACAGTTTCACTTTTCTCTGCCCAAAACACTGCCTACACAGTACTGTGCTTTTTCATGGCATTAAAAAAATTCTTTTGAATGTGTTCATGCAGCATCACTCTTTTGAGCCGCAACTTGTTCCGTAGAGGATCCTGTGTTATTTATGTTGTTGCCATTACCCTTTAAAAGATTCAAAATATTTATTAAAGATTGTATTTAATAGTAAATTCGCTTGTTGCAGGAAAGTATAGGTTTGAAAGAAAAAGCAAGTTAAAAAACGAAACGTTTTATGTAGGTAAATCCACAGCAATTGGATGCTTCTATATATATACTCTGCAGTCTACACCAAAAATAGCGATGCAATGCAATTGTATTTTTATAGTGGTTTTACAAAATTCGTTAATTAATTTCGAATATGTAGATTTAAGTTCTTTCGTATACAGTTGTAAGCGCGGTATGAATTGAAATACAGTTCAAACGTTTGTAAGCGATCTCCATTTAAGAAATAGAAAACATTTTCCGTGTTTCCATAGAGTTATAGAAACACGAGTAGAAGTTTTGGAGAACGAGAAATTGTAGTGGGAACACGAGCTCGCAGGGTGTGTTTCCACGCTATTTCGAGTTCTCCCAAACTTCCACAAGTGTTTCTATAACTGTATGGGAACACGGAAAAAATGTTTTCTATTTCCTTTATAAAATAACCTGTCGAAAATAGGTATAGAACGTAAAAATAATCACTGCATCAAAGTGTAAATTCTCCTTACTCTTCATAATGGCGTATGATGGCGTACTGGATGGCGTATAATGGCGTATCCTACACCGTAATGATGGCGTATTGAATGGCGTGGACCTTGCCGTGTTTCCGTAAAGTTATAGAAACACGGTTTTCAACCAATCGCCACGCTTGTTTTTCAAAATGTTATTTTATAAATAGACTTGGAAAAGTGATCATAACTAGAGCTAGTCGCTTTCGAGGGGTTTAAAACCAAAGGAAAAGCTTAGTTCGTGATCTGAGAGGTGCTTGCTGTAAATGTCTCAGTACTACAAAATTACGCATGTTTCCTGATGATACTTACCTCACAGCTTGCAGTAAATTAATATATAAGCGATGCAGAATATTTAATCAGCACTGATTAAGTTACGTCAGTTAGGCCTTGGTAAATAATTGACGTAGTTCATGATCACAGAGGTTGCCTAGGAAAACTGAGATACTGAGTTCGTTATCACAGAGGTTGTCTAAATAACACTTCAGTTGCGATGATAAATCCTTTATCACATTCGTGATCATTGATTAACCTTTATTTTCCCAACCACGCATAAATCAAGTTAATTGCCCTGGGTTAATTATAAACAACCGCGGTACGTCAAAGAAAACCGAGGCGATCATGAACTAGCAAATGTTCAAGACATGGCTTTTGTTAAATACGCTTACTGCCCTTAACATAGCCAAGAGCCCAAAACTGAGTATCTCCTAATAGGCAAATTTCAAGGTATTGCGCGCGCATCGTTTTGCAAAGGAATTGGCGGGCTCTTGGTGGGCTCTCCACAAAGTAAGCAATGGCAAACAGACTTGCTAGCGAGCCAACAACAGCGGAATAACGTGGTTAACTATGCTTGTTAAAAAGGGACAAAACATTAAGATGTGATATTTTATGTCAAGGTTCATATATTTATGTCAAGGTTCATATATTTGTGTCAAGATTCATATATTTATGTCAAGATTCATATATTTATGTCAAGATTCATATACTTATGTCAAGATTCATATATTTATGTCAAGATTCATATATTTATGTCAAGATTCATATATTTATGTCAAGATTCATATGCGCGTATCACGTTTTGGTATGTATCAAGTTACGTATATGCAAATATTTATGTCAAGTTTCGACAAATATACATCAAGATTCACGCGAGCCTAAATGAAGTACATAAAGGAGTGTCATAGAACAGTAAGAACAGCGAAAGTGTCGATTGTTGCGAAACCGAGAAAAATGCAAATCCTCATCAGAAAATTTAGATAGTTCAAACGTGGTAGATGAAGCAACGATTACTTCAATTGTTCGGAGCGTTTATAGCTCACTACAATCTAGCGACAGTCAGACACAGAGAAATGCTAACTCATCAATCAAGTTCGACCTCAGTTGGTTGGTGAAGAAATGTCGCGTCGGTTTTGCCTTCCACGTGGTCGTGGCCGAGGGCCGCAACGATACAACCCTCAGATGAATTACGGCCATAGCGCGAGGTGGGGAGGAAAAGGAAAGGGGAAAGGGAAGTCGGGGAATTCGAGTAATTCGAGTACTTAAATTTTATTAAAAGATTATCGACAATACGTGCCATTTTCCATTTTGTATGAAACAATCCAAGAAAAACTGAAAAAACTCCAAGTTTGAACGGTTGAGATCTGTACTTTTTATACTTTGACCGTTTCTGTGTCTGACTCAATGTCTGACTCAGAGATATTCAGTCAGCGGTATTAAACAAGGCCGAATGTACTTCATTTAGGCTCGCGTGAATCTTGATGTATATTTGTCGAAACTTGACATAAATATTTGCATATACGTAACTTGATACATACCAAAACTTGATACGCGCATATGAATCTTGACATGAATATATGAATCTTGACATAAATATATGAATCTTGACATAAATATATGAATCTTGACATAAATATATGAATCTTGACATAAATATATGAATCTTGACATAAATATATGAATCTTGACATAAATATATGAACCTTGACATAAATATATGAACCTTGGCATAAATATATCACATCTTAATGTTTTGTCCCTTTTTAACAAGCATAGTTAACGTCCAGAAACTGTATTTTAAATAGTATGTTTACTTTGAGTGGAATGAAAAATGATGCGCGCGCAACACCCTGAAACTCGCCTATTGGATCAAGACCTAAAATTAATTCTGTATTAGTTGAACCAAATATAAAAATAGAAGATAAATCAGTTGAACGTATTCTACATGTAGTAAAGCACTAGGAATCCAAATAGACCAAGACTTTGTATGAGACAAACACATTAATCACATTCCAAAAATAGATTCTGCCGGTATTGGTGCTATTAAACGACTAATAAGGCCTAGGTCAGACGCCGCTCTTTTCATGCGCCGAACGCAAAGATAATGAGCTAAATGCTTTGTTTACGCTGATTTGCATTAGCTTGAGCGCGTGAGAAGTTTAACGTTTGATGCCTAAACGTAATACTTTGATTTTTGCCTATCATTCTCTCGGCTAGCCTCATGTTGATTACGGTTCAAAAGGCTGTTTTCCATTACATCCGCTTTGCCCACGCGGGCGGAGCGGGCTTTGAAAGTTGGAAATATTTCAACTTCCAAAGCGAAACTCCCAAATTTCAACAAAGCGAACTAAGCAATGCATGCTCCGCCCATGCGGACAAAGCCAACGTAATGAAAACCGCCTTAAAGTCTGGGACGCACGCTTGGTTTTCTGCAAGCAAACAGTCCTCAGAGGCTTCAGAATAGGTGTGCCAGATTTGTTGATGTACTAGAAGCATTTCCATTTGCCCGTTGTCTACTATTCAGTGTTTTCTCTCTCCATTTTTTAGTTCGGCCAGTGGCTAACATTAGGTGTACTACTCCTGTGAATATCACAGAAGGTGAAAACGTTTCATGTATTTGTTCTGGAGTGGGTGGCAATCCCCCTCCTACTGCATATTGGCTTAAAGATAACAATTCAATATCTATGACAAAGGGATATCTGAGTTCGCTACTGGACATAAGAAACGTCAGCAAAAACGATGCAGGGACGTACACTTGTCGAGTGCAAAGTGGAACTTTAATTGACGAACAACGAGTTGACATTGTTTTTGGTAAGTATGTTTAGTTCTTATGCTGTAGGAATATTTATTGTGGGACAGCGAAGGTGGTGAATAATGATATTAGGTGTTACTCTGAGTGATGAACCATACAGGGTGAGTAGAGAAAAACTGTACTCGACCGCGACTGAGATTCGAATCTACGACCTTCGGTTTACCACTCCGACGCTCCACCGACGGATTCTCAGCCTTCGGCTTCGGCTGATAACACTTACCTCGACCTTGATTATCCAGATATCACAAAAACCGAATCCAATAATTGTTTTATTATATATTGTATTCAATCTCAATGTTTTTTGGCTTCCCACAGAGTAAGACGAGCCACCATTTTTTCGTGCTTCCACATAAAAAGATTTCAAAACTTTTGCAAGTTGTTCTTTTTCGTTCGGTTCCTGGATTTCTTTTTCTTTAAGATACTCATAGAAGAGTTCTTTCGCAACTTTGGTCGATCTTTTTGTGTTTTCAGAGTCTTTGTCTTCAAGTAATTTTTGGATTTCTTCTACAGTCGAAGACGAAAATCGAGCAGTCATAGCCCACTTTCATAATAGTAACTAATTTGAATATTCTTTTATGTGCATCTTAATAAGCCTTTCTAGCCTCGTTTGCGTGTCTACAATTCAAAAGAATCTTTGCTTCATAACGAGGCTAGGAAGGCTTATTTAGATGCACATAAAAGAATATTTAAAGTGGTGGCCATTATGAAAGTGGTCTATGCTGTTTTTGCTTGTGTGGAAAGCTACCGCTCGTTAGGAAATATCGCATTGCGGGCACAACCTAATTGTATTTGGCTAAAAGCCTCGGTTCACGGTAATTAACTCTTAAGCCTAGTTCTCGTGATTCAGATGCATGTTAAGTAATAAAGAACAAGGCAGAAAAGCACTGCTTTCTGCATTGTTCTTTATTACTTTTCTTTTTTACCGTTTTAACATGCATCTAAATCACAAATCGGCGACCGTCGGCGACATATGAGAACTAGGCTTTACTAAACAACCGCGGTACATGATCAAAGAAAACCGAGGTGATCATGAACTAACAAAGGTTAAAGCCTGGTGCTCATATGTCGTCGATCGTCGGCGATTTGTGATTTAGATGCATGTTAAAACGGGAAGTGCAGCAGCATGTTAAGTAATAAAGAACAATGCAGAAAAGCAGTGCTTTTATTCTTTTACTTAACATGCATCTAAATCATGGGTCGGCGACCATCGCCGACATGAGAACCAGGCTTAATAAGACATCGCTTTTGTTAAATACACTTACTACCTTAACATAGCCAAGAGCCCAAAACTCAGTATCTCCTAAGAGATAGTCTAATTGGCGCGCCTCGCGAGTCGCGAGTAAATAGCGCGAGTAGCGACTAAATGGCGCGAGTAAACTTTTGTCGAAGGCTATTGTTCCGGCTGTAATTTTGCCTGGGTCTTTTTCTCCGGTTTTCCTACTGGGGGACAAAGAACCTAAACATATAGATGCAATTAACTCAAATTTCCTCAGCGTATGTTCAGTTGTTTCCGCACAGCGAATGGACACCGATGTATCTTCTAAACGCTGTAATCGTCTGTCGTTTCTTTATATCGCGCTCCGTCCAACTTAGTACCAATATTACTTAGCCGACTTCTATCGATTTTCATGTCGACAATTATTGTGGCCGAATATTAATAGTCCATATTTGATAAATATCATAGCTTGCTCTCAATGTATAATATGTGTATATATAACTCGATCTTAAAACGCGTTATGAATTTATCCATACAAATAAATGCTTGATGAGAACCATCCACTAATCTTAGGCCACAATTATTGTCGACATGTCGGCTAAGTATAGTGGTAAGTTGGACGGAGCACGATATAAAGAAACGACAGACGCTGACAGCATTTAGAGGATACATCGCTGTCCATTCTCTGTGCGTAAACAACTGAACACACGTTGAGGAAATTTGAGATAATCTATTATTGTATCTATATTTTTAGGTTCTTTGTCCCCCGGTATCCAGGCAAAATTAAAGCCGGAACAAAAGCCCGCGACAAAAGGTTTCTCGCGCCATTTAGTCGCGACTCGCGCCATTTACTCGCGACTCGCGAGGCGCGCCAATTAGACCACCTCATCCCCTAATTGGATCAAAACCTAAAATTAATTCTGTGTTAATTGAACCAAATATAAAAATAGAAGATAAATCAGTTAAACGAGTTCTACATATAGTAAAGCACTAGGAATCTAAATAGACAAACACTAATCACATTTCAAAAATAAATTCTGCCCTGCCCGTATTAATGCTATTAAACGACTAAGGCCAGGGACAAACACCGCTCTTTTCATGCGCCGAATGTAAAGATAATGACCTGAATGCAGATTTTATGCTCATTTGCATTAGGTTCGGCGCATGAGAAGTTCGACCTTTGATGCCTAAAAGATTTTACAAATTGTAATACTTTGATTTTTGCCTATCATTCTCTCGGTCAGCCTCCTGTTGATTACGGTTCTAACAGCTGTTTTCATTACGTCCGCTTTGCCCGCGTGGGCGGAGTCGGGCTTTGAAAGTTGGAAATATTTCAACTTCCAGGAACTAAACAGTGCACGCTCCGCCCGCACGGGCAAAGCCGACGTAATGAAAACAGCCTTAGACCTCGTTTACACGATGCCGGTACAATTTGAAAACGGAACAAAATCATGCCGTTTAGGCCTTACGTTTACACGATACCGGCACAAAAATAACGTGAAATTTTTTTTTGCTGTATTTGCATACCGGCATGATTTTGTTCCGTTTTCAAATTGTACCAGCATCGTGTAAACGGAGTCTTAAAGCCTGGGACGCGCGCTTGGTTTTCTGCAAGCAAACAGCCCTCACAGGCTTCAGAATATGTGTGCCAGATTTGTTGATGTACTACAAACATTTCCATTTGCTCATTGTCTACTATTCAGTGTTTTCTCTCTCCATTTTTTAGTTCCACCAGTTGCTAAAATTACCTGTGCTACTCCTGTAAATCTCACTGAAGGTGAAAACTTTTCATGTATTTGTTCTGGAGTGAGTGGCCATCCTCCTCCTACTGCATATTGGCTTAAAGACAACAATCCAACATCTATAACAAAGGGATATCTGAGTGCGCCACTGGACATAAAAAACATTAGTAAGAACGATGCAGGGACGTACATTTGTCGAGTGCAAAGTGGAGCTTTAACTGACGAACAACGAATTGACGTCACTGTTTTTGGTAAGTATATTTATTTTTATGTTGTAGGAATATTTAGTGTGGGACAGCGGAGGTGAAGAATAATATTAGGTGTTACTCCGAATAACAAACCATACTGGGTAAGAAAAACTCGATTCGACCACTCCGACGCGGCTACCAACTGAGCTACATGGTCAAGTGGGAAGCAGGTCGTGGAATGATGGTACTTATATTGGAAATTTCGAAACTGACGCGACACGCCCAGTTTCTTCAGTATCGAGAGACTTCACTCTTTGCCACTCTGAGTAACGAGCCATACCCCTTCCCTTCCCTTCCCTTCCCTTCCCTTCCCTTCCCTTCCCTTCCCTTCCCTTCCCTTCCCTTCCCTTCTCTTTCCTTCCCTTCCCGTCCCTTCCCTTCCCTTCCCGTCCCTTTCCTTCCCTTCCCTTCCCGTCCCTTCCCTTTCCTTCCCTTCCCGTCCCTTCCCTTCCCGTCCCTTCCCTTCCCTTTTCTTCTCTTCTCTTCTCTTCTCTTGTTTTACCCTTACTTTTACTTTATTAAAACATTTATGTATGAATCTTTTCTTTTGTTTCAGATAAACTAGTTGTTAACGTTACTTGTAATACTTCTGTGTCTATTGAAGAGGGAAAGACTTTTTCCTGTAAATGTTCTGGAAACGATGGCAGTCCTCCTCCTAGCATAATGTGGTTAAAGGATGATGATAAGTTGACTACTGTGGATAACATTTTGACATTGCGTAACATTAGCAAAAATGGGACATACGTGTGTCGTGTACAAAGTGGTAATTTATGGGAAGAAAAACGAGTTGACGTTACTGTTCTTTGTGAGTACACTTATTTCATCCTTTTACATCAATCGTTTGTTATAGCAATTGAGTCACGCACACATACAGATAGTACATTTTGTGCACGATCTGCATGTCACTAAAGGTGCTGTTACACGATGCGATTTTTCTTGCAACAAATTTACCCAGTGTTACGTACACGTTCAGCAACTTGCAAACTTTGTTGCAAGTTGCAGCAGCATAAAGTTAAACCCATCCAACTTTTCTTGCAACTTGCAACACGGCAAAAATAAAAAAATTGCAAGTTGCTACGGTTTTTTGTTGTAAGTTGCAAGGAAAATTGCATCGTGTAACAGTAGTTTTATTCACATGGTATAATTATATTACACTTTTGAACACACTTTGTCAAAGTGTGTCAAACTGTGTCATACGAAACATTGGGGAGCTTATAAGCAAATGCATCGACAACGTCAAGGACGACGTCTTTAATAGAATAGAATTTTCAACATACAACAAAGAAAATGAATAATTTTTAGTCCCAACAGTAATCTTAACGCTGTCCCCATTCTACATACAACATTATTCAGATCATTTCCACGTCTTGAGTTTGAATTCAAAATATACGACAATCTCTTTTCGTCGTCCTAGTTTGATTAAACTCCCTATTGTGTCAATTTACCACCCATAATTTATTTCAATAATTATTTAACTCCAGCTGTGCATTTGCATTTCACTGACACGCCTTACCACATTTCCATACGATCCGTACGATTCGCACCAATCCTATACGGATTGTCAACCACGATCCGTCAAATGAATAAATTATCCTTGCAATATATCAAATGAATATGATATGTTGTTACGTCGTGCTATAACAACTAAGCAACAGACAAATATTATGTTGTTGCTTTGTTTAAAAAAACTCGCAACTAGCTCGGTGGCACAGTGGTTAGCGCACGTGCCTTTCACCTATGTGACCCAGGTTCGATTCCTGCTCTCAGAAGTTATCTGTCAGTGATTGAAAATTTCACCTTGGCCGCATGTGAGAAGAGTGCTTCCAGTTTGACTCCACAAAACCCCAAGGTTTCCCCCGTGTACTCCAGTTTCCTCTTGTAGTAATACTGGACCAATGAGGGATGGCCCTTGCTGAACCTCTAGGGAGAACAGTTATATATGACTGATAGAGTTATCCAGTATAAATATAAGTTAGTTTAGTTTTAGTTCGTTCTTTAAAAACTCCTATTAAAAACTCATATTACTTTAAAAAGTAATATGAAGAAAGCATTATCGGTAAATCTTGCGTTTTATTTTTGCATCTATTGCGCGTGTGCAAGTAGATACGTAGTCTGGTACCCTGGCCCAATTTCAAAAGAAATATGGGACATGTAAACAGTAATCTCATTCTCGCGTCATCAGGGCTAAATCTCTTGTTGATGATTGCAGTTTCACTCATAGCCAATAAAAACGCGCGAAATTTTTAACCAATAGGAAAGCAGAAGTCTTTAGTGCATGGTTACCTGGCCCATATTCTTTGATTGGGCCAGGGTACCAGGCTAGTATATACATTGCTGTCACCGTGTTAAGTTTGTTAGTTAACAATAGAAAGCCTTTGGAGCCAATCAAAATATAGAAGAATGAAACGACAACTGACGACAAATCACCGATACCAAAATAATTACTGTACACCAAGTATTTCATAAGTCAATCTACGAGAGTCATGCAGAGGAGTGAACTGAGATATTCAAGTAGAGAAAGTTTTTCATGGCGAGAAATGGTGGACATAGAGAGGCGGAGCTAAAGCCCTATTAAACTAGTACCTATGTCGTGCGGTCGTCACAGTTCCGCGGTTCAGAAGAAAAGAGAACAACTAATTTATGCAATGTTGGATGAAATCTTCATTCGATGATCAGAAAATACTGAAGCTTTGAGATTGAAAACCGCAACAACGACAAATACAGGCTAGAAATGAAGAATATCATCGAAAAGACGGATCTTTATAGTAGCCGAATCAGATCGAAACTTGTACGGAAATAGTATACCTCTGTTTGATTTTCGATAACGTGAGCAGCAAGGTTGGTACAATTTGCGTATTCGCCATATTGGCTTATGTTAGACTTGTGCTCAAAATAGTATATCAAAAACCGCAACGGATTTAATATCTGTGGCATATCGCTCATGATATTTATATCGCAGATGTGTTGCACTATACGATTCAGATTGAAACATTTGAAATAATTTAAAAATTGACACTGCTACGACGATTGTTTCACTCATCCTCTATGTAAATCCTATTAATCTTGCAGAACTTTTCTAGTCAAAATTTTTGTAAGTGGGCATGCATTACGCGCATGCGTGACCATTATTTCTCGCCATGACAAATTTAGTAAGTTTTTCAGTATGAATTTGTACTCTATTTTCAAGTGTGATGTACCAGGGTTTTCGTAAGTTGTACAAATATGGTGGAATGATGACAAATGTTTTTAAAATCCTTTTAAAGTCGTTGGACGATTTCATATTCACCCAGCCAATAGTCAACAAACTCAACATGTGTTTGAGCAGATTGAGCTTCGTAAACTGACAGTGAGGCTGCGCGTTGCCGAATAGAAATGGATGTCTCTCTTTTAACAAAAATCAGTACAAAACCTGCGGTAGTTCACGAATAAATGTGCTAATACAGTACTGTAAAATTATGTGTTTTGTGTTTACAAATAGCTTATTGATAAGATCTTTGTTTAGATAGCTATACTGTAGATTTTCTGTAAGAAAATCAATTAGACAGTCAAATGTCAGACTATGTAGAGACTGTGAACCAGCAAACCAGCAAGTCTTCATGTCAGTGTAGTAGTTAAATTGCACATTGCCTGTTGTCAATGTCATGCAAAATTTGTATCATAAATCTGCAAACATTTCTTAAAGCTAACTTTTACTATGTGGTCTTGACGTATAACGCTTGTATGGTTGCTCTTATGATTTTGATGACATTGCTGGACATCTTCTTCATTTACTAACTTTATAATACAGCATTGATATTTGAGATACTTATTATCTCAACCTATTTCTTTCATCATTGCATTGATTATTACCTGTACTTCGACATTGTAACAAAATACTTTAAATAATTATCAAATTTTCTGAGTTGTTATTTGTCTTTCTTATGGGCCTTCTAAGCTTTGGCTACTAGCCATCAGCACACTGCCTCTTACCATTGAGGACCGAAATTAATCTCTGGAGATAGGGTTATTACTGTACTTGGGTGGATGACCATCTGTCCAAATTTGCAACTCATACATATATGAGTAGAGTTTATCTGTGCTGTCCTGTGTCTTAATGGTTTTTGTTTCTATAGTGTGTAAGCACAACTAGAGACTTTGCTATTGCTCGCAATCAGTGTATGGTTACTCATTATTTTGATGACATTCTACACATCCTCTTCTTTGTCCTTTCATTACAACAATGGTACTGAAGACTGTTGTAATCTCAACCGAATGTCTTTACCTACAGTACTAACCGGATTGCAGTATTATTGCCTGTACAGTACTTCGACAATGTTGTAACAAAATCCTTTAAATAATTGTCAAATGTTTTTCGTTTGCTACCTGTCTTACTTGCTGGCTTTCTAAGCTTTACCAAAATACTTTATTACTAGAGCTACTTAACTGTGACAATTAGACAACACACCGAGTTTTCTGTACTTTCATCTTAAACCTCTGCAAAATGCATTTTAAAATTTTTTTGTTTGCCATTGACATTACTGGTTTATTAGTTATATGATTGGCTAATTGATAATTAATACGTTATTAATCTAGTTAATGGTAGACATGCGCGCACAGCATGGTTACGGTTTGAGTGCTGAACAAGCTTGAACAGCATGGACAATCTTGTCAACAAATGGGTTTTTTCTCGCCATGATGATAACAGTGTTATTACAACTTGTGCCGTGGCCCAGTAGATACATGCACGCTGAGCGTGCCTATTTTTATTCTTTAAGACCAACCAACTATGATAACGTTCAGCAGCAACGCCACTAAGCACATTGCCAAACTTGGTGACAATGTTAAGCTAACATGCATCGCCATTGATGGTTATCCCAAGCCAACATACCAAATTAAGTTTAAAGGAAAGACCGTCTCAAGTACAGGAATACTAATAATTGAAAATGCAGACTCTGATGATATTGGAATATATACCTGTTTTGCCAATAATGCCGTTGGGTCAATACAGAAAAGTTTATTTCTCAATGTGACAGAAACTGGAGGAGGAATTCCAGCGCCAAGGACCACACCAGTGCCAAGCACCACACCAGCGCCAAGCACCACACCGACAAGAAAGACAAATGCTTCTACAGGTAAAAAGAACATGATTATTTTTTTTATTGTTTGCATGGAGAAAGATTGTAATACAAGAGATAATTTGTGGTAACAGCAAGTCTCTTATTTATTTCTGATCTTTCGACCTGTTGACTCAGACCTTCATCAGAGCAAATGCCAACATCGTGTTGGCTCACGTCATATAAACAAAACAACTAAACAACCAGAATGACGTAAGAACGCAATGGCGTAGTTACGTGCTTATACGTTTATTCTAAAATTAATTAAATGCCATAATGAAAGCAGGATTGTTGATCGAAGAGAGCTAACCAAGTGCTATTCAATGGCTCACTCTCCTGTGAAATCGTATAGGGAGAGTATATATTGTTACAGATGAACATGCATGTTTATAGGAAAATATATGAAAAGGTGGTTGATTTGTTTTGATTTAGTTTCGTTGTTCTGTGTTGTGTTGTGTTGTGTTGTGTTGTGTTGTGTTGTGTTGTGTTGTGTCGTGTCGTGTCGTGTCGTGTCGTGTCGTGTCGTGTCGTGTCGTGTCGTGTCGTGTCGTGTCGTGTCGTGTCGTGTCGTGTCGTGTCGTGTCGTGTCGTGTCGTGTCGTGTCGTGTCGTGTCGTGTCGTGTCGTGTCGTGTCGTGTCGTGTCGTGTCGTGTCGTGTCGTGTCGTGTCGTGTCGTGTCGTGTCGTGTCGTGTTGTGTTGTGTTGTGTTGTGTTGTGTTGTGTTGTGTTGTGTTGTGTTGTGTTGTGATGTGAATTGACGTGACGTGGGTTTGTTGTGATGTGATTTGTTTTGTTTTGACTTGAGTTTATTGGAATTGGTATTTCGCTTTTTTTTCTTCAGAAAAATCAATTTGTGACAAAAAGTGTGGTGGAACAGAATGGTATATAGCTGTTGTCACATTATTTTGTGGGATAGGCATTGGGATTGTATTCTCTTTCACCGTAATGTGGTTGTATCGACGAAGGAAAGAAAAAAGAGATCACCCTATAAAACCTTCTGAAACACGTGGGGGGCATGAAACCCACGATAATCCTTCTGTCTACCAAGAATTGGATTTACAGCGAATGAATAAGGAAGATAATTATCAGTCACTGAGGAAGACTTCAAGACACGTTGGACACCAAGAACCAATCGCTGAAGCTGCAGAGTCTAGTTATCAGGAATTGGATAAAGTGAGGGGAAGTAACGATGATAATAATTATCAATCTTTAAATCGTGTTTAGACATGCCACATATTGGGCATGTACATCACGGCCAATGTAAAAGGCGGAATGACAAAATGTGCGATTTTGAAGCGAAACTTAAATCTGAATTTGAACGAACACTTGAAAGACAAAGTAACATATTTTGCAGTTTTTTGTTTCTTTGCTTCGTTGTTGAGATATTTCAGTTTGTTTGACTGATATGTGATTTCAATATATCAGTGACGTCAATGTGGATAGTAAGTTATCGGAGAACGTTATATCTTTGCTATTGTCAAATACGATTATTTATTTTGCTTCCTTTAAAACTTATTTGTTACGTGAAAGGTTCTTTATACCTCCCGTTAACAAATTGGTTTACCTTGGAGAACGTTGCCTTTCTATTTTACCTACCAGATTAAGACTAAACACCTGTCGTCTAAATTATTATCTTTTTTTACTGAACTGTGTTCCATCTCCATCCTGCGCCTGTGGTGTGTCTAAAGAGGATGTGACTTATTACTTATTATTTTGCCTTCGTTTTGCTGCTTTACGTGCTTCAATGCTTGCTTCTGTCACGCATCATGCCGGAAATACGTGGAATTTTTTGAATATTTCACAAGTTGATATCTTATTACATGGTTCAAAAAATTTAAACTTTGAAGCCAATGCTATTTCTTTTTCTGAAGTACGATTTTATATAAGCCATTCTGCACGTTTTTCATAAGTTATTTTATGTAATATCAAGTGCTCCTTTTTCGTCCGTTTTTGTGGTGGTAATTTATGTATTTATGTAATTTTTAACATGAGTCCCCACGATGAGCTTTAAGCTCTTGGGGTTAATGTATTAATAAAATATTGTTTAAATAAAAAAATATAAGATTATTTGAAAATTCTACATGTTAATTGGTGTATTGGGGAAAACACACGCACATGCTTCCTTTGAATTAATTTGGTTTGATAATAAAAAAGACGGAGAGCCTTCTCTGATAAGTCATTATGCATGCCCTTGTGACGTCAAGATGTTTTATATATATATATCTATGTATATATATATATATATATATATATATATATATATATATATATATATATATAAACAAAGCAAGGAAACGAAAAACTGCGAAAGATGTTACTTTGTCATTTTAAATATTCTTTCAAATAAGACAAACTAAATTTTCTTTTCATAAGCACTTTAAGAGCTAAATTTCTAACCTTTTTTACACTTTTAGTATAATATAAGGTTTTTAAAACCACATTGCACGCATTGAAACACCAGTAGAAACAAGCATATAAGCACTTGTTAAGGGGACATTTGGGTAACGTATTAATCGTCAATTTTACTCTATGTATTTTCTTTGATTTGCGTTCTTCTTATACTGTTTACCTAATACGTAAATCAGTATATTTCTGGCAAAAGCTAAACATTTTATACCAATCTCAAAAGTAACTACAACATGTATTTAAAACTATCATTTGCAAAATAGTTTTGGGGGGAAATGGTTTGTTGTATTACAACATTTAACACTATAAGTATTTATAGTTTGGAAAACCATACATGTATTAGCCATGGTTACATAATATGTTTTTTAAGGTGAAACCATATATATTTAAATTTGTCGCGACAACAAAATCTCTATTTTATTATTTAAAGTTTTAAATGACAGTGTTAACTTTTTCGCGCCCTGTTTAAAGGTGACGTACAGCATATACGAAACTAATGTTTATATCTTTATTTACAAAATATATACTGATACCTTATTCAAGATTGTAAGCTTTTCTTACTTCCTCTCCATTACTTGTACCCAAAACAAAAACATTTTCAGAAGAAATCCGAAGGGATATCCTTGCCGAATTGCTTGGTTTCTCGGCCATGTTGCGGGCCTAACGGTTTACATTGAGCTGAGTACTTCATGTAATTATCTACGAATGTCATGTTTTGGGGAGCCATGGCGGTCGTGCGCAGAACGGACTGTACGTCACCTTTAAATTAATTTATCTAAAACACTTTGCGAGCACGGAAGAAGCTCTACAGTCAAGAGAAATGTTTATGAAATGGAAATATTTACAGAACAAGCACACTAGTATTAAAATGACGCGTGTTGGTCGAGATACTGATCGAAATACAGAGTGTTCTGCAAGGGGGTCGATGGCACCCAGGGTAGGGGGGTGGGGGACACGGTTCGCTACTTTTGGAACTCTAAGATAATGAATTAATAATGTAAGCAGGAAGTTCTTAGAACATATTAGCGAAAGGATTGTGCCTGACCAGAAAGAAATATAACGTTTATTCTTGACTACTGGCTTATTTACAGAAGACTCAATTTTTCTGTTTAAAACAACGAAGGTATGTGTGATTTGTTTTTCAGTGGAATGAAACAAAATGAAATCTTCAGCAGACTTGTAATAAGCTTCCGGAATTTCACAGTAGTAATAAGTTATATAAAGTTTGCTTTCTGTCGGCCTAGCTCGTGGCATGTAAAAACGAACAGCATGGTTACGTCTTCGATCAACAAGCTTAAAATTAGGAATATTGAGCTGGCCAGCACGTACAAGCTTGACCTGTCCTGATTACAATGTTGAAAAGAATTCACATGCTTAATTTATCATCATGATAAAAACAATAAACTGTTTTCAAAGTGGGAAGTTGTTCAACCCACGCTCTAACAAAAATTGTATCATCTTAATTAAATCTCATGTGCAAACGCCATCACTTAAGCCCCGGTCAAACGGGGTTGAGAGTTGATGAGAGTCGATGAGACTTGCAACTCTCGGTCGCGTTTGACCACCAACTCTCATCGACTCTCATGCACTCTTATCAACTCTCATCAACTTTGAGCTGGTTCAGATTTTAATGAGAGTTGGTGAGAGTTTTTGCTCGTTTGACCGGTCATGAGAGTTGGCATATGAGAGTTGATGAGAGTTTAGCGGCTAGCGGTTTGCACTTTGTAAAAACAGGCTCAACAAAAATAGCGAAGGAGCGGAACGATCCTGAATGTATTTCTGAAACTCTGGAAAAACCAGAAGCAAACAGTGCCCAAGTACTAATTGTCCAGTACGAGATTGTAAAATATACGAACTTTGTTTACCTCGAAATTCGTTCCTAGTCTCCCTGCTACGCGCGGTAAATCCTACAAGTCTCATCAACTCTCATCCTCGTTTGACCGGGGCATGAGAGTTGAGAAAACTCTCAGACAAACTCTTGCTTGCCAACTCTCATCAACTCTCATCCTCATTTGACCCGGGGCTTTACATGTGGGAAGCATTAGCACATGTGACTTATAAATTTGCAACCTAGTCTTCATCTGAGCCTAAGTAGCTCAATGGTTAGAGCGTCTATTTGTCTGAGGCTCAGTAATATTTTCTGAGTATTTTAGCTTGATAAACAGCTAAGAATCGTGCAAGTAATACAGTGTGTATCAAAAAAATTCGAACCCTTTGAAAATGAATTTTCAAACAACCTATTGTAGTAGTTTGAAAGCCTTAAACACCTCTGAGCCACGGATGCGTAAAAAACACGGGCTTATACACCTGGCAAATTAGGATAACTTGAAGTGTATGCATGGTGAAAGTATTTAAAAGCCTTTTCTCTTCCTGTTTAACTTATGTGCTGATTAATTTATAACTCAGCGCTTTTAAGCCTGGTTGGTAGTTTGAAAGCCCTAGAGCCTGGTTCTCATATGTCGCCAATCGTCGGCGATTTGTGATTTAGATGCATGTTAAAACGGGAAATGCAGCATGTTAAGTAATAAAGAACAATGCAGAAAAGCAGTGCTTTTATTCTTTTACTTAACATGCATCTAAATCACAAATCGCGGACGATCGGTAATTCATTTTCTAAGGGTTCGAATTTTTTTTGATACTCACTGTTTTTGAACAACGAGAGCGAGTGTTTCACCAGGATATCCAAACACGAGAAAGCAATGTATGAAAACACGAGTGTTAGGATATCCCGGTGGGACACGAGCTCGAGTTGTTCATATGACTTCTCAAATGAATACCATTTTAATGAATGTTCAATAAACTCTCGTGGGATGGTGATAACCAAGGGTGTACAAAATTTATTCATACTGAGTTGTTTGTCAAGAAGATGCATGTGGTTGAAGCCGCGTATATACTTGACTTTGTTGTCTTTCAAATGGTTGAGGATGTTTTGGCTATATTTGAAAATTCAAAGAAGTTTGAGAAGCATTCAGTCAAGGAATTCGACGTTTTCGACCAGAAAAGGAGTGACAATTAGCCTACCTTAATTTTATCGTTACCAACACACCGTGACTGTCTATAGCTGAGAAGGCGACCAGAGTTCATTAGCTCACAAGCCTATCTTCGCTTGGCTGTTTTACCGATTTGTTTTGTCGTTCAACCGTTGTTCTTGGAAAGAAAATTACTATAACCAAAGCGAAATGTCATGAAATTTAGCTGGCGATGTGTCATGCATGATGTTTGTCTTCTCTTCTCTTCTCAGTCTGATGCGTCTGTTAGCTTGTGTTGAATGCGTAGTTAAGACCCCGTTCACACGAGTCCGGAGCGAGTTGAAAACGGCGCTGAAAAGTCACAGAACGCCGTTGCGTTCACACGGCACCGGATCGAAATTGTGTGAAAACGGCGCTAAAAAGTCACAGAACGCCGTTGCGTTCACACGGCACCGGATCGAAATTGTGTGAAAACGGCGCTAAAAAGTCACAGAACGCCGTTGCGTTCACACGGCACCGGATCGAAATTGTGTGAAAACGGCGCTCTAACCAGAGCGTTTTGAAAACGATTTCTAGACGGAGCGAAATGAAACGGAACCCTTGGCGGTGTCGCTCCGTTTTAGTACCCAGTTCCTAAATTTTCGGCTCCTAACCAAACGGCTGGCGTATTTTTCAGCGATGGAAAACTTTATTTGTCTTCTCGACTTCGGAAAGCTTCTGCTAAGAACTTGTGCTGCTGTTTGAACAATTATAACATTATTACAACAATGACTAGGCAGTGTAAATAGGAGAAGATGAAGTCAATAAGGCGAGTTCCTAACGGAAAGACTAAAATTGTAAACCTAGAATGCACTATACACTTTGGGGGATAATATCCTTTGAATTGCTTCTCGTTTCCATTTACTTTTGACAAGATATGGCTATTTAAACAGTGCACAGCACTGAAATACTGGATATGCACCAGAAGGTTCCGGTGTCGTGTGAACGCCTTCAAAGCGTCGTTAAATTATGACGGATTCGTGTGAACGTAACCACATTTTACCGTTTATCTTCTACACCGGACCCGTGTGAACGCAGTCTAAGATATTTGAGGAAGATCACTCGTGACTTTCATCAAATATCTTAATTACGCATGCAGGAAAAATCTATTGTAGTCTTTTGTAGCTGAGGGTGTTTCACTGGGATATCGAAATGCCATCTCGTGATCAAATGCGCCTTTATTATTGATTTACTAGCTCATGAATTATTCATGAATTTGAGAAGGGTGAATCCTGGGTGTATTAAAAACGAAGTGACTATCAATTCGCAGAGCGATCACCGCACGCAAACGGAGGCTCTGGGATAATCAGGGATTTTATTTGCGGATGATACTTAGTATTCTCTACTCCCATAGAAGTCTTCATGCACTGGACAAAAATGTGAGTGAAGAACTGAATAATGTATGTCATTGGCTAGAAGCGAACAAGCTAACTCTAAATACCAGTAAATCCAATTTTGTCATTTTTTATTCCTGTCAGAAAACATTAGATTATGTACCAGGCATATATTTTGTATGCCAAATCTGTAAATAAATAAAAATAAAAGCTCAAGGTATTTGATTACGAGAAAATAGAGAGCTTAAGCATATTAGGGGTTTTTGAGACACGGACGGTGACCGGAAGAACAGGAATACAATACAGAACTGCTGAACCGCGTATTCTTTGAAAATACTTTTTTTCCCAAAACAAAGGCTATGAATAATTACATATCTAAACTGTTAGCTCACAAGCTTAAATTTCATCCTTATATAAAAATACAAATGTAATAAAATTATCGCCTTAAAATACAAGTTTTCTACTTTAAGAGTATGTCTCATTGTAGTTAAACAACGATGACAGGCCTCAACGTTTTAGAAGTTCCCGTCTTCTCAAGAATGTGAAAATGCTCTCAGTGACGTCTTGTGTAGAACGACGACGACGTTCTCTTTGCTCTTGGGATTTTAAATTGCTCATTATCATTGTTTTGAATGAAAAATGCTATTGAATTCAATCGCCATCCGTGGCGCTTAAGCTCTCTAATGTCACCACTGGTACTGAAAACCACCATGAAATACCTCGGATTGCTGATTGATTCAGACTTATCATGGAAATATCACATCGATTATGTCTCATTGATCAATGTCTTGCTCAAATTGAGTAGAATGTCAGAATTATTGCTCGTCTTAGACACTAAGTTCCCAAGCATACTTTCCTAATTATGGAATTATACTTTGGGGTCAAGCTTGTAAATCTTATCAGACATGTTGGCCATATTAATATAAATTGCTTCGTCTGAATATGAAATCATCCACGCAATGACCCGATTAATTTGCTATCAAAAACTTTTATCATCATTCCAGCAATGTCTAGTACATCACAATTAAGAATTGCCTACGATTCATACTTAAAATACTTACTAAATTTGTAAAAACTTCATCTTGAATATCCCGCTCCCGCTCCTTGAATATCTTGATCTCGCTCCATGGAGTCATGATGTCAACAATGACTTATGAAATACTTGGTGTACAGTAGTTATTTTGGCTTCGGTGGTTTGTCGTGAGTCAATCGTTTTATTCTGTGTTTTGATTGGCTCCGATTCTTTTGTTAACTTAACTTGCACGCACGATAGCAATGTATCTACTCGCGCATGCGCAGTAGATACAAAAATTGTTGAAATGTGTTGTATTTTAACTAGTTTTTATGACATTTCATGACCTTCTTAAAAATCACCACTCAGAATGTAGGAAATGGCATTTTCGAGACTCTAAATTTCAAATGTTTCCAGGGGGCATAGCCCCGGACTCCCGTAGGAGAGTCCCCTCATGGGAAAATTCTTAAAAAGGTCCTGTTCAGCCCCCCCCCCCCCCGGACAAAAACAAAACTCTACGCCTATGAGATCTGCAGCGCGTGATAAGTTTTACCAACTTTGATCAAGGTTAAATATTCAAGCCAAGTCATTTTGTTTGACTGGTGTAAAAGTTTGGAATAGTTTGCCCTCTACAATTCGCTCCCTGAGTAAATCTGATTTTAAACAGAGATGCAAAAGTTTGTCGTTTCATCTTGTGACGACTATTTTGACCTTGCTCAGATGATATATTTCACTTTTGGTTCTTGAATAATTTCTATTTCGCTTACGTCCGGCTTAGTCTTTCTTTGAATACTTGAACTCTATAATATTCATTACCAACTCAGATGATTATTCTAAAACAGTCAGTTCTGCTGTAACCTGTAGAGCATTTTTGTATGACATATATTTCTTGAGTAACCGTAAATTTAAACAGCTCAGAACTTGATATTATTTACTACTTTAACCCCCCACCACGAATAGCTTGCTAAATGTGGACGAGTTAATATTGTATCTACAGTATTATATTTAAATTGAAATAAATTGATTGATTGATTGATTGATTGATTGATTGATTGATTGATTGATTGATTGATTGATTGATTGATTGATTGATTGATTGATTGATATAGAATAAACCTGTCAGCAGGCATTTAGTCCTGATGCCCGAAATTGATCAAAACATTGTTTTGTTTCATGTTTTAAAGGTTGTATTATTTAGTAGTTATTGACGGAACGTGAGGTCTGTACTAGTGAAATATTGGACCGACGTTTTTAATCCGTGCGAGGTCCGATATTTCACTAGTACAGACCGAACAAGCGAGGTCAATAAGTAGTTTATTATATGGCTACAAGTGTTGTAAACGCTCGTATTCGCCACCATCTTTCTTGTGAACTAAACCAAAATGGCACATGTTTTCCCGTTTTTAAAGTACTTTCCGTTTAGCTTAATGTTTTTATTATTAGGAAAAATTCTCATATAGTCCTAATCAGAAACGCTTTCCAGAAACCAAGATTCAAATTTCCAAACTATTTTAGAAGGAATTAATCAGTGGTGTACAAGAAATAATATGTTGTTAAACCCCCGTAAATGCAAAGAACTCCTTGTTTGTTTTTGGAAAAATAATCCAAATTTCCCTCCAATGATCGTCGACAATCATCCCATTGAGGTGGTGAAATCCGCAAAACTACTTGGCGTAATTTTTAGTGATAACTTAAAATGGAATGACCATGTGGCTTATATCGTGAAAAAGTCCGCGAAACGCCTTTACATGCTTAAACTCCTCAAACGAGCTCGTGCTGACTCTAAAACATTGATTTCAGTGTATTCCTCATGTATAAGACCCATTCTGGAGTACTGCGCCCAAGTATGGCATTATAATATCCCTGAATACCTATCCAATGAAATAGAAAGAATCCAGGTAAGGGCGTTGAAAATAATTAACCCATCAACGCCATACAACGAATCCTTGTCTAAATTTAACATTCCAACACTATCTTCTAGGCGCGAACTGTTATGTTCGATATTTTTTAGAAATAAAGTTCTTCCCCAAACTAGTCCCCTCTCTGACCTAGTAGAATATATTGACCACTGTAGCTATAATTTACGTGTATCGAATAAACTCGTTCCAATTAAATGTAGAACAAATCGCTACAAAAACTCGTTCATTCCCTCATCTGTAACGCTATATAATAATATTTGACTCGTTTAATACTAGATATATTCTTGTTTGTAAATAATATATTATATTAGGCGCATGAAATATTAGATAAAGTCCGTGATATTACTTCCTTGTAAATAATTATATATTTTTTTAATTAACCCTTTTTGTAAATGATAGATGTATTTCAACCTTTATGGTTGCAAAGTCTATTTATTTAATAAATTCAATTCAGTTCAATTCAATTCAATTGGCTTGTTTTCGAGAAGCATATCGTTTACACGAGCTTCGATCACTTGTATCTGGAGTGAGCTTCGTGGCACTTACAGCAACTGCAGCTCTCGATACCAAGAAATGCATGATTTTGGATTCGCTGCTGATACGAATAACAATACACAATACAAGTACGAAGACGGGCCACATGCATTTGGCGTAATTTTTTAACGCGGGATTTCAACGACTTCCTCAAGAATATCTAAATTAATTTGCGATTTACCGTAGAGTGGTATTCGGTATTTTTTTCATCTTCTTCTTTTTTACAAATAAAGCAAACATTTTTTTCCTCATCCGTATTCATAGCAATCAAGTGATTATGACAGAATGCCCACAAGTTAAATTGACAATTTCTTTGCGTCTCAGTGGCGGGTAACGCACGTTTTTGGACTCTTTCCATGTTAGCTTCTTGTTCAGCTGTTAATCCTCCAGTCCATAAGACATCTCCATATTCCATAACAGGTCTAATTACTGAATTATAAAACTTTATCAGATCTTTTTTAGGAGCACCATAATTCCTTAAAAGTTTTAAGAAGTACAGTCTTTTCGGCATTTTTTTATAATCGACCAAGTATGACCATTTCAAGTTGTCATCGATCCAAAGGCCAAGTAGTTTAAAGGAAGAGACACGGTCTAGTGGTGTTTCATATATTACCAATTTTGGAATCTCGGTTTTCTTCTTTCTAAAGTCGATAATCATTTCTTTACATTTTTCCGTTTAAAACCATGTCTTGATATTTTGACCAATTGACCACAGAATCTAATTTTTCTTACATTTTGCCAATTTGTTCCCCTTATGTGTGAGATGTTGTATTAAGGATTTCAGAGAGGGTAGTATCATCCATATAGATTATTGCCATATTTTCGTCAGTATTGGAAATTTCCCTGCATACTTCCTCTAATCCATTGATTTTTATAATAAAGGCAAGAGGACCAATTTTACTGCCTTGTGGTACCCCACCATTCGCATCCTTTAATCCTGATGTTAGTGTTACATTTCCAATTTTTGTCCTTTATTGTTTCCTTCCCTGTAAGTACGACGCAATCCAAGGAATCAGAGCCTCTCTAACACCCATCCTTTGCATATCCTGAAGGAGTTTATTATGATTAATTAAATCGAACGCTTTAGTAAAATCTAGGAAAAGCACTCTGATGGTAGTTTGAGGATTTTCCAGTGCCTGATTCCAGTTGTGTAATAAATTTGGCAGTGCTAAGATTGTAGATGAACCAGGGAGACCTCCGTACTGTGTAGGTGTTATGTTAGTTGAAACGTCCTGGGTCATCCATTCCACTGCATATGACTCTTGATTCTTAGAGAAAATACTTGTTAAAGCTGTAAGGTTTTTATTCATACTTAAGATGATTACTATATACATGTAAACTAACAAGTGCCGAGCCGCACCTTAATTTCAACCTTAAATACTAATAAGTCACGTGATAAACATGCATATATAAATACCGTAATTATTCGAATAAACGCCGCGGCGTTTATTAAATTTTTGGCGCTTCAGGTGCGGCGTTTATTCGAGGGCGGCGTTTATTGCAAATTTTGTAACAACAACTGTGAATTTATTAAAAAACTAAGAATAAAATTCATATGTCTTTTAAATATATATAAATATATATGAAAATTGAACTGTTCACTGTCTTATATAATGACTAAGTTTCATTCTATTTCAATGTCACTGTCTCCTTCGTGGTCCGAGTCTAACAGCTGAATAGTAGGGCATGCCTCTTCAACATCGGAAGACGTGTATTCTTCAGTGTCGAAAGGATTCGTTTCTGGCTCGTCGAGAATATCCAGTTGTGATTTCAGGACGGCTTGTCCAGTGTTGCACGGCTGTCCCTCCTTGAAACAGTGAATCGCATCATCTTCTGAGCCGTCAACTGGAAGGTTCAATGCACAACTTTTGAACGATTTCTTGATGACATCTGTAGGCAATTCATCCCAGGAATCCAGAATCCACTGCAAAATGGTTTTTCTTGGTGGCGCTTTCAAATTCCCAGCTGCTGTTTCTTCGTGAATGCCTACTGTCGCCAGCCATTCATCATACCTTTCTGTGCACAATGATTTGAATGGTTTGTTCCAACTTACGTCGGGCGCCTGTATATATTTGGTACAACCTCCCGGGACAATCACGCGATCGATTTTCTTGGATTTCAGAGAGTCGGTTATACTGTCCACAAGGTGACACTCGTAGGAGTCCCAAGCTAACAGCCTTCGGTTGAAAGAAAACGCTCCTAGAACAGAGTTGGTCCAGGTACGAGTTAATTCAGTGTCCATCCATCCATTTACCGAAGTGGCTACGACCGCTCTACGTTTGAACTCTTCGTTTAGCGCTGCGGATTCTCGTTTTGCTCCTTTAAAGACTACCATAGGCTTAAGTTTTGTCCCATCGGCCTTGGCAGCTAAACAAACTGATACTCTAGCCTTTTCATGACCCGTCGTTTTCAGTGTAATAGTCTTTGTCCCGGTTGCGTCAATAGTGGTTTCGGATACCATATCGCACCAAACTGGAGTTTCATCCATTGCAATGATATCAGAGGGGCTGTATTCGTGCTTTTTCTGTAGGCGTCTTACTTGAATTACATATGACACGAGTTTAGCTATCATTCGTTCTGGATCCTGTTGAGCAATAGAGGTTTTTCTTCTCAAAGATAAACCATTTCTCTTCATAAATTTTGCCAACCAGCCTCTTGAAGCTTTAAAGTCGTCGTCAGTCACGTCATTTTGGTTTATATCGTTGAATGTTACTTGTGCTTTCTTCATTATAAGTTTACTGGAAACTCGAAGACCGCGAGATCGTCTGCTTTCAATCCACTCCATTAAAACTTCCTCTAACTTCGTGCTTAGCGGTTTTCGGCCAGCTCCACACAATCTACTTCTTTGTTTGACTTTGTTACCTCTTACCGCAAGAACACCTTCGATATCACTCTTCTTTGCTCTCCATTCTCGTATTCTTCTTTCATCGACTTGAAATTGGCGAGAAGCAGGTCGATTTCCGTGTATTTCAGCATATGCGATTGCTTGTTTTTTTACTGCAAGGCTGTATTTATGTCTTTTTTGTCCTTTGTGCGAAATTTGGTCCCTATTTGAATCTGCCATTCCTCATTTGTTGTAGGTTTTGTGCCATTGCATGTGCTAAAATATAGATCTAGTTGCAATTAGCATGAATACAAACCGCACTTGCTGATTGGACCACGAGCGATGTTTGTAATTTGAGTAAGTGCGAGTAATAACTTAATGTCACAAACTTGATGCAAACCTTCTCAAATTTCAAACAAAGTTAACTCGCAAGTCGCAACAATGGCAAGGGCAATGCCAGTAGAGTTCAAAATGTATTTCAAGGTAGACTTTGACACGATTATCCGAGGTCACCATGTTTATAAGTCTGTGTGGACTCCCAAAACTCATGAAATACTTGAATGTGAGAAAGATACTCGCGCAGAGGTAAAGGAACACGATGAAAACGCAATTGGTGTTTATAAACCTCCCACTGGCACGAAGCAGCCGAATTCGAAGAAGACGCTTGCTGGCCACGTCCCAATTGAGCTGTCTCGCTTATTAAAGAACTTCCTAGACGCAAACACTGAGAACAAACTATTCGCGAAAGCCACTGGAAAAAGAAAGAGAGAAATCGGACTAGTTGTACCGGCAAAATTCTCGGCTGTCACCACGGAACTGCGCATAGCAGAAGTTTTAGAGAGAGAACTAAGTAGCAAAGCTATGAAGTATAGCCACTTTGAACTAAATAACATTGTAATCGAGAAGAATAAATATCCAAGACTGCTTTAGATTTAATGTTGTCTTATTTTTTAAAGATAAGTACCGAATAAACGCCGCGGCGTTTATTAAATTTTTGGCGCTTCAGGTGCGGCGTTTATTCGAGGGCGGCGTTTAATAATATTTTTGCTTGTCCCTGCGGCGTTTATTCGAGGGCGGCGTTTATTCGAGGGAGGCGTTTATTCGAATAATTACGGTAACTAAATATAAATAAATAAGTCATGTGATATCCACACATCTCCCTTTTGAGACTAACATAAAACTAACATAAAGAAATATAATTATTAACTACATATAAAATTAAATTACTGCAAAAAGGTCTATTAAACGTTATATAAGTTCAAGTTCACAAATTAAGTCTGGTTGGTGGAATAACTCTTCTACCCGAACGAGTCTTTACAACATTGGTGGGATTGTTGTCTCGGACGTTGCTTTTACTGGTAGTCTTTCCTCTTTGTGGACTTGGTGGTGACTTGTTTTCATTAGTTGTAAAGTTTTCTTTTTGTGGAGTGTTCGTGGGCGAATTTCTGCCGGAACACGTCTTTTGCAGGGCTTGGAACCAAGTGTCGCCTGTTCCTTCTCAGAAAAGACTGTTCGGTCTTAACAACATATGATCCAGGCTCCTTGCACTTTTGAACAACCACTGCAGGAGAATCCATGTCTGGTATCCAAATTCTGTCTCCTGGGTGCAATTGAGGAAGAACTGATGCTCGATGACGTTTGTTGTAATCTTCAGCCTGTTGACATTTGTAAGCTAGTTTAGTCTTCCGCAACTGTTCCATATCTGGCAATTCTGGGACCAGTTTTTTCGGTGACAACGGAAGGGTCGAGCGCAGTTTTCTACCCATCAACAACTCTGCTGGAATATATCCATTCTGGAGAGGCGTTGATCTATAGGAAAGAAGTTCCAAGTATGGATCTTCTGACTTGGTTAACAAGGCTTTGGCGGTTTTGACTGCTCGCTCTGCTTCTCCATTGCTTTGAGAGTAGCGAGGGCTACTCGTCAGGTGAGTAAATCCCCAATCTTCAGCAAATTTGGAAAACTCAGCTGAAGAAAATTGTGGCCCATTATCCGAGACAACAATTTCCGGAATACCATGGCGACAGAAGAATGATTTTAAATGGCTAATTGCGTTTTGTGCGTTAGTACCCTTAAGTGGAGCAATTTCGAAGAATCGTGAGTAATAGTCTACAGCGATAATATAGTTCTTACCATTATGATGGAAAAGATCAGTGCCCACTTTTTGCCATGGTCGTTCTGGAAGCGTCGTCGGTATCATTGGCTCCGCATGCTTCTCTCTGTGCTTGCAACAGGTTGGACAAGTTGTAACCCTATCTTCAATCTGCCTACTTAATCCAGGCCACCACACAGACTCACGCGCTCTTTCCCGACATTTGCGAATTCCTTGATGACCTGAGTGAATCTTGTCCAGGATATCCAAGCGAAGTGCCGACGGAACGACTAGTCGCGAGTCCTTCATCAACAGACCTCTCTGGACTGTAATGTTGGCTCTCTCCGACCAGTAAACCTGAAGTGCAGAATTCAGCCTCGATCTTTCTGGCCAACCTTCGGTACAGAATTCTATCATACCTCGTCATCTTGCTTTTGCGGTGGTGATTTGCCACATCGATAGCACTGATTTCCTTTCTTTACTTGCGGTCGAGAATTTTGTTGTTCTTTTCAATTGGTTTACCCTTCGATGGTGTTTTTCTGTTATTTTGAACACGGTTAATTTTTCCATCTTCGCCATCTCCTTTGAGAATTTCATGATGCTGTTTAATTAGCTCTGAAGACTTCGCCTCCTTGACAGCTTTATCCAAGGTTAATTTTTCGTCTTGCATAAGCCTTTGTGATAACTGAGCATTCCGTATCCCGACAACGATACGGTCTCGTATTGATTCCTCTTTGAGCGTACCAAACTGGCAAGTCTCTGCTAGTCCGTTCAAGGCTTCGATAAAATCAATAATCGACTCTCTCTCACCTTGTACCCGTTTGTTAAAGCGAGCTCGTTCAAAGATGACATTCGATCGGCCGACAAAGTGCGATGCAAAGCGTTCTATTACTGTGTCGTACACATAATCTGTAGAGCTGAGATTGAAGCTTTTCAATATCTCGTTAGCATTTCCACTCATAGCATAAACCAACGCGTTTATTTGAATTTTGTCGTCTTTCTCGTCGAGACCTGCAGCGATGCGATAACATTCGAAGCGTTCTTTCCATCGCTTCCACTCTTCAGGCTTCTTTGAGTCTAATTTCTCCGGTAAAGGAATTTGGGTAGTCGCCATTTGACTTGGTCAATACTACCATTCCTGACACCATGTAAGGTTTTTATTCATACTTAAGATGATTACGATATACATGTAAACTAACAAGTGCCGAATCGCACCTTAATTTCAACCTTAAATACTAATAAGTCACGTGATAAACATGCATATATATATACCGTAAATGTTCGATTTAGCGCCGCGGCGCTTATTAAAATTTACAATCTTTTGGTGCGGCGCTTACTCGAGAGCGGCGCTTATTAAAAAAGTTGAAAAAATGCTCATAATACAACTTTAATTATCCATAGAAAAACCCAATAAAGTTAACCCAATAATTTTCATAATACCCAATAGCACAATAAATTCAAAAAAGAGCGTCAACGTCCTGGTCATCGCCTTCTTCATCGTCGTCTATCCATAGACGTGGATCAGAGGCATCTTCGACATCTGAATCAGAGACTTCAAAGGGATTTGTGTCCGGCTCTTTTAGGATGGACAGCTGCGATCGAAGTACCTCGCGACCTTGACCGGCGAAAAACTCCAGTGATGTATTAAATATATGTTGATATGTTTGCTGATTCATCTTTTTCGAAGGTGCGGCGCTTAATCAAGAGCGGCACTTATTAAATTATCCTGCTTCTGGATGCGGCGCTTAATCGAGAGGGCGCTTAATCGAACATTTACGGTAACTAAATGTAAATAAGTCATGTGATATCCACACAACAACCTTGTTAGCATCAATCTGTTAACAACTTGTTGAGTGCAGAGCGGTAACAGGTTGTTGGAAAACAACTTGTCTTCAGTCTATTGGAGTCATCAGCCTTGTTACAAGTTGTCAACAACCTGTTACAGACATGTTAACAGACTGGGACTGGACAGCCAGTGCGAACACATGACGGTGACAGCCTGTTTAACAGCCAGGTATGTAACAGCTTGTGCGTTTTTACATGCGTAGCCGAGATGTCGCGTTGTGAGACCGAGATCTCAGTTACCCTAGGGCTGGTGTTTCCCCATGTAAACACGATTGACTGGGCTGGCTCGCCTACCCGGGCTGGCACTAAAAGCTTCGTACACGCGACAAAATTTGTTTTTATCAGCTTTTTTCGACATATTAATTAAAACAACGTATTTCGACACATTATTTAAAACAATGGGACTTCGTGTCTTACCAGAACTGACAATTTACCAGAACTGACAAATTACGCAATTAGCACAACAAGCAAGCCAGTCCGGCTAGGCGAGCTAGCCCTTCTCATGTAAACACGATAAGAATCATCTCGGCAAAGCGGGCTAGCTCAACTACCCAGGCTGGCTCACTTCCATATAAACACCCCCTTGGTTTTACACGTATGTAACGAAACTTGAATTACATCCTCTGCCCACAAATGTATAAGCGTTCTAGTTGCTTCATCTGACCATATTTTCCCCAACTTTTAGTTGTAGATGACTTTGTAGACACCATGTTGCCTGTTTTGAAGAATGTGCGCTTGCGTAAGTTGCTTTTGGTCCATGACTACCTCTTGAGGTGGTCTCGTTTACACAACGAAAATTAGGAGTACCGTGCCAAAAACATTAGCAAGCGTGCAGAAATTTAAGAATGTCGTACCAAAAACTCGTGTCGTGTAAACGGGGCTTACAAAGATATAGAACATTTTGCGATAAGTCATTATGCAAAATGTGACGAAGTTATCTTGGAAGTCAAAATTTGCATATCAAACAAACTGAAATATCTCCACAACGAAGCAAGGAAACAAAAAACTGCAAAAAATGTTACTTTGTCGTTTTAATTGTTGTTTCAAATAAAACAAACTTAATTTTCGTTTCATGGACACTGTCTAATCAGAAACAAACCAAAACCTTTCCCATCAGCTTATGGACAAAAGTTGGCGCTTACGGTTACATGTTTTCTAAAGTGAGTTTTGAGGGATCTCCTCTTGATCCTTTTTGAGTTTGTCAAGATCGATACTGGTGTAGTTAGTGTCCTCATGAGTGCGGTGGCCTCTCCTTTGCAATAAGATTGCACATCATGATACCCTAATATCTTGAAAATTTGAAACCCCAATTTTAAAACAGTAAGAATCACGATTATATAAACGTATTGTATACAATCTCAATCTGAAATCCGAATATACATAGTAATTTTGGAACATAAACTTCTAAAACATATCCCCATGGGTCCACGACAATGACAAATCCCCCTCAAAATGCAGGAAATACTATTTCAGAGACTCTAAAATTCAAACTTTTTTCCGGGGGGGCATGCCCCCGGACCCCCTGGAAGTTTGTCGCACCTTCGGCGCTCCCCTGCCACCACGTAGTAAGTATTGCCTGTATTGCCCCCCCCCCGTCCCCCCGCGTCCTTACATATTCTGAATTCGAAAGAAAAAACTGAGCACCTTAGAGTCACCCCCCTTGCAAAAATCCTGTATCCGCCACTGTAGGGTTCTTCATCAAAAGCCTGTAAGGGTTTCTAGTAGGCCCCTAGCCCTTTATTATTATAATTTTATACTCCCTCGTCTTCAGATGTTGAATTCTCTGTTAATATACTCATGCTGATCAAATGCTCTATATCGTCCAATGATACATCGTTTTGGGTAAAACACAACCTTTCAGTTTCCAAGCATGTTATTGTAGAGTAAGAAAATGTTGGAGAATTTGAATTAGTACTGGTACTCCCAGAATGACTTAAAAGTCTGAAGATAATTTTGTCAGGTAATGTTTTTCAAATTCAGAATTTGTAAAACTATAATTAAATGCTTTCTTATCTTCATTGGCTTTTGTTGGTTTTTCATTTTCTATAACATTTTCGGGTAATGTATTTAGCTTAAAATGTATATATGGGCGAAATAACTAACTAACTAAATAAATAAATAAATAAACAACTGTAGCCTACAGTCTAACAAAATTAATATTAATCTCATTAACTCTGGTCAGTGCGTTTGTCGAACAGCGCTGAGCGGAAACCATTTTGTTTACATAAAAGATCTTGCAGGCCCACTCAAAACTGTGGCCTCTAGGGCCTAGTCTCGCTGTGCATAATGGGATAGGTTGCCATTTTGTTTACAGGATCTCGCAGGCCCGCCCACTGACCTCTTTTGGGTATTGCCACAGAGTAGTAATACAACCAGAAGTCCAACTCCCGTCGGAACCTTGAAGTTTATATCCTCGCGCATGTCGCCTCGCACATCTTGGTGCCTCACCATCCTACGCCATCCCACGCAATCCTGCAAGTTCCCCCGGCAGTTTGGACCTTCAAAAGAAGGTTAAAACTGCCGGGGGAACTTGCCAGGATTGCGTAGGATGGCGTCGGATGGCGTAAAATATCGCGCCTGCGCACTGAAGAAATGCAGACAAGTTTTCACTTGAGTCGGACTTCTGGTTGATCCTTATTCTGTGGTATTGCGTAGGATGGCGAGGAATCAAGATGCGCGAGGCGACATGCGCGAGGATATAAACTTCAAAGGTTCCGACGCGACTTGGACTTCTGGGGCCGGTTATATGAAGCCTGGATAAATCTCTATCCGGTGGATAACTCGCTATCCGGTGAATAAATTTTATCCAGGGTATAATTTTGGTTGTACGAAGCTTGGATAGTATTATCCCGCGGATAAAAATTGCTATCCGCTTGATAAATTTATCCGGGGTCGGAGGGTAGTTTAAGTTCACTATCCAGTGGATAAAATTGACGTGTTTATGTTGTTGAAACTATAAAATTAAGATTTTTAATAAAATGGTGTAATACAGGTTTTCATTTGAATATTCTTCCTCGAGTACACAGACGAGCAGACAGAATTTACAGACGAGAAATAGAAAACTTTAACATCTTACAATATTATGCCAAGAGTGAGTTGCGAGCACGGCATCGTTTTGGTAGACAAGCAATCGCGTACATAGTCAACCTTGTAGAAGAAGAAATAAGCCCTGCAACGAACCGAAGCTGCCCTATTTCGACGACAAACCAAGTGTTGATAACACTTAGATTTTTGGCTACAGGCAGCTTTTTGCAAGTAATGGGGGACACCGTTACTGGGGGTAGACAAAGGCCGTACAGTTAGCAGGGTTTTTCATTGGGTAACCTTGGCTATCGCTCGAAGACTTGACGAGTTTGTGAAATTTCCACAAACGCATGCGCAACAGGAAAAAGATGTGATAAAGCAAGGGTTTTATAATCTCGGAGGTTTCCCTTTTGGCATTGGTTGTGTTGACGGAACACGCGTGAGGATCTTTGCGCCTGCAGAAAATGAATGGGATTTTGTAAAAGACAATTTTATTAAAAGTTTATTAAAATTAATTCATCATTACATAGCAACGCTTAGGCCTGTTTCAAACGTCGAATTTTTCATGCGTCGAATACAATTCGTTAATTAAGTGCATGATAAGTTCGACGTTTGAATCGATTAAATTCGACCGTTTTGATTAAATGCGACTGCGAATTAAATTCGACTGCTTAGGTCGAATAAAACGACCTTGATGCGACTTCGATTCAAACGTCGAACTTTCCCGAATGTAATGCATAAATTTTTTAATGTATAATAATTTTCGATACACGTAAATGACATGCGCAAACGTTGATTCCACGAGGTGAATCGGGCTTCTGAATAAGTGTTCTACACTATGTCCCATCAAGGATTTCGAATTATTTGACGACGACAAGAGCGATGGATGCTTGTGGTTGCATTTCTGCCTGCTATAATTAATAAAAGCAGATGTTATTACCATGTATTGTAAAGTACGTGTCATCATTTTTCGCCGTCGTTTTGACTGTTGAATATAATAACATTGTAAATATTAATTTGCTTTTGGTCAACTTTCGAGTTGGACTCCTTTGCTTTCGCCATGTTGTTATAGAAATGATCATTTTAAATTACGTATGAATCAAATGTCGAATACAATAATTTGGTCGACCTTAATTGGTATTATATTCGACACATGAAAAATTCGACGTTTGAACCAGGCCTTAGCGACCAGCTTACATGTGAGTAAAAACATGACGTGACGACGATTTAGTCATTTGTCAAGTACTTATCCACTATCCATGCTTCGTACAACCACCTTTGACCTTTCGACGTTTTTGAGCTTTCGGTTCCCGGTTGAAAAGGACTTTTCTCACCTGCAGCGCGCCAAAATTCACCAGTGAATTTTTCAACTGGTGACGTAATTCGATCGGGAAGTAATTATATTCAGGCTAAATTGCTATGCAAGTGCTGTCTTTGAAAGTTGGAGTTAAACAGACTCTTGAAAACGTTTTAGTAGGGGTAGAACCACTTTCCATTGCATGTACGATAACCCGAATCACATCAAAACAGGGCGATGTACATTTCAGCGATTTCCCGCCAGAATATTTAGATTTAAAAACCTGCAAGCGAAATAAGTCCGCCTCTTTCCTCACGCTTTTCCGCTCTCCCGCCTTTCCGCGGGATTAACCGGAAGTAAATGGACGACAACACGCGATCTGATTGGCTACTGAGCCAAACTAGCGTGTTTCCTGCATTTAAAGATCCATTTTGAATTTTTCACCGCCACCGACGAAACCAGGATACTTTGGCTAGTTTTTTGTCGTTTTTAATGAATTTTCAGTAGTTTTAATTCAAAGAAAAAGTCAGGAGTACTTGGATATGGATTTAGATCAGCTACTGACACAACAAAACGTTTTCACTGCAACGTTGAAGGCATTTTTATCGCTGAAATTGCCGAGGTGCTAGAAGGCACGTGTGGTCGTAGATGTGGAAAGAAGCTCGCCTTGAGACAGGTAATGTGTAGTTTTCTTGCCTTTATTAGCGATTTAAAGACATTGTATAATCTAATAAGTAAATAACTTAGTCGATGGGTGATTGTTGAGTTTTTATGGTGGTTGAAAAGCTTGCGAATTATTCGAGTTTCGCCTCGTGTTTTCGCGGTCATGTCATGTTCTGTGTCAGCACTATTAAATATTTCAGTTAAATTTATCGTCTCTGATAAATTTTGTGGTGAATGCAGCTATCAGTATCGTTATTATTATGTAATATATAATATATCAACAACGAGTTTGAGTGTTTCATCAGGGTATTCAAACACGAGAAAACACGATGAAAGAGTGGTTTTATTTCTCGTGTCTCGATTCCCCTGATGAAACACGATAAACGAGTTGTTGATATGGCATCTCAATCGAGCGATTTCAATTGGAAAATGCAATTAAAATAAACCCTCATGAGATTTTATTTATGAGTGTGTTTTATTAATTCATACAGCAACTTGTTTATTTTGTTTATTTTGCATAGATGATTAACTCTTTCTTGTCCGAATTGGTCTTTAGTATTTTATTCTGGCTAACGCCAGACGATTTTATTCACCTCTGGGGAAGCCCCCGGACAGGAATGAGTTAAGATCTTAAGAATTAGATGAACACTGGTTTTCATCTAATATCTTGGGTTTTACTGGAGTATCCAACTTCAATCAGGTGATTGAATGAACTATTGTAATTGGCTGATTATCTCATGAATTATTAATGATTTGAAATACTCTCAAACTCATTAATAATTCATGAGATAATCAGCCAATAGATCTTTCCGCATGAAGTGAATGGGTCACATGATCATTCTTTTTGACAAATCTGATTGGCTAATGTCCATTGTTTGTCTGAAGTTTTGGATGTCCAAAGTTTTGGATGTCTGAAATTTTGTGAGAACCAATCAAATCTCTCAATGAATGCATTATCCACACACTTCATGCGGAAAGGTCTATTACAACAGTTCACTTCATTCAATCACCTGATTGAAGTTGAACCAAGATATTATTAGATGAAAATCAGTGTTCATCTAATTCTTAAGATCTCAATTATTTAATGTGTAAAATTTAATCATACAGCAACTATGATTAAATTTTACACACACTTATAAATAAAATTAAATTGAAATCACTCAATTGAGATGGGCCATATCAACTTGTTTATCGTGTTTCATCAGGGGAATACAAACACTCGAGAACAATAAAACCACCAGCCTTTGGCCTCATTGCTTTCATCATGTAATGTTTTCTCGTGTACATAAAACTTATTTCACATGCAGCCATGATGGAAATTGCTCCTAATTATAGTCTAGCTATTATTACCCAGGTGACAATCTTTCCTAAGATCTTACAAGATCTTAATAAGATCTTGATAAGATCTTGTAAGATCTTAGGTAAGATCTAGCAAGATCTTTGCAAGAAATTGCAAGATCATGCAAGATCTTGCAAGATCTTATCAAGATCTTATCAAGATCTTGTCAAGATCTGATCAAGAACTTGCAAAATCATACAAAATCGTGTAAGTTCTTACACGTGTTATAAGCCCTTGCAAGTTAAAAAGTACACAAAACTAACAAGATCAGCTGTCATACCTTTCAATATCTTATTACAAGATCTTACAAGATCTTGCATAATCTTATAAGATTTTGTAAGATCTTACAAGATCTTGCACAATCTTACAAGATCTTGCATGATCTTATAAGATCTTGTAAGATATCACAAGATCTTACATAATCTTACAAGATCTGACAAGATTTTGCAAGATCTTGCTTTCCAATATACATGTAACTAAATAATATTTGTAATTTAAATTAAATTAAGCAAACAAGAACATAACATTAGTGCAAAGTTGTTTAATAAAGAATTTTCTACAATTTTCAGTTTTAATTAATAATAAGTTTTGTTTTGTTCAATGTATTAATTTTCATTTTCCTTATTTTCTTCATTGGTTTTTGGTTTTGCATCCATTCACCGCTTGGCATCTCGGCACTTTTGGTTGCATGCATCAATGATTTGCTGGTGAGACTTGTTGAGTTTGTCACCATACTTGATACGAAGAACATCTAACAAATGAGAGCAGAAAGAACAATATTAGATAAATAAATTAAGAAAGGTTTACTTTGTTTTATTATTATTGGTATTATTATTATTATTATTATTATTATTATTATTATTATTATTATTATTATTATTATTATTATCGTCAAGATTTTTCAGCACTTTTTCTAGCCTTTTTTCTTCTACTCGGACTTGATCATTGTCATTAGATTCATTGCCGTCTGATTCTTCATCGGAAGATTCTACTTTAAGCCTTTTATATCGATTCTTTTTGGAAACATGTTTAATTGAAGCTACAGAAACTGTGTAAAGTTTTTATTATACCCAGCTATCTATACATTTGCGTCGTCACTTCACCTTATGGTTCACTCTAGAAAAACGTTGTAAACGTATACGTCGCTTTTTTCATTGCAACATACTGCCACCTTTCAGTCCTATGACCTAAAGGGCCGGACACTTTGAATTAGGCGGCAAACAAGACGCAATAGTTAGCAATGAGATTAAATTTCCCACTCTGTCATCAACTGTTAATAAACTGATCTCAACAGCGAAAGCACATGTCATGGTTTAGCCCAAACGACGTCCAAAATATCCACGTTTAAGAAACAATTTATTTGCTTATAAAACGAAAAAATCGCTGTCGTCTAGCGTTCTTTGTGTTCTAAGCGATAAATTATCCTTAGTTAAGTCATGTTAATTTGTGCGGGGCGCCACGGCGCAATTCCTCTCCCACGCGACATAAAAACTATACTTAAATAATACTAGACAAGACGTTCTCTGATCAAAAATTTTTATTGTAACGAGCTTTCGGCTGCTACAGCCTTCGATGGGTTAAAGAAAAAAGGAAATTAAATCTCTCTATTATACAAGCGGAAAACTAAAAGCAGTCAAAAACAAAGAAGCGGAACGCTGATTAAAGTGACTAATAAAAGTGACTAAAGCCAATTATAAATAGATTTTAAAATGTCAGAATAAACGTCGGAGGCTGTAGACTGACAGCCAAAAGCTCGTTACAATAAAAATTTTTGATCAGAGAACGTCTTGTCTAGTATTACTTATGTATGTTTAAATCTGATCGCGGTTCTTATATCTTTTCTATAAAAATTGTAGATATTGGAAACAAAAACACTGTTGAAAAAATGTAGATATTGGCAAAATATTCACAGACTTTTACATGGCAATCTGTGAATCTCAAGTTGCCATGCTTTTAAAACATGTCTACTCGTTTTAACTTTTTAATATTGGTACTTCAACGATATAATTCACTTACAATGTAAAGGACCTATATATGAAATAACATGACGCTTTCAACATTTATCAGCAAATCATAAACGAACACCGTGACAGCGCGGTGATTTTAAACGTCGCCTAACGCATGGTACTATAAATTACCGATATTTCAAGACAAAGTCTGCCGTTTGAGATAGAAAAAAGGAAACATAACAAGCTTG
Source organism: Corallium rubrum (assembly GCA_964035015.1). Classification (NCBI taxonomy): domain Eukaryota; kingdom Metazoa; phylum Cnidaria; class Anthozoa; order Scleralcyonacea; family Coralliidae; genus Corallium; species Corallium rubrum. The sequence goes on along the minus strand of CAXIUP010000214.1, from coordinate 1,551,508 downwards.
ATCTAAGAAACACTTGTGCTTATAAAGTTAAACAAAATTGATCCTGCCTTAATTTATTTTTTCGTACAAGTCTGACACATATATTACCCTGTAGGGTCATGCATATGTGTACTATCGAATACAAAGCAGTAAATCTTAAATTTAGTTCCCTACCTTGACTTATGAGTTTCTCAGTGAATATTCTTTTCCCATGTCGAACATCTACAGGTCCACCTATGACCAAATTCTTGGGGTCTCCCTTGATGAAATCCTCACATGTGATGCTATAAGTTCCCCCGTTCTCAAAGAATACAAAATACCACTCTTTCATATTTTCAGCTTCCAATCATCGCAAAATCTATAACAGTGAGTTATGACGATGTTCTTAGCAGCCTGTTCTAAATAGTAATTGCCATAAAATATGAAATACTGTAACGAATAATACTTAACTTATCTACACGCGTCTTGTTTTGAAGTTGTCTTGGAAACATGTTTCAAAATTTAAAGAAAGAACACTGAACACTTCGAAGTGCGTCGATAACGATTGCCAGCTGATAGAGCATATGACCACATCAATAGAAGAATGTGTGAACGATGACGTATGCGCTCACGTGATTCACAACCGCCGACACGTGGTATATGGGCACACGCATAGCACCGAAAAAGGTTTGCGATATCAATCATGTCAAATTTGTTTGAAACGTTTTATATCAATCGAATTGAAATATCAGCAGACAAATAATACTGAATAAAATAATATCCAGTTTGTGCGAGGACATTTTTTGTCACAGTCCTCAGCCTCCAGGGATCTCATCGCGCAAACTTCCGATATCCGTTAGTGTTTGACATATTTTCCTCCACCAGTTTTAAAAAGGGACGGAAAGGTGTCGAGGCCGGTGCAAGCCAAAAGAAAGTGTATGTTGAGTGCTGCAATCTACCCAAATTAGTAAAAGGGCCAGGTATGGCGCACTTGTTACGATGTGAATGATCAGATTCGGAAAACAGACAAACACGTAATAAATATGTGAGGAGGTCATCTGCGCCAGTCGAGGGCAATTCTCCAGTTCAATGCTATAACCGATCAGAATATCGTCGTCGAAGGTCACCTGTGCCAGTAGCAAGTATGTGCTTGCTTGCGACGTTCTCGGTTGTACGTACATTACATTCTTCGCGACAATATTGTCGAAGAGTGTTGACTCAAAATTATTCACCATCTCCGTCCTCAGATGACGAAGAGTTACGCATTGACAATGTTTCTAGTCACATTCAAAATGAAGCCAACGTCAATGATAGAGACGTTGTAACCGAATCGATTTTTTTATTCCTTATAAATAGTCAGTATGTTTCTTGAAGCATTCGATGTTATTACTACAGTACAGCTAGTATATCAAATGAATTTTACAATGATGTATTAAAAAAACCCCAGATATACCGTATCTTATAAGAATTTGCAAGATTTCACAAGATTTTACAAGATATTACAAGAGTGAACAGAAGATCTTATAAGATCTTACAAGATCTTACACAAGGTCTTATAAGATCTTACAAGATTGAACACAAAATCTTGTAAGATCTTGTAGGCTCTTATAAGATCTTGTAAGATTTTTTTAATATCTCGTCAAAGTTTTTTTCTATATAATCTGTATCAAGGGCTACACAATCAGATCTTACAAGATGGTCATACACGATATTTAATAATATATATATATATATATATATATATATATATATATATATATATATATATATATATATATATATATATTGTGCAGATAAATATTGTATGTGATTTCACAATATCAGATATACACATGCAATGAGCCTGTGCATATATGTTATACTAGCTGTGATATCAGTAACAGTTGATAATATATAACAGGATCTTTTTACCAACATGTTTATTGTATCTCAAAGAATTTGTACAATTAAATTGCATTTTATTGCCATGGCATATACAGTATATCATATTATACTTTGTGTATCAAAAAATTAAGATATAAACCTACATATAGTGACCAGTTTGAAATCTTACATTTCAAAAACAGTTGTTCTAAATTTCTTTAAAAGCATCTTATAAGATCTTACAAGATCTGATATAAGATTTAGTTTACTCAAATTACATAAACTTGTAAACTCTTATAAGATCTTACAAGATTTTTCTTATAAGATTTTATCATAAGATCTTGCAAGATTTTACAAGATCTTGTAAGATCTTGGCAAGATTTATCTTATAAGATCCTTTCATAAGATCTTACAAGATCTTACAAGATCTTACAAGATTGTCACCTGGGTAATAACAGTAGATGGCAACATTAGTCACCTCAGATTTCAAGGACACTACTTAGGATTCTTGCTGATAGGCAACCTATAGGCACTTACTGGTATAGACTGAACTAAGGGTTAACTCTAATTTGATTCCTGAGTTGATTGTACATAGCAGTGGTACATGTATGCACGGACAACCTTTACTTTGCAAATTATTTTTTATCAACCAGTGTTTATTTCAGGCCTAATTATCTCTATTTTTTATCTAAAACAGAGATAATGAATAATTAGTATGTAACCCCAAGGCAAGAGCACTTCATAAGCACATGACACAAATTATGACCCAGTGTCTGATTTGCTGCTGTACTTGCTTTGAAAAGCTTGTTACAAGCTGCAAAAATGCACTTGCACTTCCTAGTAACATTGAAACAGATTTACAAAAAAAAAGATTTTGGCTAAGGTTATTGTAACTGAAGGAGAGTATTTTGTACTATATTGTCTATTAGTATCTAAACTTGTACTGTACTATACTGTACTGCACTGTACTGTACTATACTGTACTGTGCTGTGCTGTACTGTACTACACACTACTGTACTGTACTGTACTGTACTGTATTGTATTGTACTGTACTGTACTGCCTGAACACACTTATAAGATGTTTGTATTTTAAGATTTGGTATAGTAGTTTATTATAATTATAGATGATCTTCATTGTTGTATTAAAGGGTTTGGCTATATTCTGTAAACCTAGAAACTCAATCTGGAATAAATTATTTGTTTAAACAACATTTTTTTGACTTTCAAATCTTGACTTTTTCCAAATATTCATCTGTTGTTATTAAATATACCGTTTTACAACGTTTTACAGTTCACCTTTAAGAATGAACAGTTGTACCAAATTACTTATTCATGTAAGTTAGGTGTTTTTTCCCCATTAATCTTCCAGTGAGTTTTATTCAATAGAGATTTCGGCAACTCCCGTACAGCACAGAAGCCACAATCCTTTTGGTATAGCCTGATCCAAACACGAGGGATGTTGCGAGACTTTCGCAAAGCGTAAGAAAACACGAGCTGCTAGGCGAGTGTTTTTTAGCTTTCGAAAGTCGAACAACATCCCGAGTGTTTGGATCAGGCTATCCAAACATGGAAACCCATTAGGTATTTCTTTTATAAAATGATCGACAATAAAATAACAGATTGTGTGAAAAAAAATTATGATAGGAATACATATTCTCCCGAAATTCATCACGTTTCGTTTACTACCAATCACGTTTCGTCTAGTTTCCCCCAGACTCATAAACAACCAATCACATTTCGCCTTGTAACGTCTTTGATGACGAGCCAGTCCCGCGAAACGAGAAAGAAAGTAATCCGAAAATTATTTTGCCGACAAATTCAACATTAAAGATGGGAATATCAATAAATAAGTCTGACCATCGAAACCTCGAAATAATATTATTAGGAAAACGTTTAAACATTACTAGAATCAACCGCCTCAGCCGTCTGCCTCTTGGTTTCAGAGCAAATACAAGAAAAACATTCTTGGCCGTAAAAAGCCGCTGAAACTGAAGCTTCCGAAAAAATACTTTCATCGGCAGATTTCATTTGGATTTTATGTCGAGAGCTCTTGGGTATTTTACTTCACATCACAAAGCCTTTTTCTTTTACCAAGTGAGTTCATCAGGCAAGAAAATGAAAGGTATTTGAACAGCATGTTATTCCGTTTTAATATCGTTTTCAAAACGAAATCACGTTGTTTTGTTACCATATTAAAGTACAAACCACCGTATATTTTAGCCAGTTTAGCTTGGCTCTTGAACACAACAGGGTCAGAAAACAATTTCAGGCTTAGTTATAGTTCTCTCACAATATATAAACATAGTGTTGTTGTTTTTTAATGCCTTAAAAAGACTCAAAGACGGTGCTTCTTAACTTTATTAAGATTCGTTCAAGAAATTATTTGTTTGCTTGTAATTGGACATTTAGTATGTTACTAAAAAATTTAGACTAAAGTCTATAAAAGGCGTCACTCAAAATTGCTGCAAATTTCCTATTTGGATAGCGCTTGCGTAGCATATACATGTTATTTTATAACGCAGCATCCTTTTTAGCTACTTCATGTTAGGTCCACATAATAGTTTGAGTTTCGCTACTTCACGTTAATTAGATGGTTTTGGTTAGGTTTAAGCATGTGTATTTTGTAATAGTAATTATGGCATTAGGGTTAGGGTCAGCACTACCATAAACAACTACGAACCAAACACATATAAAATGTGCCATTAAAAATATATTTTAAAAGTTTCAAAATTTTGCTCAAATGTGCTGGCAGATCGCGGGAAATGTCATTTTAGAGACCCAAATTTCAAAACTTTTCCGAGGGGGCATGCCCCCAGACCCCTCTAGAACTGTGCACCACAAGTAAAACTCAATCTGTCAAAAAAAACCGGACCTAACCTCTGCCCCAATAGTAGCGTCCCCTGAAAGTAGTGGCCCCTCAAAAATAGTGGCCCCCTAAAACTAGTGGCTTCCCAAAAACCAAAAACTAGTGGCTTTCTCAAAAAACCTGTTTTTAAAGGGATACTCCAGGCCCAAAACAAGTCTTGTTCAAATGAAAGACTTATGTGACCTTACCTCCGAATGGCTATTAGTTTCCTTCAAATATTTTTAGTTTGGGAGAAATTTGACTTTGTTTGCGTATTTTCCATATACTGTGAGCCGCCACTGTTGCTTGATTGCGGGCGAAAGCGGTCGCTCCCAATAGTATTTTGACGTCATTGAGTGATAGTAAACAAATCATAGGAGCAGGGAAATCTGTCTGCGCATGCTTCAGCCGCAAGTCTACGGCGGGTTTTCCACTGGGGTTTTCTAAAGATAATCCAGTGTAAACAAATATGGCGGTCGGATGGCCAGGAAAAGGTTTGCTATTTAATATCGTTTCTTTTCTGCATTTTGAAATGTACAAGGGTCTCGACAAAAGCTACATGCATAGCCTGTAATAGAAGTTGTAAATAAAATAAAGAAAATACGCGGAATGTCGAAAGCCAAACAATATATTTACAAACCTGTGGCATGTCCAGAATGACAGCCGTATAATAACAGCGACAAACGCATGGTTTCGAAGACGAAATGAGGGGTCACCGGCAATTTTTAACGGTAAACATCTACCAACAATGCGTTCCCATATAACCAGGGAATGAAATCACATGATTTTCGTTTTGGAGCAAAAGGCAAAGTTTGCAGAAATTAACAATATTTGCATGTCGTCGTTACACTGTAATTAGTAGCATAGACAAGTCAAACTTCATTGTAAGATCTGAGCAAGATAAAAAAACTAATTATATATTTCTATGCACATATGCGAACGGAATTATACATAAATTTAGCACAACATTGTGGCAGTTAAAAGGGCTTGCTCGACATAAGACAGAATCTAAGTTCGTTTCACAGAAAGCATTAACTAGTAAGCAAGTCGTCGGATGAAAGGAATGAATACATAATTTACCTACCGATTTTCCTATTACTAAATACCCCTCAGAAATCAAGGGCAGAACTTGGATAAACATGAACCGGTAATTAAATTTTGGAGCAAAAGGTAAATTTTACGATATAGTCGATCAGTCACCCCCCACCAATTTGGCTCTAGTGTGGTTTCTCATACCGCCATTTCATCTTCCAATATTTATATAACCTGCCACTTGAAATATCTCCTTTCAAATCTCAGAACAAAGTCCGTGTTGCCAGGAAATTATTGACATATGTTAAAGCTCTGGTTAACCAACAGATAGTTAGTAAATCCTGCAAACATCTTGGTGGTTATGTCTTCTTCACATTTTCAAATATATGATGTAAACAGCCATATAATTCAATGAACCTGCTGTATTTCTCAATAGCGGCAACAAATTTCTCTGCTCTTACAAATCATAACAAAAGATCTGTTTCAATCACTCAATGACGTCAAAATACTATTGGGAGCGACCGCTTTCGCCCGCAATCAAGCAACAATGGCGGCTCACAGTATATGGAAAATACGGCAAACAAAGTCAAATTTCTCCCAAACTAAAAATATTTGAAGGAAACTAATAGCCATTCGGAGGTAAGATCACATAAGTCTTTCATTTGAACAAGACTTGTTTCGGGCCTGGAGTATGCCTTTAAGTTATCAGGGTTTTTGTAATATGCAAATAAGTAAGCGAGGTAAGGATTAATCCTCGACGGATTTGACACGTTTTGTTGACGCTAAAACTACCAAGAAAAACCAAGCGAGCTACGCATACAGCTGTTAGAGTTTAAAGCAGTGTTTGAAAGAGAAAATTGTATTTGAAAGCGAAAAAAGTTAGCGAACCTCGAACTGAAGACGGTATGAATATTTAGTATTTTTCATTTCATGTACACTTAAGAACAAAAACTGTTATGGCCGAAGTTTCAACGACATTCTTCATAACTTTAGAAGCGGTTTCAAAGTAAACGATAAAATGTTTCGGGTTAGGGCCACTTTAAGTACTGTCATTTGGGCAAGCAACATGTACTGGATTAAACAAGTGTTTAGTGACTAGCCTTCTAGGATGGACCGGTAATTTAACACTTTTTTCCACCAACATTTATTGCATTTCTTGTGAGACAGACAGACAGACAGACAGACAGACAGACAGACAGACAGACAGACAGACAGACAGACAGACAGACAGACAGACAGACAGACAGACAGACACCCTACAGACACCCTACAGACAGACAGACAGACAGACAGACAGACAGACAGACAGACAGACAGACAGACAAACAGACAGACACAGACAGACACAGACAGACAGACAGACAGACAGACAGACAGACAGACAGACAGACAGACAGATAGAGAGACAGACAGACAGACAGACAGACAGACAGACAGACAGACAGACAGACAGACAGACAGACAGACAGACAGACAGACAGAGACAGACAGAGACAGACAGAGACAGACAGAGACAGACAGAGACAGACAGAGACAGACAGACAGAGACAGACAGAGACAGACAGAGACAGACAGAGACAGACAGACAGACAGACAGACAGACAGACAGACAGACAGACAGACAGACAGACAGACAGACAGACAGACAGACAGACAGACAGACAGACAGACAGAGGCAGTCAGGCAGGCAGGCAGGCAGACAGACACAGGCAGGCAGACAGACAGACAGAGACAGACAGAGACAGACACACAGACAGACAGAGACAGACAGACAGACAGACAGACAGACAGACAGACAGACAGACAGACAGACAGACAGACAGACAGACAGACAGAGACAGACAGAGACAGACAGAGACAGACAGACAGACAGACAGACAGACAGACAGACAGACAGACAGACAGACAGACAGACAGACAGACAGACAGACAGACAGACAGACAGACAGACAGACAGACAGACAGACAGACAGACAGACAGACAGACAGACAGACAGACAGACAGACAGACAGACAGACAGACAGACAGACAGACAGACAGACACAGACAGACACAGGCAGGCAGGCAGGCAGACAGACAGACAGACAGACAGACAGACAGACAGACAGACAGACAGACAGACAGGCAGGCAGGCAGGCAGGCAGGACAGACAGACAGACAGACAGACAGACAGACAGACAGACAGACAGACAGACAGACACCATAAGTTTTTTTGTAACATTTTTATTTTTTAAAGACAAATTTGACTAAAGCTAGCCTGTTGTACAGGGATTACATTTTAACAAGACTGGTATACAAATTTTGACATTTTTAAGATTGACATCGTTTGATTAAATATTAAAAACTACAATGACTACATTTGTCATAATTTGAGCAACAAATGAAGGTTTTACCATGTATATCAATAAAACACTTCTGTTAAGGTTACCATATACCTTAAGGGATGGCTCACTGCTCTCTCTATATTTAAAACATGAGCAGCAATTAAATCTGATAAAACACGCACTGCGAATGTTTTCATCCATATTCATCCAATTATCCATATAATAAGCTCGTATAGAAATCAAGTTGTCTGAGCCGCAAAATCGAAGAAAAAGTTCATCGAAAATAGCGAGCGTGTCTCTATCACATATAGAGACACGTCACGGTCATGATTTAAAAATGTTTTTTCGAAATAAATTCGTCTCAGAAGGTATACGGTAACGTTAAGTTATTTGTAATAAATTGTAATGAAGACTGTTAATTACATTTCTAATATATATATATATATATATATGATTCGAATCAGTGCAGAATCAAGTGTTTTACTTATAAGCTAAACGTCTGCGCCACCATTAGGCAATACTCATCGAAATTAAATCAACATTTACTGTCGTAGCACAATAGAAGTGTTCCTAAAATATTATTGCAATTCATTGGATCATTCCTGACAAGTTTCGGTTTATCTAAACTCGCGTTGGAGAAGTTGTTTTGAATTTGGTGATTCCTATTGGCTGGAACCAATCAAATACAAAATAGGAAGTTAGTAAATAAACTTCGTGAAATGAATTGGTTAGACCGAGCAGGTTGAGATAGCCTGCGTCCCAACTCCACCCCCAACCAACACCGCTGCCAAACGTTTTGCACATGCGCGACGTCCGAGCTCGTCCTCAGAAAAAGAGCAGGAAAACACTGAAATATTTGGACTGGTCCGAGAGTCCGACACAAAAGTTAAAATTATAAGCCTACTACCAAAAAGATAAGGTAGGTAATTTGTGCATGGCTTCCTTGTCAATATTGTAACATATTCTGAATTTACCCTTTCCTAATTTTCTTTACCCTTTTTTTAAAACACAAATGAATAGTCGAGTCTTACTTAGTCTTCACTGTCTGGTTGTTGTCGCTACGGCTAGTTCCCATTTCTCTTGCAATGTTTACTCAGCGAGTTCACGCATGCGCAAACGTTTGGCAGCGCTGTTCCCCCAACCCCAATATACAGCCAGCTACACGGGCTAAGATCGGGGTTAAAAGGGATGACTCAAATTGACCCGCGGCTTTCTAAAATACCGTGTGGCATCAAATTTGTGAGTCCCAGGCCTGCGCTAAACGTCGCACAATAGACGAATTTAATTCAGACGAATTTAATTGTTTGAATTTTATTCGACGAAACTGCGACGTATAACTCGATTGAATACGACTCACGAATTAAGTTCGTCTCGGCAATTAAATTCGTCTGAGTTAGATGGATAATGCGACGACAATGCGTGTTCGAGTCAGTACACGACGAATTATCGTCGCGTCGAATTAAATGTTTCTCTTCTGTCTGTGACAATTCGGCACCATGTTTTCAAGAAATTGTTTTCAGGCTCCACGACTCCAAGTAAAAACCATCAAATTCGACTGAATTTCGACGTTGAACTCGACTTCGCATTTACGTCGTATTACCGACGAAGTTAATTCGAATTAAATTCGTCTAATGTGCGACGTTTAGCGCGCGATTAAGCATGATTTTCCCCTGACATTCTGAAAAAAGTACTTTAATTTGTATTTGTAATGGTTTTGTCTGACAACAATATCTTCCTTTGGGCGGCTCAAATATTTTGTCCATTAGGGTACGTATTTGAGGACGTATTTTGCATTTTGAATCATCTCTTTTAACCTCGAGCGGTGCTTGTTCTTGTGCAAACTGTGAACATAAAAACCTTCAGTTCCTCGTTTTGTGTGAATATCAACATGAACCTAGCTACTTACACCGATAAGCTAAATCTCGCCGATCTCCCTTGCTAGAAATTGCACTTAATAATTGAATAATTGTGCGCCCTTTAACATGCCTTTGACAGGAAAATCAAGTTTGTCTTATTTGAAAGAGCACTTAAAATGACAAAGTAACATATTTTGAAGTTTTTCGTTTCCTTGCTTCGTTCTTGAGATATTTCAAGTTGTTAACTTCGGGAGGTTATGTTTTGCACCCGTGTTTGTTTGTTTGTTTGTTTGTTTGTTTGTTTGTTTGTTTGTTTGTTTGTTTGTTTGTTTGTTTGTTTGTTTGTTTGTTTGTTTGTTTGTTTGTTTGTTTGTTTGTTTGTTTGTTTGTTTGTTTGTTTGTTTGTTTGTTTGTTTGTTTGTTTGTTTGTTTGTTTGTCTGTCTGTCTGTCTGTCTGTCTGTCTATTTGTTTGTTTGTTTGTTTGTTTGTTTGTTTGTTTGTTTGTTTGTTTGTTTGTTTGTTTGTTTGTTTGTTTGTTTGTTTGTTTGTTTGTTTGTTTGTTTGTTTGTTTGTTTGTTTGTTTGTTTGTTTGTTTGTTTGTTTGTTTGTTTGTTTGTTTGTTTGTTTGTTTGTTTGTTTGTTTGTTTGTTTGTTTGTTTGTTTGTTTGTTTGTCGCCAGGATGTCTCACAAACTACTGCACAGATTTTCATGAACGTTTGTGGAAATACTGATCATTGACAAAGGACCAACCCTTTCAAATTTGGTTGAATTTGCTTGAAATTTGGATGAGAATTTAATATAAGTCTGACCACAAGATTTTTATAGACTATGCTATCGTGCGTGTAATGTAAGTTAAGTTACGTTACGTTAAGTTAAGTTAAGTTAAGTTAAGTTAAGTTAAGTTAAGTTAAGTTAAGTTAAGTTTAAGTTGCGTTATGTTATGTTACGTTAAGTTAACAAAAGAATGCCTTCGGAGCCAATCAAAACACAATAAAACGATTGACTCAAGACAAACCACCGAAGCCAAAATAACTACTGTAAACCAAGTATTTAATAAGTCATTGTTGACAGCATCGAGCAAGATATTCAAGGAGCGGGTTATTCTCATATTCAGCAAGAGAATGTTTTTACAAATTTAGTAAGTATTTTAAGTGTGAATCGTAGTCAATTCTTAATTGTGATGTACTAGACGTTGTTGGAATGATGATAAACGTTTTTGAAAGCAAATTAATGGTCATTGGTTCGTTGCATGGACAATTTCATATTCAGACGAGGCAATTTATAAATGAATGAATAACTTTATTTAAGTGTCGATGTTTTAGCTCTATTACAGCTAATTGGGACACTATTTATATAAGTTTTAAACTAAAATAGGATTTAAGATAAATATACTACCAGATCAAAATTTCTCTATTTTTACAATAATTTACCTACTAAAACTATTAAGAATATTTCTTAATACACCTATATACAATATGATACATAAATAGACAATGAGAAAAAAACAAAAATTAAGTTGGGCATACAATACAATTCCTGCAGTTATTATCAAGTATGCTTTCTAAGTCCTGTTTTCTAATATTCCTTTTAAAAGATTCTAGGCTAGGTTTATCTTTATCTTCTTTGGTTAATTTAGACCATATATAAGGGCCATAGTATCTTAAAGAATGTTTCTCGTATTTTACTGAACTGTATCGCGGTATGTTAAAATCTGCATCTCGCAGTTTGTAATGATCAATATTTTTATGAAGATTTCATTTAAGTGAACAGGACTTAAATTGTTCTTAATTTTGTACATTAATATTACTGTATCTTGAAGTCTTCTATTAATTAAACTTGAGAGACTATTCACGATTGAGATTATATACTGCCCTGAAGGCTCGCTCTTGAATTCGCTCTAACATCCTTTTATCTGAAGCCCGACAAAAGTGCCACACCAAGTGACAATACGTGAGATGCGGTAAGATTGCAGACTTGTAAAGTTGTAGCTTTGCAGATGTATGAATTAACTTCCGTAAACGTAATATCACTCCAACTTTTCTGCTACTTTTTCTACACACAGTAGTGTCATGTTTATTAAAATCAAGAATTTCATCAAGGTTTACTCCCAGTACTTTAAGATCTTCTCTGTTAGGTATTTGGTAACCGTCAATACTAAGAGACACATCAATATCATTATCATTTGTTCGCTTTGGTTTTAACGTTATCGTCTGAAATTTTTCAGGATTCGCTCTTAAAAAGTTTTCTTCATACCAGTTTGATGCTGTTACCATATCATTAACCAAATCGTCTTTTACTTTTTGAATTTCTTTACCCATGGTGCAGAGATGATGGTCGTCAGCATATAGATACAAATGTGGATTTTGCATCTGTAATGGCATATCATTTTGGAACATGTTCCACAATAACGGACCTAATCAAACCAAATTAACTTGAAGAACGCATGTGGGTGTGTTCGTCTCACAACACTAAACATGTAGATATTCAAGTGATTGTATTTGATAATATCAAAGATATATAACCTCCGATAACTCAATATGCATGCATGCATGCAAGATTAATTTCCTTATCAAACAACCTGAAATATCTCAACAACGAAGCAAGGAAACGAAAAACTGCAAAAGATGTTACTTTGTCATTTTAGGTGTTCTTTCAAATAAGACGTACCAACTTAAGTTCGTGTCATGGGCACGGTCTAATCTACCCTGCGAGTCAGAGCCTCTCTCTGACTTGCGCAAGCTTTGGGGGAAAGTAGGCACTGCCAACAAACTCGATATTTCTTTTTGAGCTTGCGTGAACGGTTGCCAAGATACTATTTTTGGCCCAGGCTCTAACAGGTTACTTGCTATTTTCCTGCTTACGTTGTGTTCATAAACTAGAACTTGTTTGACCAGTTTAAAACCTGACTGACTCGCCCCAAACTTGGGACGAAGATCGAATTTGTTGGCAGAGCCCCCAAAGCCTGCGTAGGTCGGAAAGGGGCTCTGACTTGCAGGGTATCAGGAACAAATCAAAACTATTTTAAAACTAAAAAACAAAATTCCATTAGTATATGGTTAAAAATTGGCGCTTACGGTTCCATGGTTTCCAAAGTGGTTTCCGGTGATCTACACTTGATGCTCGGTGAGCTTGTCAAGGTCAATGCTGGCGTAGTTAGTTTCCTCACGAGTGCGGTCTCGCATTTTGGAACTGTCAGGTTGAAGTAAGACTGGGTCCAAGGAAGCGTAGGTCAAGGCGTCCGGTTTCTAACGATGAAAGAGAAGAAGCATGGATTGTAAAAAGAGGATAAAGGACTGAGGGAAAACTTAACATTTTAGTGAGAGGCGGCGCCCTAAAAGACGTACCACGCTAAAAGACGTACCACTTGTGCTGAATAAACCTTTTTAAGGTTTTTTCCGCCATGACGCAAGGGGTGCAAAACCATTGGGGCGAGCGCGCGGCCATGCCTATTTATCCTTGTTAAAATCATGGCGAAACCCGCGAAGCAAGAAGGATATCGCTTCAATTTTTGTCAAATTCGTGTTTAATCGTCGTTTGGACCACTTTTCTGTGGACTGGTATGTTCGTTCTTTGATTTTAGACCATTATCGCTGATAACCAATGTGTAGAAACGCTATAATACGAACGTTTCCACAACTGAGGGGTGGCTCCGCGATTGTGGCGGACACGGGACGCGACTGTTTGTCGATTTTAGCAGAGACAAAACTCCTCGCTGTGCAGTGGGATACTGTGAAAACAACAAACGCAGTCCAGAATGTTAGGTAAAGAGGTGTTGTCTTAAAGTTTTGGTTCTTAATAGGCGGGCAAATCACCAGATTTCGGCAGAAACTTGGCGTAAGGCAAACATTTGTCCAAAATTTTCAACGCCAATGGTGTCAAATTTCTCAAAACTTACCAAATAAAATTGCTTCGTTCTTCAAAATAAATTATGTGTTTAATTCGATAAAAATGCAATCAATATGAACGATTCTATCTTTATACTCGTTTTGTCCTGTATAATGCAAGTTAACGTGTACATATTTAATAGAAGTAAACATGCGTAACCCGAAACGTATCACTTTCCTGCGAGAAGGGGATCTAATACATAATACACTTCGTTAAGTTCGTTTGATAACGAGAAAGAGGATATTTTGGACTTCAGATGATGAAGATGAACCTCTGGTTACTCTACGCTTGAAGTTCGAGTGATTTACAAGAGAGTAGTTGGAGGTAAAGTTTTACATTGCGTTGCTGAAATCGTCACTCGGTCGTGCCCGTCATAACAGCGAAGCCACCCCTCAGTTGAGGAAACCTTCGTATTATAGCGTTTCTACACGTTGGTTATCAGCGATAATGGTCTAAAATCAAAGAACGAACATACCAGCCCACAGAAAAGTGATCCAAACGACGATTAAAGACGAATTTGACAAAAATCGAAGCGATATCCTTCTTGCTTCGTGGGTTTCGCCATGATTTTAACAAGGATAAATAGTCATGGCCGCGCACTCGCCCCAATGGTTTTGCACCCCTTGCGTCATGGCGGAAAAAACCCTTGAAAAGGTCTATAAAGTGACTTTATTTATTGAGGCTAACATGATGGAACTGGTAGACCCTCATTTGTTGTGGAATAAAATGTCTCAACTTTCTGGGGCGTTTTTCAAACGTTAGACAACAAACGTTTCTTCAATTATTCGCCCTGAAGTTTTCACAATTGAAAGAGATACAGACAGGTAATCTCAAATTTTAGTTTAATATTATTTTTTCCATTTCGTTGCATAGACGTATTTCAAAAACAAAATTGTGCGTGGTTGGCTTCGCTTTTACAACGTGTTCAAAGATGGATGGGGAAGAAAGTACGGCCCTATTTTGATAATGTAAGCTAATGTAGACTTGTGGAATTTGCTGGAACCTATGAAGGAGAAATGAAGTTCGAGTTAACTCTGTACAACGTTGGCTTTCTCGTTCCCTTGTTCAACAGAAGAGGGAGGAATCGCTCGCTCTTCAGTCTCACAGGTTAGCAATCATTAAAATAATATGTGTGATAGTGTAGAATGATTGTGTCGAGTTGTAGTATCGTAGAAAAGTTACAAAATGAGGTCAAAAAATTACAAGCGAGAATTCGTGGTAATGAGTAATGATTTATTTAACTTCGTTAAACACAGGATGTGGTTGCCCAATCATCCGAGCCAGAGGCTCATGATTAAAGTGCACGACATAAGCTAAGCCCTAAGTGTTAATTTTACGGAGGGAGGAAAACCGCAGAATCCTGCGAAAAACCCTCGAAGCACAGGAGAGACCAACTAAACTCTACTCACGTGAAATTCAAGTTCGCCAGGCTATATATTTACGGCAATTCGTTCCCGGCCCCCACACCCTATATTTTCAATATGGGGCAATCCAACAGAATTGTGTATAAACAGTGAACTGCGTGAAACATTCGAGGTATAAAATTCGACAACACGATCTCTTACCAAAATTAAGTGTATATCTTAATTGTAAAATAGGGCTCGAATTAAGACATGGCCTTAATTTTAAAATAGGGCTACAATTAAGACATGGCCTTAATTTATCTGTCCCACAAGCGGGATGTTAAACTTGAACACATAAAGCTAAAAATCCTAGAGGGGTGTTGTGGTCGGGGTTTGAGAGGTGGGTCATTTATTCCGGAGGGTTGTGACTAGGTTTAGGGTCGGGGTTGGGGGGGGGAGGTTAGGTTCAGGGCTACCGGGGGTTTTTGGTTAGGTTTAGGGTTACCGGGGGTTGTGGTTAGGGGTTGGGGTATGGAGGATGAGTTTTCATTTAAAATTAAGGATTATCCTTAATTCTAGGCGAGTTGAGAATTAAGGATAATCCTTAATTTTGGATGTGAGGTCGACCTGAATTCGAATGTAGCCAAGCCGAACAATTGCCGGTGTATTTAGTTCCACAGCTATTTTGTGTAGTTGTAAATATATATTTAATATCTTTCCAATTTTCGTTATGGCCCACGGCATATAAGCAAAAACAACTTAACAACCAAAATGACGTAATCTTTGCTTCACGGCAGCGACAAACACTCATTCAAAGAATGAGGAAATTTAAATTTTTGAAAAGTCATACGACTTCACAGGAGAGTCAGCCCCTGCTGAATAGCACTTGGTTAGCTCTCTTGGATCAACAATCCTGATTATGTAAATATGTAATTTAATTACTCGGGCTAGTGTGTACTGACATAACGCTTAATGATCAGAGACCGAGTCTAGGTTTCGGCTCCATTTTTTTTTTGTTTTCTTTTTGTCTACGTCGAAAATGGCAATCAACTCTTTCCTGTCCGAATTGGTCTTCAGTATTTTATTCTGGCTAACGCCAGACGATTTTATTCACCTCTGGGGAAGCCCTCGGACAGGAATGAGTTAATGCATCATCCCATCATTATTTTTTTTTTATATTTAATAATCTTTATACACGGTAGCCTTATCAGCTGTAAAAATATAAATAAATACTAAAAATAAAAAGCTGTTTTTCAAAGGGCCGTGTTATCAACTATCAAAAAATTATTAACAACTCTTATCTAATAAATCTAATAAACTATGTTAATGTTCTAAAACTATTACAACGGTTATCTTACAATATATGATTTAAAAATTTACATAAAAATAATACGTTTCCACAAATGTTAATTAGTTCATTTTAAAAATAGAACGTTTCAGCTTACATGTTTGAGTCAATTAAGAAGTCTATTTTTATAATCTATTGTTTGAGAATTCCAGATTTTAGCGGCTGCGTAGCTGAAGCTCCTCTTCATAGCATTTGTTGTTGGTTTCGATAGCATCAACATTAAGTTATTACTTCTTAAACTGTATTTTTCATTATTTGAAACACGAAACATTTCATTTATACTTTCAGGGCATTTATTTTGCAGAGCTTTTGTGACATCAGGCTTTGCGAAACTGATTCGTGCATGCTAAATGCTTTCTTTCTTGGTTTTCCTGATGTCTGATCAAGTCTTTCTCGTCTCGGATGTGTTTTGTGTGTTCACAGACATAGTTATTGGTCAGTAATGTCGCTGGCAAGTATCTTGATATTATATACGCTTACAATCGCACACGCCGTTGATTAAGTGACTTGACATATGAACGCTGTACATGTGTGGAAATAATACTTTCTTTCTTTGCTTTTTTGATGTCTGATCAAGTCTTTCTCGTCTCGGATGTGTGTTGTGTGTTCACAGACATAGTTATTGGTCAGTAATGTCGCTGGCAAGTATCTTGATATATACAATCGCACATGCCGTTAATAGCTCTGTTAATATTTAATACCCGAAGAGACTCGACATATGAACGCTGTGTACATGTGTGGAAATACGTTAAATACAGGCAATCGTGTTTCGTTATTGCAAATTGTGTTTTCTGTCGGAGAATTGGATTGTGTTTTGACTTTTGTCCGTGACCAACGTGTTTAATAGACTTAAGTCCTAGCACGGCATGTGACAACCTGCGTATATGATCGTGTCAGCGTAAACAAGACACTTAGGATAAAGGACTTGGGGCTAACCATACTTACTCGCAGCCAGCGACTGAATTACGATCCGAAGGACGCAGTTCAACGTGGCTGTATCGAGGCATATCAACCGCCATACGACACAGTTCAGACCAGGAACACTCGAAGGGCCAGAACGATTCTGGGCAGGACCTTTTTATGAATGTTGCTAGGCCTTCTCGTTTCCAGCCTCTTCCCAGTCTTCCCAAGAACCCAAACCGACTACGCGGCCAAGCTCATGGCGGAAACGAAAGGCTTACAAACTAGGCTAGATTAACTGTTTAACTTTCAACTTTTGGCGGTGCAGAAGGAAAGCTAGTGATAAGAAAGCTAGGCCAGTGAACCTTCGTTGATCCGCGGTGAGCTGGCTTGTATTATTTTATGCAGATGGAATAGTAAATGTCGGGAAACACTAAGGACATCATAACATCACAACTCTTCCTCAAACCATGCTGTGAAGTGAAAGTATTTTCGAATTTTGCTAGGCCTAAAAACTAGGCTAGAATAGGACTACGACAGCCGTTCCTTTCGCCTTCCGCCTCAAATAGCACGCAGCCTAGTGTCAAAACTTCCACGCAACGATGATGCGCTGGCTTGCTGGCGCTCAGTATCAATGACTTACTTTCTCCGGTGGTGGTTTTGGTGTTATCTTTGACTTATCAACCACCGCATACACAGGAGGCAAGCTGTTAGCAGCATGTGGAGGGCTCTTCTTACCAGCACCTGCAGGGCTCTCGTTACTAGGTCCTGCTTCGTCAGCTCCACGAGCCTGGTCTATCTTCGCTTGGTCAACAGATTCATACGGGTTGCCTCCATCCATACTGTCACCCAAAGCGGCGACATAACTAGGATTTAAACTATTTCCCACAATGTCATCTCTAGAAAATGAAATGACAGATTCAGTCATATAACCAGACACAGTGCTAACGGCCGATGCCTTATTTGGTTAACGTAACGCGAAACGTGGCGTAAAAAAAAGATAGCGTCAAAAAAGTCGCGTTAAAAATCTCGCATCAAAGAAGTCGGGTCAAAAACCTCGCGTCAAAAAATTCGTTTAAAATGTCCTGTCGAAAACGTCGCGTAAAACTGTCCCGTCAGAAAAGTTGTGCCGAAAAATTCCCGTAAAAAAATCGCGTTAAAAAGGTCGTCTCGAAAATTTGCGTCGAAAACGCAAAAATCTCGCATCAAAAAAGTCCTTTAAATAGTCGTATCAACAAAAACGTCGCGTCTAAAAAGTCGCGTAAAAATGTCGCGTTAAAAAGGTCGTGTCAAAAACGTCGCGTCAAAAAAGTCGTTTCAAAAACGGCGCTTCAAAAATATTCCGCCAAAAGTCAGTCCAAAACGTGTGAAAAAATTCTCGCTTGTATAACATGTCAACAACGTCGCGTTAAAAGTCTTGCGTTAAAAAAGTTGTGTCAAAAAAGTTGCGCCAAATACATCGCGTCAAAAATGTCCCGTGCTATCGCTTCAACAGAACGAACGAACTGGCAGAACTCACAGTTGCTCTGTTTGGTGTCAAAAATGTCGCGTCATAAAAGTCGTTTTTAAAAAACTACTTACTCTCTTCCAATCATGTCTCCTAAAAATAAACGGAAATAGTCTTAGTAAGAAAATTGTGTTCCATGAAACGAAAATTAGGTTTCTTGTATTTGAAACAGATCTTAACGTCACACTATTTTAAAATGTCTTTGACAGGAAAATTAAGTTTCTCTTATTTGAAAGAACACTTAAAACGACAAAGTAATATCTTTTGCAGTTTTTCGTTTCGTTGCTTCGTTGTTGAGATATAGACGAAATTGGAGTTTCGACTGCGCATACAATCTGAGTCGGGATAAAACGTAGTTCATTTATAACATGAGGCTGAAGCAGCCGTAGTAAACATAACATTTCTGGTTTCAGAAACTTTTTAATGTTTAGGTATTCGATAAGGATAAACTTTGCTTATAGATTATCCTTGACAATAATCCTAAACGTAGTGTCTAAAAATAATGAACTCAAAATATGAAAAAACAGTCCCAGCCTATGTTATCTTCCCGTTATGCGTTAATAGACACAATGTAATTTGCATAGGGGCCCAAATTGAATAGTAAACTAATTTGCATGTGGGCCTAAATGAAACTACGATTTGGTGTATTCCAGTTTGTTTGATATACAAATTAAACATCTTAACGTCACGTGTGCATAATGAGTTATCAGAGAAGCAGATGAATAACCTTCTTCGATAAGTCATTATGCAGAGGTGACGTCAAAATGTTTAATTTCCATGTCAAACAAAATGAATATCTCAAGAACGAAGCAAGGAAACGAAAAACTGCAAAAGATGTTACTCTATCATTTTAAGTGATTTTTTCAAATAAGACAAACTTAATTTTCGAATTGTGTGTACTTTAAAGGATGAGTGTCCACCTAATGCTTTGCGCGCTCACAATGCACCCTCGCGGCCATTTTTCGGGTCACGAAATTCAACAAGTGAAGCAATCCCTCGATATCTGAGCAATCCTTGCAGTAAATTACTCAATTTATGTTTTTCGTGAGAGCAAAGATGATTTAGTAAGTAGTTATTGTCATATTTTTGATATTTGATTACACTCAGAGGGTTGTGGAGTTGCATTTCGAGACAAGTATTCGTCAATCGGCGTTTCTTACAAAACCAAACGAAGGCCAGACAAGCGATCGTAACTAAACGTAGACACTAAATTAGATGCCATTAATAAGAGCTAGTTAGACTCAAAGTTTTGTCATTTCAATAAGACGCATAATTCGTACTGCTGTTAGTTGTTTACAAGTGGTTTACCTGTTGGATTGCATCTCCGATTAGAATTTGTTTTGATTCGGCGCTCTTGTTCTCTGGCGTTTAATTTTCAAATGCAATACTGCAGTTTATCGCAGTGTTTTGTTTGTAGTTGTAGGCTCCTTTCCCTTCGAATAGGCTACAGTAACACAAGCGTGAAGACCATCCAATATTTTTGAGTTCTCAGACAAAGACAAATCATTGTCAATTAATTTCACGCGGAGCGTCAAAAGTAATATATTTCTCTTCGACACGTACAGTTTCCTAGCAAAGCCTATAAGATCCTTTTAATCTTTTATTCCCTATATTCTATGAGCAGACAGACATGCAGAAATACGTCAGAAACGTGGAGCGTGTATACAGCATACAGAAGTGTTTATATGCACAGTCTGTAAAGTGCGAAATAATATATATGTACTTGAAAGACCGTTGTAATCAAAGCCGTTGCGAATAGAACACGCTGACACTGAGATTCGTGGAGTGTCGTTTATAATTATTTTCGACAAATTCTGAGTCAGACATCGCTACAAATCAATTCAAACGACTTTTGAAAGCGTATAATATCATCGGCTGAGAACCAAACAATGAGAAACTTAATACGAGAACAAGAGCGCCTAATCAAAACAAATCCTAATCGGAGATGAAATCCAACAGGTAAACCACTTGTAAACAACTAACAGCAGTCTTATTGAAATGACAAAACTTTGGGTCTAGCTAGCTCTTATTAGTAGCATCTAATTTAGTTATGATCTCTTGTCTGGCCTTCGTTTGGTTTTGTAAGAAACGCCGATCGACGAATACTTGTCTCGGAATACAACTCCAGGGCCCTCTGAGTGTATCAAATAGTATCAAAAATATGACAATAACTACTTACTAAATCATCTTTGCTCTCACGAAAAACATAAATTGAGTAATTTACTGCAACCATTGCACAGATATCGAGGGATTGCTTCACTTGTTGAACTTCGTGGCCCGAAAAATGGCCGCGAGCGTACATGACCAAAGTGATGGCGTGCACTCTCATCCACTGATCTCATTGCATTGTGAGCGCGCAAAGCATTAGGTGGACACTCATATGTATCTCAGGCACGGAGGAGCGATATATGAAGGGTTGGGCTAAAAAGGGGGTCAGAGGGGGGGGGGGGGGGGCAGTCTCCCTCTAAAGCCTGGTGTACATATAATCGCCATGATCTCCGCGATCGCTCAAGAATTAACTCGGCATATCATCAACAATCATGTCGCTGTTTCCATATGATCGCTAAGGCGGCCATTTGTTGATCGCGGCCATTATTTTAATATCTGCTGGGATCCATGGTTGATTGCGGCCATTAGCCACTTCGGAAACTGCAGGGACTGGGTTCGAATTAGCATCTCCCGCGGAATTGTGGGGTTGTTTTGGGGGACGCTTTGTTTTCAACTCGCTTCTTATTTTGCCATGTGGCCTCGTTAAGTTTGTTATATTGTCAATTTGCTCGCGGATTTCATTCGTATTCGTAATAGTTAAAGTCCAATATGAATTTGTGGTCTGCACTCGTAATATTTTAACCTAATTGTTTTAATTGGTATACGAATTTTCTCGTTTGGTTCGTTTAACTTTGGTATATGTAACTCGCTACCTGTTTCTCCGTCCGTATCTCCTGTCGATGCTGAATTATATTGTTCATCTTTTCAACTCACTACATCGTATTCCTCCATTTTCCACGGGACTCGCGGTATGTCACTTACTATAAGTTATTAAATATTTTGCCACTTGTATCTGTAATATTTTCAGTTCGCCATGAATTTATGTATTCCTAGATATTTTCGTGTATATTTTGTTTTTTGCTCCCTACGTCTACATATTACGCCGTTGTATTTGCTATGATTCCAATTCGCTACGAATTTCACTCTGACTTTGTATTCGAAATATTTCAATGAATCTTGTCATTTATATTTGAACTGTGTTAACTCGCTATGATTCCTGTAGGCTACAAACGGCTGGAATATTGAAAATATTATTGAAAATATTATAGAAAACACTAACTGCAACATTCGCACCAAGAATCAAGTCGAAATGATTAGTCAGGATACAAACGGCGAAATTCGCAGTCAGCTGGCTAAAAATATTACAAGTGTGCTGAATGACAAAATACCTAGAGACTGAAATATTTGGAAAACCAGTGACGCAGTTCCCACCGAGTTGAAAAAATAGCAAATAAAAACAGCAAATTCCGCAGCGAGTTATATAGCAAAGTCAAAGACAAACTGCAACAGAAATCTCAAATTTGTAGCGACCCGAAAAGATTACAATATAAATAACGAGTTGAAGTACATTGCGAGTTGAAAATATAGCAAATGCATACGACAAAATTTGTGGCGATCTGAACTGTTTCGAACTCAAACCGGGCAAATTCGTACCGCCGGTACCGGTTAGAAATTACAGGCTGCGAGTACAAACGGACAAATTGTAGCATGTCAAAGACGGCACAAATTCATACTGGAGTTGAATTATTACGAACAAGAGTGAAATTCACAATCAGTTTGAAAATATTACAAATTTAAACAGAGCCAAATGGCAAAATCAGTAGCGAGTTCAATATAAAGCGTCCACTGATAGCGTCCCCCAAAACAGTCCCATAATTCCACGCGAGCTACTAATTCGTCCCCAGTCCGTGCAGTTTCTGAAGTGGCTAATTGTTTTACTGGTCCGCTGGGATCCATGGTTGATCGCGGCCATTGTTTTAATATCTGCTGGGATCCATGGTTGACTGCGGCCATTGTTTTACTGGTCCGCTGGGATCCATGGTTGATCGCGGCCATTGTTTTAATGGTCCGCTGGGATCCATGGTTGATCGCGGCCATTGTTTTAATGGTCCGCTGGGATCCATGGTTGATCGCGGCCATTGTTTTAATGGTCCGCTGGGATCCATGGTTGATCGCGGCCATTGTTTTAATGGTCCGCTGGGATCCATGGTTGATCGCGGCCATTGTTTTACTGGTCCGCTGGGATCCATGGTTGATCGCGGCCATTATTTTAATATCCGCTGGGATCCACATGGTTGATTGCGGCCATACTGGTCCGCTTTTGACGCGGTCCTGGGATACATGGCTGATGCGGCCATTGTTTTACTGGTCCGCTGGGATGGTTGATCGCGGCCCACTGGTCTGCTGGGATCCATGGTTGATATTATTTTAATATCTGCTGGGATCCATGGTTGATTGCGGCCATTGTTTTACTGGTTGATTGCGGCCATTGTTTTACTGGTCTGCTGGGATCCATGGTTGATTGCGGCCATTGTTTTACTGGTCTGCTGGGATCCATGGTTGATCGCGGCCATTATTTTAATATCTGCTGGGATCCATGGTTGATTGCGGCCATTGTTTTACTGGTCCGCTGGGATCCATGGTTGATCGCGGCCATTATTTTACTGGTCTGCTGGGATCCATGGTTGATCGCGGCCATTGTTTTACTGGTCCGCTGGGATCCATGGTTGATCGCGGCCATTGTTTTACTGGTCCGCTGGGATCCATGGTTGATCGCGGCCATTGTTTTACTGGTCTGCTGGGATCCATGGTTGATTGCGGCCATTGTTTTACTGGTCTGCTGGGATCCATGGTTGATCGCGGCCATTGTTTTAATGGTCCGCTGGGATCCATGGTTGATCGCGGCCATTATTTTAATATCTGCTGGGATCCATGGTTGATCGCGGCCATTGTTTTACTGGTCCGCTGGGATCCATGGTTGATCGCGGTCATTATTTTAATATCTGCTGGGATCCATGGTTGATCGCGGCCATTGTTTTACTGGTCCGCTGGGATCCATGGTTGATCGCGGTCATTATTTTAATATCTGCTGGGATCCATGGTTGATCGCGGCCATTGTTTTACTGGTCCGCTGGGATCCATGGTTGATCGCGGTCATTATTTTAATATCTGCTGGGATCCATGGTTGATCGCGGCCATTATTTTAATATCTGCTGGGATACATGGCTGATTGCGGCCATTGTTTTACTGGTCCGCTGGGATCCATGGTTGATCGCGGCCATTATTTTACTGGTCTGCTGGGATCCATGGTTGATCGCGGCCATTATTTTAATATCTGCTGGGATCCATGGTTGATTGCGGCCATTGTTTTACTGGTCCGCTGGGATCCATGGTTGATTGCGGCCATTGTTTTACTGGTCTGCTGGGATCCATGGTTGATTGCGGCCATTGTTTTACTGGTCTGCTGGGATCCATGGTTGATCGCGGCCATTATTTTAATATCTGCTGGGATCCATGGTTGATTGCGGCCATTGTTTTACTGGTCCGCTGGGATCCATGGTTGATCGCGGCCATTATTTTACTGGTCTGCTGTGATCCATGGTTGATCGCGGCCATTGTTTTACTGGTCCGCTGGGATCCATGGTTGATCGCGGCCATTGTTTTACTGGTCCGCTGGGATCCATGGTTGATCGCGGCCATTGTTTTACTGGTCTGCTGGGATCCATGGTTGATTGCGGCCATTGTTTTACTGGTCTGCTGGGATCCATGGTTGATCGCGGCCATTGTTTTAATGGTCCGCTGGGATCCATGGTTGATCGCGGCCATTATTTTAATATCTGCTGGGATCCATGGTTGATCGCGGCCATTGTTTTACTGGTCCGCTGGGATCCATGGTTGATCGCGGTCATTATTTTAATATCTGCTGGGATCCATGGTTGATCGCGGCCATTGTTTTACTGGTCCGCTGGGATCCATGGTTGATCGCGGTCATTATTTTAATATCTGCTGGGATCCATGGTTGATCGCGGCCATTGTTTTACTGGTCCGCTGGGATCCATGGTTGATCGCGGTCATTATTTTAATATCTGCTGGGATCCATGGTTGTATCGCGGCCATTATTTTAATATCTGCTGGGATCCGTGGCTGATCGCGGCCATTGTTTTAATGGTCCGCTGGGATCCATGGTTGATCGCGGCCATTGTTTTAATGGTCCGCTGGGATCCATGGTTGATTGCGGCCATTGTTTTAATGGTCCGCTGGGATGCATACTGATCGCCAAGATCGCTGAGATTGCTAAATCACCGATTGCGATAACCCTAGCCCTAGCCCTAACCCTAACCCTAACCCTAACCCTAACCCTAACCCTAACCCTAACCCTAACCCTAACCCTAACCCTAACCCTAAATAAGAACGTCTGCGAAGGCGTAGCTAAAACATTGCTAACAATATTTTTTATTGGTCCAATAGTATGTATCGATTTATAATACAAGTTTTATTGATAGAGAAAGACGCTTTACTTACTCTTACGGCTTCCACCGGCTGAACGTTTGCAATACCAGATTAGCAAAATAAGTATTATGAGAAAGACGACACCACCAATTGCACCGCCCACAATTGCGGCAATGGGTGCACCTAAACAATAAATACTTGTGAGCAATATACGTAAATAATGCAGAATAACTGCAGTGGTTGATGAACAGGTTTCAGGAAGATTCACAACAGTTAACGTGTTTAAGTTTCATCTGTTCATTAAAACAATAAGAATGTCAACGACCTTTTCACTTGATAAAAACTTTAAAAGAATATGAATTTAATTTACCGTTCTTTCCCATTTCCCTTCGGTTTATATATATATATATATATATATATATATATATATATATATATATATATATATATATATATATATATATATATATGTATATATATATGTATATATATATGTATATATATATGTATATATATATGTATATATATGTATATATATATATATATATATATATATATATATATATTTATTTATATGTACTATTTACAGAATGAGTGACCGTTCTGTATCGGGGTATACAGACACGAGACGAAGCCGAGTGCCTGTATCCCGATACAGAACGGACACGAATTCTGTAAATGATTTCAAAACGTCTATTAAGTTAGCGAAAAGTACATCATGTTAAGACCTGATAAACCTTCGAGGTAAGGTTTAATAGGCTACGGTAATGTGAGCATGCGCTTTGATTTAGTATTTAACAGTTATTCCACTCACTCTCGTCGTATATGAGCTGATAGCCGACGAGGCGCTTCGCCGAGTCGGCTATCAGCTCATATACGACGAGAGTGAGTGGAATAACTGTTTTATTATATACACAAGCTCTGGATATGAACAGCATAAAATTGCAAATTTATTATAGCAAGTAATTAAAATAGATTTAATTTTCTCTCTACATCCGCCATGCGTAATGAAGACAAAATGTGAATAAATTATGTCACGTGAAAGTGAAACGCCGAAGGCTTCATAACAGTCCGAACGATTGGAACGAAGAAAGTTTCGCTCTGCAAAAACAACTTTACCGATCGAAAAAACCGTATTTATAATAGAACTGAGTTCAACAAAGTCAGTTGTAAATGTTCACATTGCACTGGTGAAAGTTAAACACCGGACTTTTTGTCGTGGAGCCGTTGCGTTTGTCGAATGTGATCGACTGATTGTTGACAACTGTCGTCGACTGTGCATCAAGTTGACCAAAAGAAACCAAAGGAACATCGGCTGAACTACTGTCTTCCTCTGTCGAAATCTGGTTCTCTTTATCTTGGTTTGTTTGATTCACGATTGCAGGAATTGCCGAGTCGTTGGGGCTAATGTAGCTGCTCAAAATCGAAGACATGATCTCCTGTTGACGTGCAGATGGCCGACTGCTGTAAGACTCGATGGACGTATCGGATTTATGACCGGTTACAGACTTTATTAAACGGGTTTCTACATGAGCATTGGCCAAAACCGTGATGGAAGTTGCTCTTATAGAGTGATTTGTCAAAGGAGGCTCAATACCAGCTCTTTTGGTCATCACACGAAGCAAATTGCCCAGCGTTGCTTCGCCGACTGGCATATTTGAATACCAAACCACGTTGTTGACATCAAACTTATTGGATTTTGAATCTTTTGGACGCTGAAAGAGACTTTCACAGGCAGGATTTAGATGATTCAAGTAATTTTTGATCGTTTCAACAGGGCAGATGCTTGAGTCTCGAATAGAGAAGATTTTGCCATCGGACTCGTCTTCGGTGTCGCCGAGGCCGCCTTGGTGATTTTTTGTTGCCAAAACAGAACAAGCAACTTCACGGTTGAGCTCAAAAAATTCTTTGCCGTCAGGTGTTGACCTAAGAATGAGCATGTTTGGTTTCAGCTGCCTTTGGTTTTCTCTGCCTCTCTTGCCGAAGTAGAAACTCAAGTAAAACCAAACTGTGCGGAAGAGTTGTGCGGGGTCTACGCTGTTGGCTGGTCCCAATTCGCCGGTGCGGAAGAGCAACTGGATTTGCTCTTTTGAAATGGGTTTTTTGTGGACTACTCCAGCTATCTTGCCAGACTTTCTCAAGTCTTTGACGAAAGCATCAAGAACAGCGTTGGCTTCAGCAAAGGTAGGGTCACCAATTATGCTAAAACCTTTGTTTGACGTTTTTCTGAGAAACCTGTCAATGGCAGCTCTAATGGACTTCATTGTTGTTTTTTTGTAGTACGAGCCATCTTTCTGCCTAGCAGAAGTGTAAAATTGCTTTAAGCAAGAATTTAACTCTTGTTTGGACATTTCTGTTATGTACTTGTCAAATTTCTTTGTAAGTGTAAACCATTCTAGAAATAGAACCGAAGCAGAAACGCTAAAATTTAATTTTTTGAAGGCCAAAAATATTTCTAGCAGCGACACTTTACGTCGCTGTTTTGTTAAAAATATGAAATTTTGCACAGCTTTTTGTAAAACCTGGTTGTTTTACATACCATCAAATACTTTCATTCCAAATTTTGTTACTTTCTGTGTGCATTTTGGTGTACTATTTTCAAGTAAAACTTGAATTTCTTCTTCGTTTAATTCTGCAAATCTGGCAGCCATTTTTCTAGATTTCTCTCTAGTAGGATATGAGCTAATATCCTACTAGTAGAGAACCAATCAGATTGCAGAATAGCTCATATCCAGAGCTTGTGTATATAATAATAGTTATTATTATATGGCTGGGTTTGATTTCTGCTCCGTACGCAAAACGACGCACGCTGATTGGTTCCTGAGAGGTCGGGATTTTACGATATTGACCTCGGGGTCAATACGCTTTTTTCTCGGCCCTCTAAGTTTTGGCGGGAAAATTTCGGAGTTGATTTGAATACAAATAAAAGAGAAATAGGTATCTTTATTCAAATATTCTGAACAATAAAATGTGTTGGAACATCACTGCTGGTTTTCTTTAAAGCTGTTTATCTAAAAACATGACAAAAAAAAGCCGAACTGGTGTAAACAAGAAGGCCAAGAAGCGACACGAAAAAGTTAACAGGTAAGGTAAACAGCATACTCCGAAGACGAAAACAACGCTCGAAGCTTACAAATGAAATGAACCAATAGCCATATAATAAATTCCTTATTAACCTCGTTTGCTCGGTCTGTACTGGAAAGTATTTGCCTTCGGTTTTATCGCACAAACCTCGCTCCTTCGTCGCTCGGTCTGTACGAAAACCTCAGGCAAATACTTTCCCGTACAGACCTCGCACTCGGTTAATAAGTCCTTAGTATTAGTCCCACATTTTATATTCTAAGTGACGTGCCATAAATAGCCGTTCTGTCGTTCTTCACAGACAGTGATATCAGTTCTGTACCGGGGTAAATAGACATTGATTAAACCTTAATTTCTTTTGAATTTTCCTCATGAATTATTAATGAGTTTTAGAATTAGTAGTTACAATATGAGCGGCCGATCTTTATGGGCATTTACAATGGCGAGCTGAAGGCCGAAGGCGAGCCATTGTAGATGCCCATAAAGATCGGACGCGAATATTTTAACTTACTTATCAAATTCTAAGTGTACATGATGAATACTTTGTTTAAGAATTGTGAGAAACGTTAGATAAAAACTGAATTTGAGCCGCTAGTGTCTAATAACTTTGATAAAACATTGATGTTTTATTAATCAATGTTTTAACAGTATTTAAATAATTATTGAGTCGTTTATGTTTGTTCTTCCGAGGGCTTTATATCGCATAAAGCCCTTGAATACAAATTAGACTAGAAGTTTTATCAAAAGTGAAGTGCTGCGAGTTGCTACCATTTACTATTTAGTAGTAAAATACTTGTTATCGTCCGAAGCATTTTCAATTAAAGAGCTTACAGTTGATTTCACATTACTTTACCGCCGTGTGTTGCGAAGTTCGTTGGGAAGTTCCGAAGTTCGTTCGGAAGTTCAGAATTACGTTGCCAAAATTGCGAGCTTTGGATCAAAACTCATTTTGATTGGATAATTTTTCAACCTTGGCAACGTAATTCCGAACTTCCGAACGAACTTCGGAACTTCCCAACGAACTTCGCAACACACGGCGGTAAAGTAATGTGAAATCAACTGTAAGCATGCGACGTTTTATGGGGTTATGAAATAACCAAGGTTAAAACAAAGGAGAGCGTGGCGGTTCGGGTACTGTCAACTGGCGAGGAAGAAAGCGAATCATGTTGCGGGCAGTGTGAATCTGGTCTCTAGCAATGTATGACGTGTTAAGCGCAGCGGAGTCTGTAGCCCCCCGAGGCATCATGACAATGTGTTGACAGCAAACGGAATGATCGGAGTTCGCATTTCGATAATCCTTTATTACTCAGTCGCTCATCGCATGGACGTCACGCGTATAAAATCGAGCCATTAAAGAGTGATGGCGTCAGCGTATGGCGCGTAATCAGTGTCAAAATTAACATATATATTATGATGGCATAGTATTACAATTATGGTGTCATCACATATATTATGATGGCATAGTATTACAATTATGGTGTCATCACATACATTATGATGGCATAGTGTTACAATTATGGTGTCATCATATATTATGATGGCATAGTGTTACAATTATGGTGTCATCATCACATGCGAAACATAATTTATGGTGTAGGAAAAAAATTATGATAGCTTCACAAAATCATGATGATATGAAAGTTATGTTTTACAATATTATGATGATGCAATATAATAAATAGTAATGATACAAAATTATGATGAACGGAAAATTTTGATGAAAGCCAAAAATTTATGATGTGCTAGACCATGATGCAATGCGCTGTATTCCCAGCATAATGAGCATATTAACATGGCGGTTAATCCGTTCTCCGTTCTGAGAGATGCAGCGAACAACTTGCTAGCAGCCGCGAACAGTTTAGGAGGAACTAACACTGCGCAAAGTGATGGAAATGGGCAAGGACAGAATGATGCCACGGTTAGTCGTTCTACTCCAGCAGTAGCTACGCCAGCAGCACAAGAGCAAGCCGCAACTGGTGTTACAACGTCAAGTTCAAGGTCTTCAAGCTCGACAGTCAGCGAGTTTCACCGTTTGTTTAATTACCAAATGCCGCAAAACAGAGCTTGTGGTTCTAGAACGAATGGAGGAAGGAACAATCGGAAGCGTAAGACAACTCAGCCGGCAGGAAAAGCGAAGAGGAAGCATTGGACGCACAAGTTTGTATGTTTGTCAAACAGAAAGTGCGAAATGGTGCCAAATATGCAAGAAAAATGTATGTTGGCTGAAGCAGGACTAGGGGAAAAGGATATCACGTTTGACAACGACGGAGACGCACCGCATATTCATGCGACACTACTGGAAAGTTTCCCGATGCTAAAGGACGCAGGCGGGTTCGAAATCCTCCGCACAGCTGAGAGATCGAATTCTGTCTTAGTTGTCGTCCCTGCACCTCGCGCAGACGGATATACCGTATCCTATTTGAAGTCAGTTTTAAATCAGGCCAGAGGATTTGTGCGCCCAATACAGCGAAACCTAAAAACTGAACCATTACAGTTACACGAGGTAAAGTATGACCCATTAATTTACTATTTTAATTTTATTATATGTTGATGAGTGCACATTTGTGTTTGTTGCCGCGCAAAATATTCAAGATAATCAATAAACGTCATTTCCTGTTATATGCTCTGGTCGATTGAAATCAAGTTATTGTCTATTAAAATACACAAAATTTTCAAAAAAATCCAAGGAAAGCTTTTGCATGCCAACACGGTAAAAACAAGAGAAAACATTTATGAATTAATACCCTTTTTGCCCTTTTAGGGATGTGTGGAAGGTACTGCTATTCCTACAGAGAAATGTTTTAAATGTGACCAAGACATACAATTTCACATGCTTCGTGAGCATCTGGAACAGTGTAACAACTCTCGAGCTATTGCCTTTGGGCCACATGGTATACTTACTAGCTCTTGCTATTTGTCTTTCTTTATAGATGCATGCACGCATAAATTAAGCAAACAATTTTGGAGAACAAAACAAAATAATATGCATACACTATTCATCCTGTTGATTGTTGAATGTCACAACTTTTTAAGTTGTCCTCCAAAGTGGTCATTTAATTTATGCAAGCAAGGGGTCTATTATTAGCCTTTTCCCAATTGAGCAGAGTACAGGGTCTAGTCAAGAATGCAAAGCATCAAAACGGATTGTTTGCAAGGACAGCAATTGCAGCAATGCAAATGAGCTGTCTTTCCCAAACAATCCGTAGATGCTTTGCATTGTCAACTCCAACCTGCATTGTCAAATCAAACCCAGTACATTTGCTCGATTGGGAAATGGCTAATTGACCTATTTCCTACTAGGGCCACCCTCAACTGCCAGACCTCTTCACTCTGCTGAATATACTTTATTATATACAATTACAGAAAAAAAAAAGTGAAAATTGGGGAAAAAAGTAAAAAAAAAGTGAAAATTGTGTTGGGAATGGTTGGGTAATATTCCGTAAAATTATAATTATTACATACTGTATTTATATAAACTTTCTTTATCCTTTTGAATTATTAATGAAATAATAATGTTTAATCAGTACCTCTAAAATCAGGATAAACAAAACATGATTATTAAACCATCAATGTTAAAAAACAAGAAACAAATATAGGAAATGCAATATTATCAACTCTGAATTTGAATTTGGAATTCAAATTAAACGAGTTAGCTTAGTAACAATGCAATTCTTGACAGCCTGTTAAGGTTTGATTCATTTGTGTTTTCAAAGTTCCACAACTAATTTAACTCAGACCTCTATGCAATTGTCTATACTACATGTAATTGTAAAATGTGCAATCGACTACTTGTGAAATAATAAATTATTACTGTTCGTGCAGGGACAGCATCTGAACAATGCACTACCAAGTCAGAAATAGAAGAACATCATCAACAGCAGCAGGAACAACAACAACAACAACAACAACAACAACATGCCACTCACCAGGAATACAGTACATACATCTCATTGATATGTAGTGATGAGAGTGATGAAAACAGCGATGGCGAGATGGTTGGGCACTCTGAATTTCAAGCTGCAATTCAGGCAAGCCTTACTGAGTTAGCACGAGTGATCTCTGATGAAAATCTGGATGAAACAGATGCCATTAGGACTTTTCAAATGCAGAATTTGGACAGCTCTGATGAGGTTACATCCAATATTCTAATCAGTCGCAAGTCCATTTTCCAGACAACTTTGCGTGCGATTCAACGAAAGAACTTTTCGTTTTTCAAACCTGCCGTTGTCACATTTTCTGGTGAAGCTGCTGTTGATGCTGGGGGACCAAGGAGGGAATTTTTCCGTCTGCTCATGTGTGCCATCAAAGAATCAGCTGTATTTAGTGGCTCATGGTTCTCACATGACCTTGGCTTACTGAATGCCGGCAGATACAAATTAGCTGGAAAACTTATAGCCTGGAGCGTATTGCAAGGAGGAGGTGGTCCTAGATGCTTAGCAGAAGAGGGATACCAGGTATTGAAAGGAAGTAGCATTGAGAAGAATGCTGCAATCGAGGCTGTTGCTGATAATGGCTTGAAGTCTATCCTCATGGAACTTCAAGCTTGTTCGTCAGATGTGGATTTTCAACACCTTGTTCAGTGTCATGCAGATCCCATTGCACAGTATGGGTATTCCAGCATATATACGTCAACAATTGCTGACAAATATAGCATCACAGATTGCCTTCTTAAGCAGCATTATCTTTATGGTGTCTTTGCTGAGATTTCTCAATTCTTTGATGGGATGAATGAGATTGGTATGTTTGGAGATTTAGTGAAAGCTAATAAATTCGCTTTTGTTTCTTTCTTGAGTGGTAAACAGAAGAAACTGACTTTACATGATTTCAAGTCTGTCTACAAGGTCCAGAATTCTGAGTCAGGATCTAATGACAAAGCAAGAGAAGACAGCACAATATACTGTTTTGAATTATTTTTGCAAGATCTTGAAGAAGGAGAAATTAGTGAATTAACCCTGGAAGACCTCTTGGTTTTTATTACTGGCGGTGACCATATTCCACCACTTGGCTTTGAACAAGCAATTACCATTTATTTCTATAATTTTGATGGCAGTGTCAAACGTCGGCCTTGGGCATCCACCTGTTCCCTAACATTGAACTTGCCACGAGGAATCGAGGATCCTGAGGAATTCACAAGTTTTATGAAACAATCACTGCTTGACTGCCATGGGTTTGGGCAAGTTTAAAAGGGATTTTGTGTATTTGAAAGGAGAATATAAAGTCATGTTAATGACTTAGCGTACACGACAGTGATGTTACGACTGGTCTTCATCATTGGAACATTGCTATAGTTGATAATTGTTATTATGTGCTACTGTTACTGTTATTTGGGATTTTTGTTTTTCTGCCCAGCTATGTGTAGTGGGATAGAAAGAGAACATTAGTGTCATAGTCATTAGTGGAATATTAAACATTATATATATACAGTATAATAAATATATATATATATATATATATATATATATATATATATATATATATATATATATATATATATATATATATAAGTGACTTTTGGTTCACGAAATGTTAGAGAGTGCTCAATACCATATAGATAGAGCAAAATATAAAGCATGAAGTATAGTTACCTTAAAGTCTTCGCTACCAGAGGTTTCACTCTAAATGGGATCATCAGGTGATCCCGTTTAGGGTGAAACCTTTGGTAGCGAAGACTTTAAGGTATATAACTATACTTCATGCTTTTATATATATATATATATATATATATATATATATATATATATAAATAAAAGTTAAAATAATTTCGTTACTACTCCGAGTTTCACGCCTATAGCGATCTTCAGGTAACTGTCAGTTACCTGAAGATCGCTATAGGCGTGAAACTCGGAGTAGTAACGAAATTATTTTAACTTTTATTTACATACGCTCTACCACTGGTGGTATTAAGCACTCTTGGATCAATTGCAAACATCTAACTTGTTTAGTGTTAATCTGTTTGTTTTATATATATATATATATATATATATATATAAATCATCAGAGAGGAACAGTTTACAAAAATCTTTATTGACGTTTCAGGGGTGCAGAAATCGTCAGAGAGGAACAGTTTACACTGTTTTTCTGATGATTTATATAACCCGTGGAACTTTGAAGAAAGTTGGCTTTCTGCTTATTGTAATATATATATATATATATATATATATATATATAGTATATATTATATTTAAGGAATATAAATTGTTTATATAGTCTAATGGAAACATGAGAGGGAGCTTGGTAGAATTCATAAGATTACATCAGTTAACATCCCAACTGTGTTTACATAGCCTGACTTAAACATGGTAATTGACCTATGATAATATATATATTTAAGAAATAGAAACTGTTTTGCCATGTTTGCATAGCCTGATGGAAACACAAGGAAGAGTTTGGGAGGGCTTGCAAACACGGCCAAACAGTTTGTAATTATTTTATAAAATAAACTGAACAAAATAGTAAAATAAACATTCTAAGGAAATTATACAGCAAAACTTATTAAGATTGATCTCTACTAATGCCATTAAACTTGTGAAAGGGGAGGTTTCTTGAATGAATTATATATATATAATATATTTACAGTATAAGGGGGTATTTATACAGGTATGGAACTGTTTGTGACTTTGTGTCAAGCCAGCCCTTGTTGCAGTGAGTCCAGGAGTGCCAAGCAAAGACCTTGGGTATGAGGTTGTGTATGAGGTACCCAAGTTGTTCTGCTTTGCCAAACTGACTGTTATCTTGTATTTGTGAAGGCTAAATTAACACTAAAGTAAAACAAACACACAATCTATCTAATGTAGGTCAGTTGAAATCTCCAGCCACCGAAGTTGATGTGTCTCCATATAAACACCCAACCTTATACCAAGGACCTTCTCAATTTGGTGTGCTGAGCAGCGAAGCACATGACAACGGTCTGGTCACCAGACTGGGGGTTAGAGTGAAATACTCAATGGGGGGTTGATAAGCAGTTATACAGGGAGCATGGGTGGTGAGTGCTGTTAGGGTGCTGCCTCGCACCAATAGTTAAGCCTGGTTAGACAGGGTTTACAGTTAGTACTTGGATTGGTGACCGTCTGGGAATAGCCCCGTTCTCGAGCTTGGGACTTATGTGAGTAGAGTTTAGTTGGTCTCTCCTGTGCTCTGAGGGTTTTCCACCAGGTTCTCTGGTTCCCCCCCCCCCCACCCCCCACCCCCCACCCATAAAAAGCAACACCTAGTGTTGAGTGCCTTTGATATGCTCAACACAGCCACATTGATCTGCATCGTTCGTAATTCAGCCACTGGCTGCAAGTGATGATTAGCCCCCAGTCCTTCATCCTTTGTCCCCTATGTAGCTACGGTGACATAAGACACGTGATAAAATACTGCATGAATTGTGGTGTATTTTGACCAGCCTTTGCCAGGTCTTCTCCACTGCTCAGTGCACCAAATTACGAAGACCCTGGGTTTGAGGTTGATAAACACCCCTTATATTAAAGTTATAATATTATACACAAGTATATGTAGGTTTACTGTTCACGTGATTCTAACTTGGCAGTGATAAACTCCATGGTTTCCATATAAATGTCAATCCCATGATTGACACTTTCTCGCATTGGGTCAATGGAATTCTGTAGATCCTCAAGTTCATTGTCTTCCAAGATGTCTCCAATCTCAGGAACTTCAACAGAATTCCCTTCTGGAATTTCTTCAGGTAAGGGACCATCCCAATCAACACCATAATGTCGTAAATCTTCCTGCAGGAAAATTAATAAATAAGGAAATGTAATTATGAAATAAAACTAATGCACTGCAGTCTCAGTTCATTACTGGAAGGAGAAAAGACTTGACGGGATAATGATTTAAACTACAAAACTGTTCATCACTTTACCTCTGTAAAAATCTCATTTGCAACAGAATGATCAGTCCCAGCTATGCGCATCAACCCAGAGATCCATAATTGCATTGCGGTTTGTCCGTGCTCTGTGCTGATGGGATGCTCAATCCAACCATGCTTCCATACCTCAAGACTATTGTTTATTCGTGGTAGGAAAACATAGTGAAGGCAATATACATGAATATCGTTGGATGGATCTAGAACATTGTTATCCTCTAAGTGATAAAACAGACCATAGAACAGACCAGTGACCCCTTCAAATATGTCTCGCCACAATCGTTCAATGCGCTGATTATGCACACTGCGGCCAGCTATTACACTTCCTCTTTCTGGCCCTCTTAAGGGGTGATGTAACATCATCCAAGCAACATCTACGTTTTCACCACCTTTATCACAACGGACACGAGATGGCAGTCCATAATGTGTCACAGCAGTTTGAAAACACTCCAGTACTGTTGCAGCATAATTGTTACTCGAGCATCTCAGAAATACAGGTATGCGACTGAAGCCATCAATTCCTCCATGGATAACCAAACGCCACCTACAATATATTGATACATGTATATACAAGGTAACATACAGTAAATTGACAAGAAGTTGACATTCATCAAGTTTTTACGGTATACTCAGGGCTTATACAGTATATACAAAGGGGAGTTACCCAGCTAACCAGGTTGGTCCATGTCATGAAAATCATTCCTGGGATGTAAAAGGATATTTCAATCCACTTTAGGATGCTTTTACATCTAAACTGGACCAACTTTTCATTGCAAGGCTTGATAAATGCTGTTTTTAAACCCAAAGTTCACAAATCCAACATTGTTTATTAACCAATTGTGAGGCTCACAGTTAATTACTGTATTTGCCTCAGGCCGTATTCATATTAAACAAGAGAACAGAGTTAATGAAAATTTCAAAAAAGTCATACAGCCAAACTAACATGTGATTAGTTCATGGTATCTTTGGTATTGGTGGTGTGCATCTTGTAAACATCATTGTCAGCATGTTGGATGAATTTGACAAAAGATTTTCATCATCTGCAATTATAATTTCATCCAACATGGTGAAAATATCTTTGTCCTTCGAATCTCAAGGGATCGGTTGCACACCACCTATATTAGCCATCCAACGTTTTGTGGTGATTTCTTTGAGAATTTCTTTTTAGAAATAGAAAACAATACTGGTGTAGTGTAAGGCTTGAATTGGTACCATTCATTTGCCACATATTTTATGCTAAGAAAATAAATAAACATGAATTTGTGTACGATGATACAGACATTTGCCCGCCTTATATTTTGTCAGTAAAAAACCCCCAATAAATAGACATAAAAAACAATAAATAGAAATATTTCTCAAATTGCACACATTTTAAAAGTCAATATGTTCCTTTGTATTTTCTACAAAACAATTAAAAACAGATTTTACCTTATTAACTTGTGATTCCCATCTATATGCCACAAGGCATTAGGACCATAGACAGAGTATCTCCTCCTGTGCACTGTTTGGATCCATCTTCTAGTCACTCCTTCTGGATCAACTCGACGAACAGACTCTCTTACTCGGCAGCTCTGCATTCTGTGACCCTGTCTTCTCAGTTCACCAAGGATTCTGCGATATCCACTGTTTGGAGAGCTTCTCAGAAAGTGGGCAATTTTATTGTCCAGCTCCTCGTTAGTAATTCGGGAATATGTTGAACCCACTCTTAAACCATAAACCGTCATTCTTCGTCGTACTGTGCTGATAGATACCCCCATCATCTTGGATGTACGAGGGACAGAAAACCCATGGCCAAGTAAATAATCCAGCTGCTCACGGCTTATGACACAAGCAGGTCTGCCTCGTCCTACCTGCTCGGTTTCTAGTGTTTCGTAGCCAATCCGCATTCGCCGAGAAAGTTGCAAAGCTTGTTGTAATCCAGCAAAAGCCCTTCCAACGTGTCCAAGGACAGTTTCGTGCACGATATTGTTGTCTACTAATCGTTCTATATGACTATACAGTTGTTCCGCTCGCATTGAAAGGTTGTCGAGATTATTTTGATCGAGGCTATTAGACGCAATTTCCCTGGAAACATCGCGTGAAAGATTTCTTATTCTTTCCTCCATAATAACTGAAATATTGTTGTTTTCGTTGTTTCCACGAGCAGCCATCTTGTTGCGAAAGAATAGTCAGGTTGCGCGTCGCATTGCATCATGGCCTAGCACATCATAAATTTTTGGCTTTCATCAAAATTTTCCGTTCATCACAATTTTGTATCATTACTATTTATTATATTGCATCATCATAATATTGTAAAACATAACTTTCATATCATCATGATTTTGTGAAGCTATCATAATTTTTTTCCTACACCATAAATTATGTTTCGCATGTGGTGATGACACCATAATTGTAATACTATGCCATCATAATATATATGTTAATTTTGACACTGATTACGCGCCATATCAGCGCTCTTGCTTGAAGTGAAGAAGAACGGCAATCTATGCGGTTTTAGGTTGTTGATTTGCAGCAATAACGGCCGTTGCCATCTTTAATGGCTCAATTTTGTACGCGTGACGTGAGTGTTGACAATAACGTTGCATGCTTAAAACACTGTCTGCCCCTCGAAATGTCGCTAAGCCTTTTGTGGCCTTGATATATACTTCCAGCAACAAATAGAGTTGTGTTTGATATAATAGTATAGTAAGAAAATACACTTCTCTTTAATCAATCAATATATTCCAGCGCCAAACAATGCCAACTTGCCAAGAAAAGTCCTAGACAACGTGGTGTAGCGTAGTGCACGATTTAATAATGCCTGCCGCTGATCCCACGAAATCCTAAATCGAGTTTGTCAAGATTAGTGAGCTGCTCGCCTTACGGCTCGCAGCAAAAAGAAACGAAGAAAAAAAACTACGAAAGTCTTTGTCCCAGGTAGAAAAAATAGACAAAACTTTGTTGGAAAACCTCCTGAATAATTATTTAAGTCAGATAAATCCCTCGAACGTCAGGATTTATGCTATATAAAGCCCTCGGACGCTGCGCGGGTCTTTATATAGCATAAATCCCTCGTTCCCGGGTTTTATCCTATACTTACAAACACCCGATTAAACATTCATTTCTTTTGAATTTTCCTTATGAATTGTTAATGAATTTGAGAAGTACTATATCATACACGAGAAGCCGTTTATTATCTGATTTGAAAACACCGAGAAGTGTGTTGAAAAACGACGACGCGATAGCCGAGTTTTTTAACTCACTTCGAGGTGTTTTTAAATCAGTTGAATAATTATTGAGTCGGTTTTCTTTGTTCTTCCGAGGGCTTTATTTTCGTATAAAGACCTTGAATACTAATTAGAAAAGAAATGAAGAAAAAAACTAGGAAAATCTTTGTCCAAGGTAGAAAAAATAGACAAAACTTTGTTGGAAAACCTCCTCAATAATTATTTAAGTCAGATAAATCCCTCGAACGTCGGGATTTATGCTATATAAAGCCCTCCAACGCTGCGCGTCCTCGGGTCTTTATTATAGCATAAATCCTTCGTTCTCGTGCTTTATCCTATACATAATAAACGGCTTTCGAGTGTATGGTATAACTTCTCAAACAACTCAGTATTTAAAAAGAAATTTGAGGTAAAACTTGTCTTAATTTATGGGCGTTTATAGCCCACTTTCATAATAGCGATTAATTTGAATATTCTGTTATGTGCATCTTAATAAGCCTTTCTGGCCTCGTTTGTGTGTTTGTAATTCAAAAGAATCTTTGCTTCATAACGAGGCCAGAAAGGCTAATTTAGATGCACATAAAAGAATATTTAAAGCGGTGGACTTTATGAAAGTGGTCTATTACCACATTTCACAACAACGTCTCGGTAACTGATTCATTATGTTTTCCTCATGAATTATTAATGATTTGAGAAAAATATATATTTAACAAATAAAACACAAAGCCCCGTGCATATGTACTCTTATAAAGGTTCGTTTGACGTCATTTGAACACGAAAGAAGTTGAGTAGAGCACTTGTTTCGTGTTCAAATGACCACAAATGTACCTTTCTAAGAGGAAGCGCTCTCAAATTGTCAGAATTCATGCCGCAAAAATAAAATAGATATATATAGAAAGTCATTAATTTGTACAATACAATGTTGTATTTGATTTTGCGATGAACACAAGCTAATAATAGTTGCAAATTTTTCAAGTTAAACCAGAGACCTTCACGCGGGGCCACTTAAGAACAAAGCGTTTCATTTTGTTCAAAAAATGTTTTCGCAGTTCGATTCCGAGATAAATTTCCAGCAAAACGGTGTCCGCGATTTTATTTATTGCCTGGTTCTGATTTTATGACTTATGTTGTCCGAATGTTGGTCGAAATTCAAAAACAGCATAAATTTTCAACTTTGGTCGTCAATAAAATTAGCAAAACTCGACATATCAAGAAACTGTAGGGAGCCACCTTAAGTCACAGGGGCCTAACTATGTCTACTATCAGGGCCGTACGCAGGATTTTTTTGTCAGGGGGCAGTAAGAGTGGCAAATTTGTAGGGGGGTCCCCCGGAAAATGTTTGAAATTTGAGTCTGAAATGGCATTTCGCCGCGATCTGACATAGGGGGGGTCCCCGCGATTTGAGCAAAATTTTGAACATTTTAAAACATATTTTTAAGATACGTTCTCTCATTTTTACAAAAGATTTTCTCTAAAACTACAGTATCACACATTTACAAAGACAACGACAGTCATTTGCAACTCACTTGTCACTTTTCACCAAAATGTTCAGAAGTTCGTTACGAAGTTCGCAAGTTCGTTGGGAAGCGAGAACGCAACGCGAAAACTCATTGTCAGAGTTACTGTATGATATTGAACGACTAGTTAGTTCTTTATTCTGTGACTCTGGGAACAAATGTGATGTTCTTGCACAATTATTAACTATACTAGAAGTTTTTATCAAAAGTGAAGTGCTGCGAGTTGCTACCATTTACCATTTAGTAATAAAATACTTGTTATTGTCCGAAGTATTTTCAATTAAAGAGCTTAGCATGCGACGTTTTCCTCAACATGGACGTCACGCGTATAAAATCGAGCCTTTAAAGAGTGATGGCGTCTGTTTTAGGTTGTTGGTTTGCAGCAATAACGGCTTTTGCCATATCTAATCTTGCCATCTTTAATAATGCCTGCCGCTGATCGGTAGACATTGCGTATACCGAAGATCATCGCCCACGAAATCCTAAGAATCGAGTTTGTGAACGGATATAAACTCGGCCCAGACCTCGTCAATATTAGTGAGCTGCTCGCCTTAATCGAGCCATTAAAGAGTGATGGCGTCAGTACTCTTGCTTAAAGTGAAGAACGGCAGTCTATGCAGTTTTAGGTTGTTGATTTGCAGCAATAACGGCTGGTGCCATCAAACACACTGTTGCCATCTTTAATAATGCCTGCCGCTGATCGGTAGACATTGCGTATACCGAAGATCATCGCCCACGAAATCCTAAGAATCGAGTTTGTGAACGCATATAAACTCGTCCCAGACCTCGTCAAGATTAGTGTAAAAATAATAATTAAAATAAGATTAGTGTTAAAATAATAATTAACATTATAAAAATCATATTTTGCTGCCCCCGCTATCTACGGCCCTGTCTACTATACCTGGCTTTTTTTAGTACCTGGGACAGCTGTAGACGTTGAAGACGATGGAGTGGACGTTGGTCGAACTAGTAAATCAACAAAAAACCGTTTCACTCAACATCACAACTTTAGTATATAAATCTATTACGCTAAACTTAGTATTTTCAGAAATCTGAGGGAAATTCGGTGGTCCTGCATTGTTTTGGTGGGTTTGTTTTTACTATTTTGCGGTGATAAACACGTCTTAGTTCACGATCACCTCGGTTTTCTTTGATGTACCGCGGTTGTTTATTTATAATAATTACTCCCAACCACACATAAATCAACTTAATTGCCCCGGGCTAATATATATTAGCCCGGGGCAATTAATTTGATTTATGCGTGGTTGAGAAAATAAGTATAGATCGTTTTCATCTGACGTCACGGCGGCCATATTGGTGTACCAAAACAATGAAATGGCGGCCATATTGGTGTACGGTATGGGAATTAGCTTTTCTTATTCAAATATTTCGTATTGTTTCACCACCCCAATGCGGCAACCGATCACGTGAGTGAAAACGATATATAGGTTATTTTGAGGCCACGAGGGGATAAACACATATCCCCGAGGGGCCTCAAAATAATGTACTTATTTTTCACATGGCGAGGTTGACAGGATTTCATAAGATGTGGTGTGGGGGATATTAGACGGGAAGATTAGAGGAGAATATTATAGCGAGGAATGGTAGAGGGGAATATTAGAGCCTTAGAGGAGAATATTAGAGTGGAATA
Organism: Corallium rubrum; assembly: GCA_964035015.1. Lineage (NCBI taxonomy): Eukaryota > Metazoa > Cnidaria > Anthozoa > Scleralcyonacea > Coralliidae > Corallium > Corallium rubrum. The sequence continues at coordinate 1,508,823 of CAXIUP010000214.1, read as the reverse complement.
TTAATCTATTGCTTTGCCAGGGGCTATTGAATATATTCCCCTAAAAGAACAAAGGAAACCGAGGCATGTGAAAAATAAGGGTTAATCAATGGTTACGAATGTGATAAAGGATTTATCATCGCTACTGAAGTGTTTTTTAGACAACCTCTGTCTGTGATAACAAACTCAGTATCTCAGTTTTCTTAGGCAACGTCCCTGATCGTGAACTAAGTAAGTTAGTTACCTCAACCTCGACCAACAGAAACTGAATAGAATTTTTGTTAAAATTCTTCAAAATGATTTTATTGGCCTTCGATACTAATTTAGACATGAGGAACGATAAAAAATTTCGACAAAAGACGAACGGAAAAAATCGTATAAGAAATACTACAATTTGACGTCTAGCTGTAAGTAGGAGTTTTTGTGGCCCCTCGGGCTGTATTTGGATAAAAGCCGAGGGTCGAGGTAATTAACAGACTTATTTCAAGGTGACGTACAGTCCGTTCTGCGCATGTACGAAACTAATGTTTACATCTTTATTTACAAAAAAATACTAATACTGGGCTACCTGTGGTAGCCGAGTCTAGGTTTCGGCTCTGTTATTTTTTTATTTTTATTTTTTTGGGGGTCGTGGTCATTAGTCTCCCGGACGCGCGATGGCGATTTCATGGCGCGTTGTCTCTTGAACGAAGCTTTTCTTGCCATTTTATCAATGTTTTTGAATATTTCCACGACATTTCTTGGCACACTACACAGCAGTCGTCTCAGACAAAGATGTCAGAGTAGTCCGACTGTCAGCGAATCAATGTGTATTAAAAATAATCGGAAACTTTAAACTGAAGGAGTGAAGATCATGTCTAATTATTGCGAAACCGAGGTTTGGTAGAGTTGTCTCCAGATGATCAGTGGTTGTCTCTTTTAAACGAAGTTTTTATTGCCATTTTATCGATATTTTTGAATATTCACAAGACATTTCACTGTTTCTCAGTTGTTTACTTGTTTGAGTAGCTTTGCAAGTGACCGAGTTATAGTTGATCAGTAATGCGGCTGACAGTTGACTTCATTTCATCATAAACATGCTTACAAAGGCTTTACAATCTTTACAACTGCACACGCCGGCGATCGCGTTAGACCTTGTACGTAAGAGCTATTTCAAAACAGGTTGGTCCTGGCCTTGCTGCTTTATAGTCCGACAACTACAAAATGCAAGTATAATAATAAGCACTGAATAGAGCAAATACAGGTAAGATATCAATATGTTGAACATGTTCAGTGCACGTCTAGATATCGCGTGTCGTATTAACGTGTTTAAATATTTTCTGTTTGTCCAAATTTAAATAAATTCTATATCAAAATGATCGCTTGAATCTGCCGAATCCGACACTATAGGTTTTCTCTACTAAATATATTAGACCCGTTGTTTAATTTTCAGAAAAACGTTGTTTACATTTATACTAATTAGCAAACCTTCGGCGCTTCCTGCACCGCAGCAGTTCATATAAGACCATAGATTCTATTTGTGAAAATCTATGCAAATATGCATTGCCATTGTCATGTAGTCTTGCTGGAGTACGCACAGGCTACGCGAAGCTTTCAGAAATCAGTAGCCCGAGTGAACGCCGGAGCAGGCGTCTTGTTCAAGATTGTAAGCTTTTCTTGGTTCCCATTCATTACTTATACCCAAAACAAAAGATCTTCAGTTGAAATAGAAGAAATCCGAAGAGATATCCTCGCCGAATCGCTTGGTTTTCTGCCATGTTGTTCCTAACGGTTTACATTGAGTTGAGTACTTCATGTAATTATCTACGAATGTCATGTTTTTGGGACCACATTGCGGTCATGCGCAGAACGGACTGTACGTCACCTCTATTTAATAGTTGAGGAGGCTTTCTACAAAACATCAATTACCAAATATTGCCCTGTTGTCCAGGGCAATATCTAGATGTTGCCTTGTCGACCAGGGCAATATCTATAATTTATTATATGGCTGGGTTTGATTTCCGGTCCGTACGCAAAACGACGCAAGCTGATTGGTTCCTGAGAGGTCGGGATTTTACGATATTGACCTTGGGGTCAATACGCTTTTTTCTCGGCCCTGTAAGTTTTGGCGGGAAGATTTCTGAGTTGATTTGAATACAAATAAAAGAGAAACCGGTATCTTTATTCAAATATTCTGAACAATAAAATGTGTTGGAACATCACTGCTGGTTTTCTTTAAAGCTGTTTATCTAAAAACACGACAAATAAAAGCCGAACTGGTGTAAATAAGAAGGCCAAGAAGCGACACGAAGTCAACAGGTAATAAGGTAAACAGCATACTCCGAAGACGAAAACAACGCTAAAAACTTAAAAATAAAATGAACCAATAGCCATATAATAAATTCCTTATTAACCTCGTTTGTTCGGTCTGTACTGGAAAGTATTTGCCCTCGGTTTTATCGCACAAACCTCGCTCCTTCGTCGCTCGGTCTGTACGAAAACCTCAGGCAAATACTTTCCCGTACAGACCTCGCACTCGGTTAATAAGTCTTTAATACAATCGAAATATAGTAAGGTTAGATATACTGCCGAAACTAGTAGTCTAACGTTTCGAGCGAAGGCCCTTCGTCAGAGAGAAACGTAAAGAGTGTAAACAAACAATGGGCTTATATAAGAAAGATAATCATGTGATCAACAATTAGCAAATCAGATAAAAATAACAAGAACAAATTAATGAGATGCGAAAAAATTAGCCAATCAGAGCGAAATAACAATAACAAATCAATAATGAGATGCGAAAAGGCATTTGCTATTGCTACCGTGGATGAGAAAAAGGGAGGGGTGCAACTGTTTATGTCCGCCCTTGCTAAACAAAAACAGCGTCTTCAGAAGTGTTAAATAAAAGAGAGAAAAAAAGATAAATTAAGTGAAAACACTGTTTATTAGTGATTAATATATATTTAGAACGGTATTAGCAAATAATGAATAATTTAGTCAGTCATTTTACATACCTTCAATCAGCTTTATACTTGACAGGTCGACAGTGTAATTGCCAAGTTTACCATCACTTCCGACAGCGTTCTTAAGTTCAGCTAACGGAAATGATCGTGATGTACTAAAAATAATTGTGACATTTGCAACAACGCTTCCCTCGCTAAAACAATAAAGAAACAAAAGTACATCAGAATTTTACTAATGATATAATGATGATGATGATGATGACGATGATGATGATGATGATGATGGTAATGATGATGATGATGATATTAATGGTAATGATAATGATGATGATGATGACGATAATGATGATGGTAATGATATTAATGGAATGATGATAATGATGACGATAATAATGATGATAATAATAATGATAATAATAATGAAGACAATAATAAGACTAATAATGATGATGATGATGATGATGATGATGATGATAATAAAAATTATGATAATAATGATAATAATGATGATGATGATGATGATAATAATGATAATACAAATGATAATAACAATGACGACGATAAGGATAATAATAATGAAGATTATAATAATAATAATAATAATAATGATGATAATAATGATGATAATGATAATAATGATGAGGAGGAGGATAAGGATAATAATAATAATGATAATAATATTGATAATAATAACGATGATAATGACGATAATAATGATGATGATAATGATGTTAATGATGATTAATTATGATGATATATTGATGATGATGATGATGATGATAATAATATTGATGATAATGATAATGATGATAACAATGATTATTGCAAATTGCATTTAAATATGCAGAATAGGTCCATATGAGACTTACCGAAAACCATTGACAAGAACCGCAAAGAAGAAGCTATTATTTTGGTAAGCAGACGATATCTTAAAAAAGAACACATTACATTTGAGGTGTAGTTAATGTTTATAAAATGTAGTTAAAGTGATATCAAAAATTATTTCCTAAAATCAAATGCGGAAATTAAGCATTTCTCTTTTGTTTTTATAGATAAGAGCATAATTTTAACTGCAATTTGAAAAAACGAAACATTCGGGAGTAGGTTTTTCAAAGACAAATTAGGATTAAATAAATCCAAAAGACAGTTGTTATTTCAAGGTTTTTATAAGTGTACATGAGGTAAAAAATTCATTTCCATTTATATTGGTGGGCCGCGGAAGCACTTGAAAAGTGGGCGGGGGCACCGCCAAAAAGGGACACCTTGGCTATTTTCAAAATAATTGTATAATTTAAAACGTTGTACGGTTGTAACCTCCATTTCATCACCACCATTTTGTTTTTAACACAATTTCTTGGTCAGCGGCATTTCTTTTAGAAATAGAATACTTCAAGTAGCGCCAATGTGCTGAGCAAAACCCTCAGACATTGCTTTAAATTAAGGAAAACTGGAAAAAACATAGTCCAAACTAGACCTGATCATCTACTTCTGGTTTGGATATTTTTTTCCATCGCCAAGGGTTCCGTTTTCATCTCGCTTCGTCTAGAAATCGTTTCCAAAACGCTCCGGTTAGAGCGCTGTTTTCACACAATTTCAATCCGGTGCCGTGTGAATGCAACGGCGTTTTGTGACTTTTTAGCGCCGTTTTCAACTCGCTCCGGACTCGTGTGAACGGGGTCTAAAACACCAAAAACGCCAACGAATTTTTCACTTCATTAATACAAGAATAAACAACTTACAGCTGAGATTAAGTTTGATTCCAACCTGATGTAAGCAGGACTGCTAGAATTTTTTAAATCTACAGTAAACGTTATATTAAGTTTGAATGTTGCCGTGTAAGAAATGCCTAGAAAATAATATAAAAGAAAACTTTCAAATGATCTGCAAGTTACACATGTATTAATGTGTATATGACCCGAAAATTAAGTTTGTCTTATTTGAAAGAACATTTAAAATGACAGAGTAACTTATTTTTTAGATTTTCGTTTACTTGCTTCGTTTTTAAAATATTTCAGTTTGTTTAAAATGAAAATTTAAAAATAGGCATGTCTAGACATGCATGTATCTACTGCGTTCAATCATGCCTATAGCTACTAATGGTAAAAACAATGTTGTAATTACTGTATGTACTTGTAGTGACTTTGTATTCAGGGCTGAACAAGATTTTTGTCGATGCTAGCCATGCTGTGTTTTTACCTTAAGAAAGGAACTCAGAGTAAAGCCAGCAAAGCACAGAGGTTGAGCACTATTAAACAACTCTACTCATATCCGGCACAGAAGCATGAGTCCCAAGCCCATGCAGACATGTGCATGGTCACCCATTCAAATATTAACTCAATCAAATTGGGCTTCACTTAGGTCCTCGTGGTGAGAGGCAGTGTGATAATACCTTGACTATTAAAGCTATGGTATTATTTAAAACCTATGGTAATAAAGTATGGTCATTGTTTAGTAGGCCAATTAAATTGTAATACAGTACACCCCAATAACTCACAAAATTTGACTAAAGTATTTAAATAACTTTGTTGCAACACTTTGTCAAATAACAATGCAATCCAATTGGTAGGTAAAGGAAAATCGTTTGAGATAACAAGCATCTGAAGTATGACTGCTGTGAAGTTTAGAAATAATGAAGTTGTGAACGAAGATCTCCAGCAATTGTGATCAAAATTATGAAAGCAACTTAGCAACTATACATTAATTGTTCTTCAAGAGTAGACGTATACTGTATATGCATGCATGCAGTAAAAGGTAGAATAAATATTTGGCATTCATGTCATAAATTTTTGCATGACATTGACAACTGCAGCATACAATTTAATTACCCAATTTAAGACTTACCGTTTCAGTTTCACACTCTACATAGCGTGTCACTGACATTTGACCATTGTACAATATGTTATTTAATAGCATCATAATTTCGCTCGTGGACTACCACAGGTTTTGCACATTGTTGCTTGATCATGAAGCTAGTTTTGTTTTCTTAGAAGAAAATTTCATTTCTGTTCAGCAATGCTGTGAGTCTTGTATACAAAGCTGGATCAGACTGCCGAATACATGTAAACATGTTGGCCTCCAAAGACTATTAAGAGGCTTTCAAAAACTTATCATCATTCCAACAACGTCTATAGTACATCACATTTAAAAATTGACTACGATTCAGACTTAAAATACTTACCAAGCTTGTAAAAACTTCTATTCTTGAAATAAATATAATCTCGCTCCTTGAACTGATCAGTCGCTCAATGATGCCATAGCATTGACTTACATGAAGTACTTGGTTTACAATTTTGGCTTCGGTGTTTTGATTGGCTCCAAAGCCATTTGGCATGAAAATACTTGATGTAGCATTGTTATATTGGATGTTAACTTAACTTAACTTAACTTACATTAACTTACATTAACTTAACTTAACTTAACTTAACTTAACTTAACTTAACTTAACTTAACTTAACTTAACTTAACTTAACTTACGCAGACGATGGCATAGTATCTACTCGCGCATGCGCAGTAGATACAACAAAATGATGTCACACGTGCATAATGACGTATTGACAAGGTTATATATCTCTGCTGTTATCAAACGAAATCACTTCAAAGAAATCATGTGCATGTGTTCCTCCCAGAACACCAAGCATGTAAATTGCCAAGTGATTTGGTTTGATATTAGCAGAGATACATAACATTCTTCGATAAGTCATTATGCGGGTGTGAAATTTTCATTTTAAACAAACTGAAATATTTTAAAAACGAAGCAAGTAAACGAAAATCTAAAAAATAAGTTACTCTGTTATTTTAAGTGTTCTTTCAAATAAGACAAACTTAATTTTCGAGTCATTTTCACTTTAAAGTGTTTATGCAACGAAATTTCACTCCAGTTTTTTATGATTGCATTTGAAAGGACACTTAAAATGACAAAGTAACATCTTTCGTAGAATTTCGTTTCCTTGCTTCATTCTTGAGATATTCAGGTTTGTTTGATATGCAAATGTCATACTTATGACATCACACTATATAACGACTTTTTAGAAAAGTATGATTTTCTTGGAGAGTACTTATAGAAAGTACTTAAAAATTTTCACTTACATGCATGTAGCCATGACTGGTCACTTACCAGACGTGCATAGTTGTGTGTAAAATATTTGGACCATCCTAAAATTGATGCTCTTTCAAAAAGTCATTATGCAGTGTGATGTCATAAGTATGTCATTTGCATATCAAACAACTCTGAATATCTCAAGAACGAAGCAAGTAAACAAAATTCTACGAAAGATGTTACTTGTCATTTTAAATGTTCTTTCAAATGCAATCATAAAAAACTGGAGTGAAATTTCGTTGCATAAGCACTTAAAGTGCTTACAGAACAAAAAGGAATCTGTGAAACAGAAAAAAACTGATCTAAACAAAACCAAACAATTATATTATCTTTCTCAAACTCATTAATAATTCACGAGGAAAACAAAATGAAACATTTTGTTCTTAAGTCGCCCCGAGTGAAGCTCTCTGGTTTTACTTGAAAAATTTCCAACTATTATTGGCTTGTGTTTATCGCAAAATCAAATACAACATTGCATTCTACAAATTCATAACTTTCTAACGATATCTATTTTATTTTTGTGGCATAAATTCTGACGAATTGAGAGCGCTTTACCGAAACGACCCTGGAAACCTTAACGAAGACCTTAATACAATTTAGGAAACGATAAGTAGTTTTAGTAATACAAATTTAGTCACTTCATCCCACAAAGAGCTTTTTAAAGTGCCTTTGAAACGAAATTTCACTTCAGTTTTTTAAAATTGTATTTGGAAGAACACTTAAGATAATGAAAAATGGCTTTTACATGCCTTTCAAATCTTATCCCATTCCTCGAGTTATTGGTTGTGCAATTTGAGCAATGACGTCAGACGTTGTATGTGGAAGAAAACGGAAAATCAGTCATATCTTTGGATTGGTTTAAAGTGTATATGAAACTAAAATTAGGTTTGTCTTATTTGAAAGAACTCTTAAAATAATGGGGAATATCAATTTACGGCTTTTTCATATTTTACTTAGTTCTTGAGATATTTAAACTTGTGTGATATTCAAATGACAAAACTTATGGTTCCTTTTTTCACTAATTAACATATTCTAAAATCGCGAATATTTTTAAGATTATTGAACAAAATCACTTGAAACTTTGCATATTGCTACAGTTCATGCAACTAAACATGAAAGACAAGTTAAAAGTGATTTTGATCAATAATCTTAAAAATATTCACGATTTTCGAATATGTTAATTAGAAAAAAACGAACCATATGAGTTATCTTATTTGAATATCACATAAGTCCAAATATCTCCAGAACTAAGTAAAATATGAAAAAGCTGTAAATTGATATTCCCCATTATTTTAAGAGTTCTTTCAAATAAGACAAACTTAATTTTCGTTTCATATACACTTTAACTAAACTGAATTAAACGTTGTAAATTTTCCTTGTGGTATGGTCTGGTTACATGTGCCATGGGTGGTGTTGTGTAGTTAAACCAATCAATAAAAGCCATTTTTAATTATCTTAGGTCTTCTTCCAAATACAATCTTAAAAAACTGAAGTGAAATTTCGTTTTATAGGCGCTTTAAAAGCCATTTACATATTAGATTTCAAGTGGCAGAGTCGAGGGCATCACATATAATAGGGTTTTATTTATTTTACCTTTAACACACTGTCCTGTCTCGTTTTTATATAATCCTTCATTACAGTTACACTTGTATGAACCGACAGTATTGACACAGGATGATCCAGTTGGACAAATAGAAGCTTGTAAACACTCGTCATCTGCAAAAATACAGAAATATCCATATAAGTGCTGCGTAGGCAGTGGTTTGGTATAAAAAAGCGAAAATCTTAAAGTGCGTATGCAACGAAATTTCACCCCAGTATTTTAGGATTACATTTGAAAGGACACTTAAGCCGCGTTTACACTAGCGGCCTAGGCCTGGGCCAAGTGTGACCCGTTCACACTTACGTGGCCAAGGTTTGGCGGCCAAAGTAAACAGGCTCGTATGTCTATACAATTTTGGCGGCCTTGCACTACCAGCACCAGATCTAGCATCCTTATCTTTACAATTGCAATATTTTTCTCTGAGATGTTTGATTTTTGACTGGCATTGTTTATATAGCGTTTCGCTTAAATCCACTATCCGCCATGTCTTCGGCAAGCTTCTCGAATACCGCATTGTTCCGAGTTTGCTGTGGTTTTCTAGTTGTCCTTGCACGTTTGCATCACTCCAAATTAAAGCGTAACAAGAAGCTTGGTTTCGATATCCGACCAAGTGTTTGCCATGAATACGAATGAAAACGATTAGAATAAAAATGTCTTGAAACGCACGAGCCGCAACTTATTATAATCGTTTTCCCTCCGATTCTTGAATCATGCGTCTGACCAATTTTTATCGTAGGCGCTTATTACCATGGCAATATGGCGTAGCCTAGGCCGGACTCAGGTAAAACCCGTTCACATCAGCATAAACGAGGCCCAGGCCAGGTCTAGGCCAGGCTCAGGCCAGCTACTTTCGTCGGCCTAGTTTTCTGGGTCCAGGCCAGGTCCAGGCCAGGTAAAACCCGTTCACACCATCAAAAATCTGGACCAAGGCCAGGCCCAGGCCGCTAGTGTGAACCGGGCTTTAAAATGACAAAGTAACATCTTTCGCAGAATTTCGTTTCCTTGCTTCATTCTTGAGATATTCAGGTTTGTTTGATATGCAAATGTCATACTTATGACATCACACTGCATAATGACTTTTTGAAAGAGCATCAATTTTAGGATGGTCCAAATATTTTACACACAGCTACACACGTTTAGTGACCAGTCATGACTACTTTCGATAAGTATACTCTCCACGAAAATCATACTTTTCTAAAAAGTCATTATGCAGTGTGATGTCATAAGTATGACATTTGCATATCAAACAAACCTGAATATATAAATAAGTGAAGGACAGCCATTAAACAGCACGTGGTGTGCCATATTCGGAGAACATTCTTGATTTTGTTTTCTAATTAATAAAATTAACGTGATACGCCATTGTATTCTTACGTGATTTAATTGATCAGTTGCTTAGTTTATAAATGACGTGAGCCAACAACTTGTTGTCATTGCTCTGATGAAGGCCTGAGTCATGCAACAGGCCGAAAGCTTAGCAAAGAAATATTTTACGTGGTGTTTCCACAAAACTTATTTATATTACTTTATCGCCATGTAAACTTTCAAAGAATTAAACCTGAATATCTCAAGAATGAAGCAATTCGGTTTTCAAATTGTGTTTTTGACGTGACTTTTTAGCGTTAAATAGGGCACGGCTTTCTTTAGCACTGTCTGATTGTGTACAGAATAGCATGCCGTCGAGCTGCTACTTATAGCACAAAATGCGGACAAACAAGTCAAAATTGATTTCCAGATGATTGCAAATAAGCCATTATCTAATGTTCAGACTGTAAGAATTGTGGGTAAAAGCGGGCAAACTTAAATAGTGACGTCATCACGGCGTCCTATATAAAAAGCATGTTTTTTTAAGCGGGCCAGCCTGGATAAATTGTCCATGTAATCGTTTCGTCCCGGCCAAGCGTGCTGAAAAACTGTTGAACTCGCTTCGATACGCGTTCGTTTACTTGCCTGTGTGAATAAATAGTGCTGAAAGGAACTGAAATAGAACATCAAAAACTGTGTTTATGTATTTCGTGATCATAGTGAAGACTTAATAAATTAATTAATGAAGACGCTTTCGCGGGTTAGCTAAGACAATAACAATTTTTTATTAACGATACTTTCAGAAACTTGCATCGACATAAATATCAGTGTTAAAGCCCTAATCACACGAGAACGCAAGTCATTGCAAGTTGGCAGTTACGCTATCTCAGCCAGCCGCTCTGAATAGTTTCCCGAAAATATCATGTACCGTGACAAAGTTAAAACTTGTTTAAAACACTCATGAAACCTTTATTTTGTTAATTTGGGGTGTTCGAACGACCGCCACAGAAATTCTGACTACCAACTTGCGATGAGTTGCGTTCTCGTTTGATTTGGGCTTAAAACTGAAGTAAAACTAACGTAACTTTGCAACATTTACTTGATAATTGCGAATTTTGGGCTGAAATCATCCACGTCAACTCAGAACTCATCTCGGTTTACTGGGCTAGCCTGATGCGGCATATAAACACAACTCTTAAACCCGTTCACACGAGTCCGGAGCGAGTTGAAAACGGCGCTATAAAGTCACATAACGCCGTTGCGTTCACACGGCACCGGATCGAAATTGTGTGAAAACGGCGCTCTAACCGGAGCGTTTTGAAAACGATTTCTAGACGGAGCGAGATGAAAACGGAACCCTTGGCGGTGTCGTGTGAACACAAGATCCAGCACTTTTTCGCTCCGCTTTAGTACCCAGTTCCTAAATTTTCAGCACCAAACCAAACGGCTGGCGTATTTTTCAGCGATGGAAAACTTTCTTTGTCTTCTCGACTTCGGAAAGCTTCTGCTAAGGACTTGTGCTGCTGTTTGAACAATTATAACACTATTACAACAATGACTAGCCAGTGTAAATAGCTAGGAGAAGATGAAGTCAATAAGGGGAGTTCCTAACGGAAAGACTAAAATTGTAAACCTAGCTAGAATGCACTATACACCTTGGGGGACAATATTCTTTGAATTGCTCCTCGTTTCCATGTATTTTTGACGAGATATGGCTATTTAAACAGTGCACAGCATTGAAATACTGGATGTACACCAGAAGGTTCCGGTGTCGTGTGAACGCCTTCAAAGCGTCGTTAAATTATGACGGATTCGTGTGAACGTAACCTCGTTTTACCGTTTATTTTCTACACCGAACTCGTGTGAACGCAGTCTAAAACTCATCCCGGCTTACCGGGCCTGGACGGGTCCCTTTGAGTTATCCGTTTTAGATCTCACGTCATCGTGCAAATGGCCTTGCGCAAGAATGCCGATTTGCGACGCAGAAAAAAAACTAGAAATGACACAGATCCGAATTTAATTCTCCGACCTACTACAGATTGCCCAAGTAATAAGGCAGACTTAATTTTTGCTTAATAGGCACTTAACCGACGCAGCAATCTCGCAGGCAATAAGAGGGAAAACAACATCGTATAAAAATTTAGTTGTACATTGAACTGAAGCCTGGTTTATAGACGTGCCATGAGCGCACCGAACTTAGGAGTCTCTTAATTAGTTCGGTGCGCTCATATAGCACGCTGTATAAACCAGGCCTAACCGTTGAAATAAAACACGTTTTTAAACAAGCCTTACCTTTTACGGTCAAGACAAAGTGTGCTGACACACTACCAATAATGTTCTTTGCCACGCATGTATAATTTCCAGCATGACTATCATTTACTGAACTGATGGTATACACTCCGTTAACATCATCAGTGAGTAGTTGAGAGCCATTAAATGAGATACTGTAGGAGGCTTCAGGAGAAGCATCGGCCTTGCAAGTAATTTTCACGGTATTGCCAGAAGTAACGGTGTTGTTCGGTTCGTTGCTTGAGAAAGAAATATCCCTCGGTTCATCTAAACACATGAATAGAGAATTTGTAATCTTTTCGCTTTAATGAATAAAAGAGCATGGCGGGAGGCTCGAGCACTCGCCAAAAATTTTAAGAAAATCTGATGTGTAGTTCTCGATCTATGAACTCTCAAAGTTTGCCATGGCTAATTTATTTCTGAAGAAATTCGGGCTCCCTGTAACAATGCCTCTTATGACGTACGTAAAAGGACAACTATGTATAAGAACAATGGACATATATATATATATATATATATATATATATATATATATATATATATATATATATATATATTTAAGGCATCTCATTTGAAAGAACTCGTCAAATGGTATAAGAAGACCTTTTACAATTTTTCCGTATTTGTTTTGGTTTTGGAAATATTTCGACCAAAGACAGCGTGTTGTCCACCATCTTGTTGTAATATTGGGTCTAATTAACTAGGAAATTGGTGACGTCACAACCAGGGTAAACCTGATGAAAATAGCGCAACAAAAAATCGAGTCAGTTCTAGCTCATAATGTCATAAGGTTGGCAAGATAAATATTTCACTTTACCCTGGTTGTGTCGTCACATGCATAATTTTGCATATCGAAAATGATTCCAAGATGGCGGACAGCACGCTGAGTTGGGTCGAAATATTTCCAAAACCCAAACAGATACGGAAAAATTGTAAAAGGTCTTCTTATACCATTTGACGAGTTCTTTCAAATGAGATAAACTTAATTTTTATTGCCAATGTCCTTTAAAATAACAAAGTAACATCTTTTGAAGTTTTTCCTTTCCTTGCTTCGTTCTTGGGATCGATAGTTCAGTTTGTTTGATATGCAAATTAAACATTTTGACCTCACATGTGCATAGTAAGTCGTCGAAAGGGTTATATATCTTTGCTATTATCAAACCACATTAATTCGAAGAAAGCATGTGGATGTGTTCATCACACTACGATCTTCCCTTCTCTTTTAATCTGGCTACCAGCATGAAAAACTTAATTTTTAACAATTACAAAATTCTTTACTCGAATAATTTATTTAACACTAATCAACTATTAATGGAAGCATTGCAAATTAAGTTTAATAAACCCGAGCCAAACTCGGGCCTGAAGGCTAGCAAAGAACTGTCACTTTTTGCCTAACCTGATAAGCAATTAGAGCTTCAGTTCTGTAAATAGCGTTAGGTTTTCTGACGTATATGTAAATAGCTAGTGTTATGTCTTCTTCCCTTTGTTGCCGATGATGTCATCAATCTTTTGACTTGTATATAAGACCTGGCATGTTTTTGTATTTTCACTTGTCTGATGATGACTTTGAAATAAAGTCGAAATATTACAATTTTCAACATAGTTCCACTTGTTTGACTCATCTTGAGTTTACAGGATGGCATTATTCTTCGGAATATGTTTTATTCTATACTTCACATACTTTCAGCAGTATGAGCGCCTGCACGCAGGCTAGGAATCATTTGCGAAGCGATTGCGTAATATGCGAACAGAAATCCGTACATTCGTACGTTTTTCGTACAAACACAACTTCCAGCAAATCGAGACCTTGCGCGCTATACATAGCTTGCCTCCTCCGCATGCCCTCATTGTATCATGGACAGGTCACAGTTTTGAGAGGGCCTGCAAGATCCTGTAAACCAAATGGTTTCCGGCCGCTGTTCGACAAATGTACGTCCGAGTTCTTTTAACTCTGTGACCCACCAAGAAATTCTCCAAAGAGGTTTAAGATAAAAAAATATAAATTGTGTCTACTAATTTCTGTTTAGTTCCTTGGAAAGAACGTCTATTTTGTTAAAGTTCTCCGTACGCATGCTCTGTACTAGCTTTTCCAAAATCCTTTCCAGTCCCCTTTATTACGCGCTTCGGTTTTGCGGTGGAAAGGACTTTTGTCACTTGCAGCGCGCCAAATTTTTCCACCTGTGACGCCATTGTTTTCTTCGACGTTGAAGCGACTTTAGTGATGACAGATAAGATTATTCGAAGGTTTTGAGTTGATATGGTGAAGTTGTTTCTTGATAATTATAATACAAGTTTATGACATAAGTGGATTGGGATGCAAAACTTGAAGAAGCGGTTAGGAAACTTCAAACGAGGTTAAAGAACCGGAAACGTTGTTTGCACAACTTGCTATGGTAATTACACACTTAAAAGCAGCTAATGCACCTATCGCTGAAATTTGACAAAAGTGTAATATCACTTAAGTTCAGCAGTGTCTGATTTTAGCCATGTGGGACCACCCGTTAGGTGCATTGCCCGCTTATAAGCGTAGAATTACCATAGCAAGTTGTGCAAACATCGTTTCCGGTTTCGTAAGTTTCCTATCCAGTTCCCCTTCCATTATCTATGATGTATGGAATCACTTTTCGCGCCAGAAGTTTTAATTAGATTTAAATCCCTGCAAGAGAAACAAGTCCACCGCTCGCGACTTTGTCGCTTGCGTGGCCACGCGTTCCCTCCGGAGTGGTCGACCTGTGTGGCAAGTCTAGCTCTGTACGTCTTCGTGTCCCTCAAGTGTTGGCTATAAGTGCTCTAAGTAGTATATATCAAACATTGTTTCTAGTCCTTTTAAGGATATAAGTCAAGTGTGTTTTGATGACGTAACCGAGAACTTCGGGAATCAGTCGGAGAGCTATCAGTTATGACGTATTACAGGGGGGTTGGATAAAATTTAGGATTAGAGGGCTCCGGAAGACTAGCGTTAGGCATTAATGACGTAGCGTGCCGCTATAAAATTAGGGTTAGGAGGTCCCAAAGGAGCCTGAGAAATTATGACGTATGCATAAATAATAAGTTGATTATTTAATGAGGCGGCATCCCTTTGAACTCCAGAGTGGGGGGGGGGGGGACTCCAGAGTGGGGGGGGGGGGGTATCACTACTTCTAATCCTGTTTTACTTGACTAACAGCATGCGTGCGTAACTCAATTGGTATAAGAAAACATTGATGTCAAATGGTGAAATAAGTATACTCACAAAGAACAGTAACGTCAACTCGTTTTTCTTCCCATAAATTACCACTTTGTACACGGCACACATATGTCCCATTGTTGAGCTTGCTAATGTTTTGCAATGTCAAAATGTTATTCACAGTAGTCAACTCATTATTCTTTAACCACATTACACTAGGAGGAGGACTGCCATCATTTCCAGAACAGGTACAATTAAAGTCCTTTCCTTCTTCAACAGACACAGAAGTAGGACAGTTAATATTAGCAACTGGTTTATCTGAAACAAAAGAATCATTTAAGAATTAGTGAATTAGTCACTGAGGGAATCATATCAATAACAATTATTTATTTACTAGAAATATAGAATTTTTGTAAATATCCTTCCTGATAAGAAAATCTTAATTACAACCCCCTAGCGCTTTGGGGTCTTGTCTGCATTTCTTCAATGCGCATGCGCGATATTTTACACCATCCGACGCCATCCTACGCAATTCTGGCAAGTTCCCCCGGCAGTTTTAACCTTCTTTTGAAGGTCCAAACTGCTGGGGGAACTTGCCAGGATGGCGTAGGATGGCGTAGGATGGCGTAGGATGGCGAGGAATCAAGATGCGTGAGGCGAAATACGCGAGGACATAAACTTCAAAGGTTCCGACGCGAGTTGGACTTCTGGTTGTGTTACTATTCTGTGATCTGGAGGACAACATCAAAGTTCAGACGTTCAACAGAGCAAATAATGAATGGAAATTCTGTAGTTTATAAGCATTTGTCCTCCACCAAGGGAATAAGTGCAAGTGGTCTATAAGCGAACAACTATTTACTATAATGCAATTTACTGAAAATTGTCAGTTTGGTAGATAAATATCACAGCCAAAAAAGTGTGTCTGGGTTTGTAAAAATTCCAAATACTTTTAGAGTCATCGAATTTTTACTATTACAGCTAAACATAATCTTACAGGAGGTTGAATGGGCTTGCATAAAAGGCCGTAAAACGATAAATATTTAAAATTTTACAATTCCCAGACACTCTTTTGTCACCAGAATATTAACTTACTCGAATATCAATTTTTAGGTGATTCTGGTAAATTCGTGTTGGCTTATAGCTTTTTAAAGTTCTTACTTTAACTCAAAACATTTCTTTGAGAAAAAGCCGTGTGAAAGAAACCTCTTGTCATTTATTCACACAAAGTAAATAATGCGCTTTTTCCTTGTTTAGAAATTAAAAAAAAAACATGATTTCCTTTCCAGAATCTGAAAGCCCTCATACAATGCTTCACTTTCAGCGAATAAAAAAAATCAAAAAAAATTATGGTTTGAAGGTCTACAGTAACCTTAGGACAATATTCCGAAAAAAGAATTGAGATAAACAAAATTGCACGTCGCATCCAGGGTTTGAACTCGACCAGACTACTAAAGCAGATGTAAAAATTTCAACAAAATATTAGGGTTATATTTTATAGTTCTTTCTTTCCATGTTTACAAATAACATTGCTAGAGCATCTAAAAATATTTGCATTTTATAAAGGAATTAAATTGATTGAAAACTACTCAAACAACTGTCTGGCAAGCTGTCACGGCTATATTCATTTATGGCATTTCAAATTCATTTAAATTAAATAACAAAAACAGTTTTTCATTTCGAAATCTGACGTGCTGAAACAGCTTTCACTTCGGTCTTTACATGTTAATATTTCAACAGCATTTGTATGTTTTACAGAAAAAAAATTGTTCCTTTTCCGATTATTATGCCAAATTATAAACAAGCTACGTTAAGTTACAAGTGGTTTTACCATAAGAAAAATATTTAAAAGGAGATAAGACGTCTATGCTTTTAGAAAAGGGACAAAACATCAAGATCGACATATTTATATTAAGATCTATTTGTTTATATCAAGATTTCTATATATTATTATCAAGATTCATATACTTATATCAAGATTCATATATTTATATCAAGATTCATACACTTATATCATGATTCATATATTTATACCAAGATTCATATACGCATATCACGTTTGCATATTTATATCAAGATTCATATTTGTATATCAAGATTGAAATAAATTTATATCAAGATTCATGCTCGCTTTAATGAAGTACTCACCCAGGTATGTTACTACCGCTGACCTATAATCAGAAGAAACGCTTGAAATACAATATTACAATACAATACAATATTTATTTATTGTCGATGGACGTGGGGAGTGGTTGCCCATTCTCCCGAGCCAGAGGCTCGTGTTACAAACGCTCGACCATTAAAATAAATATAAATAAATAAATTACAAGTAATAAATAGGTATAACAATAACAGTTATAAACTAGGCTTAAAAATAAGTTATACAGAGCAATATAGATAATTATGAAGATATTACAATAATAATAGTAATTCAATTACACAGTACGGTCTATAAGCACCTGTTGCATTGGCAGCCGGAAAAACTCATTCCCTTAATTTGGGAACGAAATTCAGACATAGAAGTAGAAGATTTAGCAGCAGTTGGTAGTTGGTTCCAGATATGTGATATAATATAAATAAACGAGTTATGCATATATAGATTATTATAAGTAGGTTGATTAACATTGAGACCGGAACTACGTAGGTTATAAGGTGTAAGTCGAGGAGTAAAAAGATCAGAAATATAACTTGGACCTTGCATCTTGAAACATTTAAAGAATAATATAAGTGATTGTTCAAATCTTCTCTGCTCTAGCGAGACCATATTAGCGATAGATAGACAGGTGTCGTATTTTATAGTGGATCCTAAATTTAATAGAGTTCTTAATGCATAGAAGTTAACGTTTTCCAACTTAGTGTTTAGTGCTTTAGATATTCCTAGAAGGATTGGTGAACAGTATTCCAAGTGTGGTAGTATATAGCTTTTGTAGAGTGTAATCATCGTTGTAGACGGAACAAGACGCTTGATCCTGCGCAAAGCAGCAATCTTCGAGTATGCTTTCTTTAACATGTTGGTGACGTGGGGCTTGTACGATAGCGTCTTATCCAGGGTTACACCAAGTATCTTGAGTGTTGGCTCAATCTCAATCTTCTTTGCGCCAATGGAAAACTCATAATTGTGTAACGATTTACCCAAAGTCATAGCCTGTGTCTTGGAAGCGTTAACTTGCAAGAAGTTCTCATTAAACCAGTCGCTCAATATTTTTACGTCCTGGTTAACTGTAAATTGGAGAGATGTGGGGCACGCGTTAGCCGTATACTGAGTAGTGTCGTCCGCATAAAGTCGTAATGAAGAGATATTGGCTGAGTCACTGACGTCGTTAATAAATATGTTGAAGAGCAATGGACCTAACAGACTACCTTGAGGTACACCACAGCGAACTGGTAGCCAGTCTGAGTAGACTCCATTACATTTGACCCGTTGATGTCTATGTGATAGATACGACTGAATCAAACTAACAGCAGAATCCCGTAAGCCATATGCTTTCAGTTTTGCCAAGAGTAGATTGTGACAAATCGAATCAAATGCTTTTGATAAGTCAACAGCCACGATGCCAATGTCCTTTCTCTGATCAAGATCCGAGCGCCAATCATCAGTTAATTTTAATAATGCAGTGCAGCAAGAGTGGCCGCGGAGAAAGCCAGACATATTATCCGAGAAGATAGATGAGAATTTAATATATAGTTGATCATACTTCACTTTCTCGAACAATTTGGGTATGGTAGACAGGATACTAATCGGGCGGTAGTTCAATTTAATCGTCTCTTCTTCTTTCTTGTATGCAGGTGATACGTTACTTAATTTCCACTGCTTAGGCCACTGGGAAGACTCAATACAGTAGCTGAACAACTTCGTCAGTGGGAAAACAATAACCGGTGCAGCAATCTTGAGTATCTTTGGTGAAAAACCATCGGGGCCACATGATTTTTTTATATTCAGGCCAGCCAGAAGGTTGCCTACGTAGTCAGAGCTGACTGGCTCAAACGACATATCCAGATTGAAACATTTACTTCTGATTGATGCAACACTTGGGTGACATTCAAAATTCTCCACAGACAGACTAATATGGCGAAATGCAAATATGGCGGGTGGGTCATCTTCTCGTGAGACGCCTGGCAGTTTTAACTCGATTGAGCTAAATGAGTCTACGTTAACTTCAATTGTTCAAAGGGTTTATGACTCAATGCAGTCCACAAGTGAAGCCAGAGGTAATGCAGGCAACCTGTGTACTTCTGTGGAAAGTGAAATGGCGCGTCGATTTAATAGTCTTCCACGCGGGGGTCGTGGTCAAGGGCAAGTCAACCTTTCTTCTTCTAACTCGACGCCCAGTTATAACCCACAAGTAAACTACGGGCACGGTGGTCTTACGCGAGGAAAAAATAAGGGAAAGGGAAAAGGGAAAGGAAAGTCTGGAAATGTCAAGGAGGCTGTGTTGCATAAGAAGGAGCTTGTTCTGCTTCCATCCCCAAAGTATGACCATGTGCCCCGCTTCGAGCGAAAGCGAAAACTTCAAGATCTGGGCCTGATCGTTGACGGCTTTCCGTTAGATAAATCGTGGGACGATAACCAACTGCGGCTTAAGGTATTGTGCAAGTTGAACTGTGGAATTTTCTAGGGAGGGAGGGGTCCATGTTTAAAAGTACTGGAAATTCCTGGGGGGTTGGGGAGTCACCAAATGCCCCCCTGGAATGGAAGTTCCTGGGGGGGTTGGGTGTCACCAAATACCCCCCTGGAACGGAAATTCCTGAGGGGGGAACCAAAATGTCTTCGGGGGGGGGGGTATGGATATTTTCTGGAACCACACAATTAGGGAATAGGGACTCGTGTTTGCAATTTTTTTCTCTTTCATCAGAGGTTTCCTGGGCCCTTCCTGGCCTTATTCAATAGGCACTAAAATTCCTATGGTCATATGCATCAGTGATGCTTGAGTATGTGGACATCAGAGTCGTACAATTGTGCGTTATAGAGTAGAATGCTGGGGAGTCATAGGCATGCATGGGTAGAAATTTTGGATTCCTACTAATACTGTTTGCGATATGTACCACAGGACATGCTGTAATGTACAGTAATGTAAACTGTGTATGCTAATGAGAATGTAATTTTTATATGGCCTCATCTCTTGGCTTGTTGCTTTATTGTTATTTTCATTTGTTTGTTTGTTTGTTTGTTTGTTTGTTTGTTTATTTGTTTGTTTGTTTGTTTGTTTGTTTGTTTGTTTGTTTGTTTGTTTGTTTGTTTGTTTGTTTGTTTGTTTGTTTGTTTGTTTGTTTGTTTGTTTGTTTGTTTGTTTGTTATAGATTGGTGGTGCTTTTGTCGATAAGTTGGAAGATGAGGAAGGTGAACTTGCTCACTTTGATTTTGTCAAAAGCATTGGGCAAAATATTTGTCCACTAAATTTATTTGGAAATAAAGAGCCATCAGGTGAAAATATTCATGCTGTGTGCAAACAAGGCCCTATTTATGTCAGAGCAAAGAAAAAATTAAAGCTGTGGGAAATGGATGAAATTAATGAGTTAGAAGATATTGCTGATGAAATACCGGACATTGGCAGCCTAATTGAAGATGAGGTCAGTACTCAGCCAAGATCCGTCACCAGGTCAAGTAGACAGAGACTGTCAGCTGGAACTAATAAACTAAGTCAGTCAACTTTAAATTTTACCAACCAAGTCAGCAGTCCAGTACGAGGTGTAATCAGTGAAGGAGGAACAAGCACTCAATTAGAACAGAGTGTTGGTGTCAGAGAAGAGACCAAAGCTGTAAGTTTTCAAACAATAGATCACTCACACTGACAGCGGTATAACACAAAAACTCATTTGTACTGTAAATTAATGTTTTGGTTTTGAGAACTCATGTGACAACTGAAATTATATAATAGATATTCTGTGCTTTCACTTTTTCACTTGTTCACAGTTCAGTACTAGGAGTGGTTTCCTTACCTGGATGCCTAATGTATATCAGTTGTATTGATATACAAATACTGCACCTAGATTTATTATATTCAGCAGAGCCGAAAATGGTGTTTTGTTTTCATTGAAATAATGAGAATTATGATATTTGTTTTAATGTGTCAGGAAGCTATTGCTTGTAATGAGCCTTGCCTCTTAGTCTTTTCCTGCAGTAGGTGTTTCAGTGAACTATCCACACTAACTAATTGTCAGCGTTTGAAATAGTCTTAGTCATCATGAAAATATGCATCATAATTTATTAATAGTTAATTGTTTTATATAAAAGGCATTTACTGTACAAAATTAACTCTTCTTGACCCACCAGCAAACATGGTTCATTTTGGCATGTGAACATGCATATTTTCTTTTAATATAGGGTTCTGAAGTGTTTGTTGTATCAAATTATCCTGAATTGAGAACATCTACCATCGCAATGTCTGGCTGCAGTAGCCGTGTGTCAAGACCTAGGTGTGTGAATATACAAATGACTAAGAAATGCAAACACTAACTAGGTGGTACCAGTGAGCTCTATATTGATAACTGGAGTGCTTGACTTTTAAAAACCGTTATTGACTATACATGTAGCTCAACTATCTATCTAATAAATACTGTAGAATTGTCCTGAACAATTTTTGTAAGTTTTCAACTACCTTACATGAGAACATAAAAATTTGTTGAATTGACAGACTGTAAATTATATGTATTAAATATTGCAATAACTGAATACCAAGACTGAGCACAGCTTGCTAATATTTTGAGTTTTTGTTCATAGATCACAAAATGCAAGTGCAACTGTTTCATCCGAAACTTCAGGGCAAGTGGGTTGTACCAACACGGCATACATTGAGTATGTTAACCTCGTCAGTGATGATGACAAGGAATTCAATGGTGATGATGAAGATCAGCGCCACTTGTCTAAGGCTATCGCTGCCAGCTTGGAAGAGGCGTCGACAGTTGCTGAAAACAAGAGCGCTCTAGATTTGGTGTCCAGCCTACAACATGAAAATTTGCACGCAGAGAGTGAAGAGCAGGTGACAATTACCATTCAAGGAAAAAGCATTATGCCTAGTACGTTAAGAGCAATTAACCGAACATCGTTTAGTTTCTTTCAGCGAGTATTCATTAATTTTTCAGGCGAAGATGCCATAGATGGAGGTGGTCCCAAGAGGGAATATTTTAGGCTTCTGATGAAAAGCATTCATACACGAAAAACACGGCATACATTGAGTATGTTAACCTCGTCAGTGATGATGACAAGGAATTCAATGGTGATGGTGAAGATCAGCGCCACTTGTCTAAGGCTATCGCTGCCAGCTTGGAAGAGGCGTCGACAGAAATGGGAATCTTTGAAGGGTGTTGGTTTTCACATGACCTATCTCTTCTGGGAGATGAGAAGTATGCTTTAGCTGGTAAGCTGATTGCGTGGAGCATACTGCAAGGTGGTCCAGGACCCAGATGCATGTCGGATGAAGGGTACAGCATACTCTGTGAGAAGCCTTATTCCTGTGATGGTGCCATCGAAGATGTGTCTGATCAACATCTTAAAGTTCTTCTTCGTGACATTAAAAACTGCACTAGTGAGGACGATTTTACAGCAGTGGTCGACAAGTATGGTGATGAGATATCGTTTCACGGATTTTCGCGGATTTACTTGTCTCAGTTGAGCAATAAGGATGACATCCTTAAATGCTTACTTCGGCAGTATTTTGTTTTCGGAGTATATGCGGAGGTCGACCAATTCTTCTGTGGCCTAAATCACATTGCTGGTATAGGTGCTGTGGTGAAGAAGCATCTATCCTTATTCACGGCTTTTCTTAGTGCAAAGGTTGAACCTATTAATCTTTGCACACTCAAGATGCTGTGTAACTTTTCCTGGTCACCTGAGGGATCCAATGGAAGAACAAGAGAGGACTCAACAGTTTACTGTTGGGAACTTTTCCTTCAGGATGCAGAGGAAAACGAAAGTTGTATTACCCTTCAAGATGTGCTAGCTTTTATTACAGGAGCTGATGAGATTCCTGCTCTTGGATTTCCCAAGCCTATAGACATTCATTTTTATGACTATGAATTGGCGAATAACTGCAGACGGAGGCCATGGACGTCAACGTGCGCACTCACTCTGAATCTGCCAAGAGGAATAGAGGATCCAGATGAACTTTCCAACTTACTAAAAGAATGTATTCTGAACAGCCCGGGATTTGGAAAATTGTAAATGCCACTGTATGACTGTCAATATACAATAGCAAAGATGTCCATGTTACTGTTACTGTTATGTTATGTTACTGTTGGATTTTGTTACACAATTGTCCATTTCCCAAGTGTTGAAGACTGGTGATGGGTTACGAACGCTAGGGTACTTGGGATCATTTGGAGGGACAGATTTCATACTTGGTAGCGAAAGCACAAACGATCTCAAGAACACCAGCGCTCAATGCTCTTTACCAGTGTTCAACTCTTTTGGGAAATGGCCAGTATAGTTTTGTTCATTAACATACTCTAAGCCAAAAAAAAAGGTTGAGAACATCATGCAAAAATTATTTATAGAGTAATGTACTAAAGTAAGCTATTTTACCTACAGTGTGTAATATATGCCTAGTTAAGATTGGCTTTAAAATCCACCAAACGAAGCTAAACAACCAGGTGATCCTCACGCAAACAAAATGAACATTGTTTTTAACAAAGAAATAAGAAATGACATACATGTAGTAAAATGGAGAATACTATCAAAGCGTCAACAATTTGGAAAAACGTTTAGCCATACTGTAGCCAACTGTTTGGATGATTCCAATATTGGTACAAAGTAATTACATAGTGATAGACAATCGTCTGCCGTTAAGGTTACTGTAGACCTTCAAACCAAAACATTTTTTTCTTGATTCGCTGAAAGTGAAGTATTTTATAAGGGCTTTCAAGATTCTGGAAAGGAAATCATATTTGTTTATTTCTAAAAAAGGAAAAAGCGCATTATTTACTTTCACTTATAGGCTGGAAGTGACAAGAGGTTTCTTTTACATGGCTTTTTCTCAACGAAATGTTTTGAGCTGAAGTAAGAACCTTAAAAAGCTATAAGCGAACACAGATTTATCAGAACCATCTAAAAATTGATATTTGAGTAAATTAATACTGGTGACAAAGTCTGTCTGGGAATTGTAAAATTTTCAATATTTATCGTTTTACGGCCTTTTATGCAAGCCCATTCAACCTCTTGTGAGATTGTGTTTTAGCTGGAATAGTAAAAATTTGATAACTCTAAAGGTATTTGGAATTTTTACAAACCTAGACACGTTTTTTGCTGTGATATTTATCTATACCATACTGCCAAATTTCAGAGCATTATAGTAAATAGTTATTCGCTTATAGCATTTTGAATTGGAATGAAAACTTTAATAAACAGAAGCGCTATTTTTTGTTTGCATTCATAAAATGACCAAATGTTTTGCTGCAGTCTTGTAGCCAGTTATATCAGGTTTCAAATAATGTGTAGGTTTTGGTATATGCAATAAACGGATGGAGTGCTATAATATTTTCCCTAAAATGCAAACCTGAAGGTCTACAGTAACCTTACCGGAATAAAATGTGAAAGTTCGCCCTTGCCTGTTAAAGGGCTAAGTGTCATTTCCAAATTGACTGTCAGGATGATGGTAAATATGCTCCATGTAATCAAGAACACTAAGGTACTTTTGAATGCAATGTATGTCATCTGTAATTGTTGCAATGATTCTTCGTAATTCAGCATCCTGTTCACCAGTGAGCTCTATTGGAGATTCTGGAACAGCAACATTGTTGCTTGTTTGCAGTTCTGGTATATCCCCTTCCTCATCAATCCCATAGTCATTCATACCACGCTGAATGCCTTGCAGCACATCAGAAACAGCCTGATAATTGGCATGACTATTTGACAGCATCCTGGTTATCCACAACTGTCTTGGAGTTGTATTGTTCTCTGTTGTAATGCTGTGATAATTCCAGCTTCCAGTGAATTCTTCTAGAGAATCATTAACTTGGGGGAGGTACACATATTGTAGAGAAAATAGGTGAATTTCATTATGTGGATCAAACATTCCATTTCTCTCAAGGTACATAAATATGTTTTTAAACTTGCTGACTACTGTCCGATTCACTTCTCTCCACAAACGTTCTATCCGTTGGTTATGTACAGACTTCCCCGTTATTATGCTACCTCTGTTCAAGCCCCTTTCCTGCAATATGTACCGTGCCACTTCAACATTCTCTAGGCCTTGATCAGAACGAACACGAGATGGTAGGGAGTAAACTCTCACAGCCTCTTGGAAAAGGCCAAGAACAGTAGTGGCCTTGTTGTTTGTTGATGCCCCTAAGAAAACGATTAGCCGAGAATACCCGTCAATTCCCCCATGGATGACAATCCGGTATGGTTCAATCAATTTGTGATCACCATCAATATGCCAAAGAGCATTGGGACAAGGCACAGAATACTTTCTTCTGACAATTTTGAAACTGTGACTCCTTACGGCTGACATGATTGGATTTACTCTTGCAATGGATTCCCGCACACGATTTCGCTGAATCTTAAATTGTTTTGCTCTGAGAGCTCCTTCTACTAGGTGGATTCCTACAAATAGCACAGAAATATGTAATATTATATTCAGCAAAATTCACATATTGAGCTGTATTAGTAATTTGCACAGGCAATGCCTGCAATTTACTTATTATATGCCCAGAACATCCCAATAACAATATAACAATCTAGGCAATAAATGACGTGGACATGCATATGTAATATACACTTTCTCCATCAGGATTAGTTTTCATCACAAAAAGGCAAGCCAGCTTGAGCTGAAGTGTTATCAACAACAACACTGATTGGGAGGAAGGGGAGGGAAATTATTGTCCTGCAGAAGACTTTTGGTAAAAATACAATTACATGTACAGCCATATCTGCCTGAGTCATCACCACCACAAAAGTCACCATCATCACTGTCATTTATGCACTTGTCATCGGAAACCCCTTGCTTGTCAAACTTCCCCCATGGGTCAGGGCATTAGTGCAGTTTGGACATTGTGCAAATATGATTACCGAGTGACACAATGGAACATCAGGTGCATTTGGGTTCAAATTTAAACCACTACATATGAACAGAAAGGAGAAAGGTCAAGTAAAAAAACAGTGAAAAATCTGTAAATATCTTTGATCTCATTCACATCCCCAGATCCCTTTGTGGGCCTGCCTGGCCTGAATTGAGTAACATGTACTTCCACTCTTCCAGTATATTGTACTTTGTCTTAAATTAATACTAATAGGTTAATTAAATTTCCCAAAATATGTTTATTTTGTTCAAATTATTTTGTAATTATGTATGAGTCCTATACTCCTATTAACTTTCTGAAGCAAAAGGTAGCATTTCTGTTAGACGTATTAAAGTTATGTTTATTCTTTTGAAAATCCAGTTAAATTCAACTCTGTTAAAGTCTTAAGAAATTAAAAGCTGATGAGACCATTTTACATGTATACATCTATTACTTGATGTGTCAACATTTTATTATAAAGTGAGAACTGCCGAAGTACATTTCACAAAGTGCAATGGCTTTTTAATTTTTTTTTAGTATAACATCAAAATGGGTATGCCTGTTGAGAATGCACACAGGAAATTAATATACATGAAATAAAAATTTTATGTACAGGGTGGGGGATTAGACAGACAATTGTCCCCCAGGAGGTGGGGCAATTTCCTTTTTTTTTTAAATCTAATTCCCCATATTTCCCTGGGGTGGTGTGGGGAGTGGGGGGGGGGGTGTGTGACAAGTGCATTACCACCACAGTTGTCATCAACCACACCTTTAATCATTGTCAGATCATATACAATCTCAGACAAAGGCAGGGCTCATGAATGTACTACAGTATACCTGCTTCGGGATTTTGTCCCAGAATTGCTCTGACGTGTTCGTCCAGATCACTGTCTTCAATACGTGTATATGCATCTTCACCAATGGGCATTTCAAATTCTTTGCGACGCCGAACCAGAGTCTTTGAGGAAATTCCTAGAATCCCAGCAATGTCTACCCACTTTAAGGATTCGCTGCGTAATCGCTGCACAACAGCTTTGTCTACAGCAAGCCGTGGACGGCATGCCTGTCCAGAATATTCAAGTGGACAACTGCACTGATACAGTGGCGTCCCTTCACCCCCTTCACTGGCTTCAGAACTGTTTGAGTACCTGTGTTGATATCTTTCCTGTAAAAGGCGCACAGCAGATAAGAGTTGTTCGATGTCTTCGAGTAGCTGATCAGAGCCGCCACGTTCCCCAAGACGACTTGAGATTAAACCAAGGGTTCTTTCAAATTCCCCTAAACGGGATAACAGGCTTTCCACTCGATTTGGTCCGTACTCAGAACTAAGCCCCGCGATCCCTTCACAGACGCATCTCAAGAACAAATCAAAGAACTGTTCAAGATCTGGTATCACATTGGTCATTTATATACATAAAAAGAGCAAAATACTTTCCAAGTCTTGTCTTTTTATCAACGAAATTTAGGGATTTTTGAGTGTTTGTGTCATGAGAGTCATGAGATCAGGTGATGTTATGTGGTCAGCGGTAGTAACATACCTGGTGGAGTACTTCATTAAAGCGAGCATGAATGTTGATATAAATTTATTTCAATCTTGATATACAAATATGAATCTTGATATACATATGCAAACGTGATATGCTTATATGAATCTTGGTATAAATATATGAATCTTGATATAAGTGTATGAATCTTGATACAAATATAGGAATCTTGATATAAATATAGGAATCTTAATACAAATATATGAACCTTGATATAAATATATTGAATCTTGATACAAATATAGGAATTTTGATATAAATATATGAATCTTGATATTAATATATAGAAATCTTGATATAAACAAATAAATCTTAATATAAATATGTCGATCTTGATGTTTTGTCCCTTTTCTAAAAGCATAGACGTCAGCCACATGGAAAAAGATCCAATGGGCAACCAAAAGCATGCAATGGATACGTTTAAAATACTTTAAGGACACACAAAATAAAAACAAAATTAACAGTGATTGCATATAAACAGGGAAACTCCAACAGTATTGATACTATATGCTCGTGATTACTGAGAGTGGCTGCTCTATTTTTTTACCGAAAGCTTAGATTTTTCGGCCTATCTTTGTCGGTTTTCTTTCGGTATTGCTTTTTCGAGTTTCGGTTTGATGGGTTTTCTTCTACTCAATATATAGTTCTGCTTTGTGCGTAAACGTTGATTTGTTTCTGTACTTTTGAAAGGGATAAACGTATCTCCCAAAACTCCTTTCTCAATCTTTTTGTCAAGATTCAAGAATATATTATGTTGTTAGTTCAAATCTTTTTGTCAAGAACTATATTGTTCTCTGTATACAAATAAATATTCAGATCACAGAAATTTGTTCGCATATCAACCTTGTCCAAGCGCGTAAAATGACTCAACGCGTGTCGGGATTAGCACCCTGGGCTCGGGGATTATTCCACTACTATATACAGTATTATTGACTTCTGGTGATGTTTCCCCTCTATTCTATTATTCTACTATTTTTTACTTCTGGCGATGTTTCTACTCAAAACTATTATTCCTCTATACTATTATATATGTTTCCACTCTATACTATACTTCCACTCTATACTATTATTCCACTCTATACTATTATTCCACTCTATAGTATACTATACTATACTATACTATACTATACTATACTATACTATACTATACTATACTATACTATACTATACTATACTATACTATACTATACTATACTATACTATACTATACTATACTATACTATACTATACTATACTATACTTCCACTCTATACTATTATTCCACTCTATACTATTATTCCACTCTATACTATTATTCCACTCTATACTGTTATTCCACTCTATACTATTATTCCACTCTTATTATTACTCCACTCTATACTGTTATTCCACTCTATACTATTATTCCACTCTATACTATTACTCCACTCTATACTATTATTCCACTCTATACTATTATTCCAATCTTACTATTACTCCACTCTAAACTATTACTCCACTCTAAACTATTACTCCACTCTATACTATCATTCCACTCTATGCTATTATTCCACTCTATACTATTATTCCACTCTATACTATAATTCCACTCTATACTATTATTCCAATCTTACTATTACTCCACTCTAAACTATTATTCCACTCTACTATTATTCCACTCTATACTATTATTCCACTCTATACTATTATTCCACTCTATACTATTATTCCACTCTATACTATTATTCCACTCAATACTATTCCACTCTATACTATTACTCCACTCTATATTATTCCACTCTATACTATTATTCCACTCTATACTATTATTCCACTCTATACTATTATTCCACTCTATAATATTATTCCACTCTATACTATTCCACTCTATACTATTCCACTCTATACTATTCCACTCTATAATATTATTCCACTCTATACTATTATTCCACTCTATACTATTATTCCACTCTACACTATGATTCCACTCAATACTATTCCACTCTGTACTATTACTCCACTCTATAATATTATTCCACTCTATACTATTATTCCACTCTATACTATTATTCCACTCTATACTATTATCATTCATTTCGTTTCTATCCCGCATTCTGATTGGTTGATTTACCTGCAAATAACTGAGTGCAAATAATTTTATGACCATGCGCACTAGCGATAACGCTGCTGACGGCAAATAATTTTCGTAAACATGGCGGCTAGTTCTTCAGCTATCCGAGGAAATAATCGAGAGTATTTGGAAGCATCCTTAACGACAATGTACTTCAGAAAAGAAACAGTGAAAAGGAAGTTTTAGTGAGATAAAAAGCAAGACTCGTGCCAACAAAAAGTAAGTTTTACGACGATTTTAGTATGCCGAAGACAGAGAGAAGAGTGGCGATCTCTTCAACTTTTTAACTATTCTATGAATGATCTCTTTAACTATTTTATGAATGATAAATCAATTATTGAACTCGTCTATCGCAAAATATCATGATTTGTCAGTGTCTCGCTACTAGTTATTTGCCTCTACCTTCGGCATCGGCAAATAACTAGTAGCTCGCCACTGACAAATCATGATATTTTGCTCCGACTCGTCCAATAATTGATAATTATTCCACTCTACACTATTATTCCACTCTACTACTAGAAATACATTAATGCAAACCCCTCGTGTTCATCGTTTATTATTATTAATGCACTCTGCCTTCAATCCCAGGGGCGTACCACTGAACCCTTAAATTATGTTGGTTACTCCAGACAAAGGAATTGGCTTCACACAAAATGGCTAAAAATGGTACCCTGTTCCAAACTGAAAGAAAGCAGTAAATGACTGCCAGCATTTAAGAACAGACCTTGCACCAGATCAAAAGTGTGATAATTATTACACCGGTACCCTGTTCCAAACTAAAAATGAAAACCATTCCCTTTCCAGTGGCACATCCCTGTATAGTCAATATATGGGAGTCCCGTACCTCCCATTGTAGCATACCAGTACAAATTATATTGTCTTTTTGCACAAAATACAATATTTTGACAACCCAGTTGTATTGCTGTTTAATTCGCTTATTATACCACAGTAAGTATGTGACTAAATTAGCAACCAGAATTTTTTCAGCTTTAGGTAAACAGTACCTCGAACAGTACTGTAGATAAATGCCCCACTCCCATGCAGGCATAAAAAATTTGCAAATTATGCCTGATATTCCAGGGAGGAATAGCTAGGCATTACTCCAATTGATGAATTTATAATAAATCATAAATATGCATACTGTGCAGTACAGTGAATGTATGAAAATGTCAAATACATGATTGTACAGTACATGTATGCCACCAACAATTCCTACACAGAGATATATTGTTTAAACACGTTTTCTTTTGTTATTAATAAATAAATGTTTTAAAAAATATCTCTGTACCGCTGATGTAGTTCTAGACACCGTGTTTAGCCTTAA